>JAUBNY010000878.1:1497867-1514506 GCA_032275445.1 Crypturellus soui
TCAAGACCCGCTTGGATGCAGTCCTGTGCCAGGTGCTCTAGGTGGCCCTGCATGTGCAGGGGGGTTGGACTAGATGATCTCTAGAGGTCCCTTCCAACCTTAGGCATTCGATGATTCTATGATTTAAACAGTCTCTACATTTTATGATTTGTGTCAGGAAGGAGAATTGGCAAAAGCTGAGGATTTGAGAAGATGGAACCAGCATTTGAGAAAAATGGATTAAATTCATTCATATATTTGTTTTTACACGTGGTGAACAGTTTTAATTGATAATGCAGCTGCTGAGGGACCAAGTGAAATGCATTCACTGTCATCCCAATGGGCCTGAATGTGCCCTTCTGTACAAATTAGAAATGATAGTGAAATTCTATCTATGGCAAAGGTTCCCTGATAAATTGTTGCATATATGAATGTGCTGATATAATAATATTTTGTTATAGTAAGGCCTTATTTTTTTCTTTTCAGGTATACAAAAATGAAAACAGCAACCAACATCTACATTTTCAATCTGGCTTTGGCAGATGCTCTAGTTACAACTACTATGCCCTTCCAAAGCACTGAGTACCTGATGAACTCTTGGCCATTTGGAGATGTGCTCTGCAAAATAGTTATTTCAATTGACTATTATAACATGTTTACTAGCATATTCACACTGACTATGATGAGTGTTGATAGATACATTGCAGTGTGTCACCCTGTGAAGGCTCTGGACTTCCGTACTCCTCTCAAGGCAAAATTAATTAACATCTGTATCTGGCTACTGTCCTCATCTGTTGGCATATCTGCCATAGTTCTTGGAGGAACCAAAGTCAGAGAAGGTAGGTATGAACATTCAAATTCATTTTTTTTTTGTTTCTCAAATAATATAAAATGTAACTTGGAATACTGGCTAAACTAGATTGAATCACACTCCGGTAATTTATGCATGCCATCATATTGCATGTAAAATGTCATCCACAATCCTTGGTTAAAAATGTATGTCTAAATTTCTGTCACTTTAAAATATATTGTGGAACATTTGAGTGTGAGATGTAAAAAATGTAAGCTCAGATGCCATTGCCAAATAAAAGAACAAAATACACTTTGAAATATTGTTTTTGCAAGAATGAGACCATCAAAAACTAAGAGTGGCCAGCAGGGGAGAGTAATCAAGAATTTGAACACTGTGGAGAGATCAAAGAAGATCAGTTTAGGATGAAACTTAAAATGTGGATTAAAGGTGCTTTTCATCTGTTTATCATGTAGTTTCAGAAACAGAAACTATTTTTCCTGTCTTTAGTATTAGCATTAAAGTCATCATTCGTTTAAAAACCGTGGAGCTGATTATAAACAGCCAATTCACCAAATAAAGGAAGGAAAGGTGAAGGAGGGAAAGAGGTCACTAGCTGGAAAGCGAAAGTTGAGCTAAATGCCGTAAGAGAGACAGTATCATAAATTCTGGTGTAGAAGGGAATGGAGATAAGAACTTGGAAAGGTTAAGAATAAAACCAGTAGGTGACTGGGAATAGAGTACGCCAGAGACAAAACTACAAGAATACAAGAGTTAATGAGATCTGTATGCAGAGCACCTGTAGACTCTGCTTGGAATTTCTAATTCATTAAGGATTACAGATTTAGTCCCTCTAGCTAGTGATTCATAAACAAAGCTGGCCATCTAGGGAGTTAAACTTATTTTGAAATCCTGCTTGGGAAGGAAAGGGAAGAATCATTCTCACACACATATGCTTTGTACTTGCAAGCACGATACCAACAAAGCAGGAACAGCTCTGTGTTTTCAAAAGGCTTGAAGCCTCTAATGATGCCCCTGTGCTGAGCTTAACCTGTTATTGATAGCTCTGTAAAATGCAAAAAAAAAGTCATGCATATTTATTTTGGTGGCAGTGATGTTTGAAATGTAAATAATCTTTTGAAGATTATTTGAAAATCTTCATTGAAAATGTCCATTGAAAATCTTTTCTAATGGAAATGTCCTACTTCTTCCGAGATAAATAATACACTTCATGGGACACTTTTATCCATCAGTGAAAACGTGTTCAGAATAAAAATGTTTGACGTAGATCAATGCAAACAAAACATCAATGCACTTTAACAACCTCTGAAGGGCCAATGTGTTTGGTTGCTGTTCAAGATGTATAGATTTTGGTCTTGGGCTTGGGCTTCTGACAAGTAGACGCTCGGAGAGTCCTCCAGAAACACTACTTACAGCCCTGCAGAAGGTCAAGTGTCCTGCTCTGTGGCACTGTAACTCTTCTGGTAAGGTTTTGACAGGCACTTCAAGACTGTCTCTGGCTCAGGAAAAAATAACCTTTAGTCATCTCCGTGTTCAAAGAATAATTGTCTGACTTGCGCATAGGAAGTGTTCAAGGCTCTGAAACATTGGTTCAGGCGGGTGTCCTGTTTGGAGCATGCCTAACTAGCAGAATATTCCTGTTATTCACTATAACCATCGCATTTAGAACAGGGGACTGCACCAAGTCCAGAAATGAGTGAAATTTCTCACGCTATGTGGCAAGAGCCTCTTTTTTCCCCTCTAAAGCCGATGCTAGTAATACATATCTCAGCTAAGCAAAATGAATTCTGAAGTTATGGGCAAATGTGCTCAGCCCTATTATTCAGCCCTGCTTGTCTAATCTAAGGTGTCTCTTGAGCATTTATTGCCAGTTTCCTAGTCTACGGTGTTCACAAATTGATCTGATAAATGGAGATGCAGCAGGGATACTCCATTTGCCTGGCAGTTGGAGCTCAGGACTGAAATTTTAATTTCTGTTAGTGAAAAGATTTGTTTTTAGATACTACAGGGCCTCTATGGGGTTCACATGTGGCCGTCAGCTAAACATTAAATAGGAAGTGTGCATATCTGAGTTTTCCACCTTACACTCAGTCCCTTTTGTACTCATCGTACAGGATTGGCATGTTTTACCTGCAAAGTAAATTTCACATCCGTGTAATTTTCCTTCTCGCCTTGGTGGGGTCTTTCTTGTTAAAGATTTACCCACCTCATTCACTTAAAATAAAAAAAGAGAGAGAAAGAAAGAGGTGCTATTACCATTACCAGTATGAAGACTGCAATTCAGTACGAAAGAGCAAGGACACTTAAAAGTGGAGGTAATTCGTAATGTCTGTCAGAAATATACTGTCTGTGTAAGGATTAAAAAATAATTTTAGACAGAAAGTTATCAAACACATTTTAAAATGTTCTAAAATGATAAGGAAAAATCAGTGGTTTTCTCTAAATAAATAATTTAATTGAAATAGCTACCTTCCTTCATGCATGGGAAAGGTCAGTATAAAATCTTAAGTGTGCTCACTTTGTGCCACTATTCTTGATTGTCATAAGAATATAATGGATTTTATTATCTTCCCAAGTTGCTGGAAAAGGTAAGGGTATTGTGCATCTTTTCCAAAGGTCTTTGATGGCCAGATAGTTGTAAACTGGAATTGCATGCAGTTCATTGTACTATATACATTAAATTAAACACATGAATATTAGTGAATTTCAAAAAAGAGTTTTTGCATAGAAAGTAAGCAGCAGTGAGATCTAAAAAAAAATTAAATTTGTGTTTGATTATTTGAAATTCTGAAGTATCTCTCAAATCATGTTAAAGCACAGCAAGCACGTCCATATTTAATCAAACTTTTAAACTGTTTTAAAAAGGAAAGTACAGAAGTTCACTAGCATATTTTGCGGTACGTATTTGTGACTTTCTGTAAGCAAAATAGATTTTGCCTTTGTTACACATCAAACTTGAGTTCTACATTGCCCTCACATACAGTCAAATCTTTTTGCTATTGTTTTTGATCAGTTGCTTTTGATCAGAACTAGCATGCACGAGTTAAATACTTTATTCTGGTAAATTGTCATTCCTACTCGAGGATTACCTGTTGGAAAAAGTTGGACTACTTTCTGGCTTTTCCTTTTCCATCCCTGGAAATCCTATCTGCACTTTTTGCCCTTTGGTGTGGGGTTATGATTGGACTGTTGTTAGATTTATTTTTTCATCTGCAGCTGAAATGTTTCATGCTGCCAGCCCTACTCCTGCTGTTAACCAGCTTCTTGGCATAATTTTCTCCCTTCACGTCTATTGCCGTGACTCCATTCATACAACTTCCCATGGCTTGTGGGAATCACAGTGATTTTGCTAGCATATATGTATTTTAAACATCACATTCTAACTTCTTTATTTTGATAAATCTGATAAATGTGAAATTATGGTAGTAGAGCTGAAGAAGCAGTGTCCCCTGGCAGGGAGGTTTGAGGAGCAGAGGGATGTGGCCCTGATCACACACCACTTCGACCCAGAAGGACACATGGGACTGCAGCTGTGCTAGTGTGGCTGAATCCTAGCTGCACTGCAGTTGCTAGGCCATGACGTGCTACAGATAACAGCAATAACCAATGTGAAGACTTTTTTGAAGGTGATTTTTGGTGTTTCTAGATAGAGTTGAATAAAAGCAATAGATCACAAGAAAAGAGTAGATCACAGAAGATTTATACAAGCTGCCTAAGAGCTAAATCATACTTGTGCTTAGCATTCTCCATCAACCTTGTATGATCTGTCTTGTTACTCTTCAGCCTTCAGAATTGTCCATTAGTCACTGTATTCTTTATAACAAAGAATCAAAATGTTTTACTTTAGTTTCAACATTTTAATCTAGCATTGGATATGAACAGGTAGCAGTTTTCTCCTATCTAACTTTGTAAATGTCTGTATGATATAAAAATGATAACTTTTTTCTCCTTGCTGTTCTGTCTCTTTGATGGCATTCAGATATCAAGGAAATATGGTTTGAGGGAATTTTCTCTAACTAGTTCTGCTGAAGACAGATATGAAAATGTGATGTGCAACAATATATTGATTTTTTTCATTTTTAAATCTGATTTAATAAGGGCCAAGATATAATAATTTGTTAAGGAATGATACATTTGTTAGGGAAAATGAATATACTGTAAGAATAATGCAATGTTCCAGAGGATATAATCTGAACTACAATTCAGAGTGAAATATCCCTGTGTGACTTTGACTTGTCTACAAGAGAGTTCATCTGCTGATAGCTGTTGGAAAGTTATCTCTCCTCTTGCTTTGTGATTTGTCTTGTTTCCTGTAAGTTTTTTTCTCCCCCGCTCCCATGTAGTTTATATGCTGCAAGGCTTCAACAAGGTCAACAAGTGAAACTTAAAATATTTATTTCCTCAGCAGCCTCCTGTCAGATGGAATATTACTAGGACACCAAATAATTTGGTAGCCTATGGCTTTGTATCCTGATATGGGCAACAAGAAATGGAGTAAGGCAGACCCTGCAGGCCATACACAGACTGAATTTTCAATGATATGGTTTGTGGAAAGAGCAGATCATATTTGACTCTACACGAGCACGCATTTTCTCTGTCCCTATTTTAACTGAAAAGAAGCTGTTGCCAGGAAATAAGTTTTCTGAATGCAAGCAGTTGCACCTATTTCATTTGCACCGAAGAAGGCATATGGGAAAACATTATTACACAATTACCACATACTGGCAAAATCTTCCTACAATCAAAAACCTCATTTAGCTCCTACCATTCATGATACCCCAAATATTCCTCCTCCCAAACACATATATAGCTCAATAATAACTGTGAGATTTGTACTCTGTTAATAGAGTACTTATTCTGGCTTTAAATCTCAATGAAAACAACCGTTCAACCCATCTTGATAAATTTTCATTTTTGTGCCTCTGCATTTTTATCTCCTCCTATGGGAGACAAAGTTTGTACAGTGTTATACATTTTAAAAAGCCCAACTCCCTCTAAGTAATTTCGAGAGAGAATTTCAATTGTAATTGAAAGCTTTCCTTGGAATGATGTAATAACTCCATTTATCACATTACCTGATAATAGCTTTTGCTAGCTTATATTATGATAATATTATTGTTTTGCGTATGTTATAATAACACAATTTTCTTCTCTTGTTTCTTTTATTCTTAGATACTGCTAGCACTGAGTGTTCCTTGCAATTTCCAGACAGAGATTACATGTGGTGGGACATCTTCATGAAAATCTGTGTCTTTGTCTTTGCATTTGTTATTCCAGTTCTCATTATTATTGTTTGCTATACTCTGATGATCTTGCGTCTTAAAAGTGTACGGCTTCTCTCGGGCTCTCGAGAGAAAGACCGAAACCTGCGCCGCATCACCAGGTTGGTTCTTGTGGTTGTGGCAGTATTTATTATCTGTTGGACTCCCATTCACATTTTTGTGCTGGTTGAAGCACTGGGGGATGTGTCTCATAGTACTGCAGCTATATCCAGCTACTATTTCTGTATCGCTTTGGGTTACACCAATAGCAGCCTCAATCCGATCTTGTATGCTTTCTTGGATGAAAACTTCAAGAGATGTTTCAAGGACTTCTGTTTCCCATTTAAGATGAGGATGGACAGGCAGAGCACCAGCAGAGTCAGAAACACTGTGCAAGATCCGGCTTATATGAGGGAAACAGATGGGACAAACAAACCTGTATGACTAGTCGTGGAAATGTCGTCTTACTGTCCTCAAGAGCGAGAAGAATCCAATGACCTAGGACTGACTCAGGTTACTACTGCCGTTTGAACTGAACTCGCCGGAATGACACTTATGGAATACTTAAGAAATCCAAGCAGTGTGAACTAAAACAAGTTAATCATTTCCGAACAAGAAACTCCTGAAAATAAGCTCAAATGACAAGGACCTGACTGGAAGCCAGGTTTTGGGGTCATGCTAACTGTTAGGCAAATAGTAGGTACTTACTATTGTGCCAGGTGACTCTGGATCAGGAAAGCCCTGGCTTTGCTCTTTACAATATATAAAATAATATTAAGGAACAATTGGCCGTAGCTCTGAGTTGTGCTAGAAATATGGTTTTGTTCTGACAATGATCGCTTTTGAAGTACATAGTTTGGCAACTTGATTTGTTGTGCTCTTTTACAGTGAAGAATACTGTGTAGGTTCCTACAGAACACTGCCCGAGCTACAGTCGATATACTCCTCAACCAATATATCCATAATACTTCTCTCTGGAAATCAAGTTAAGCATGATCTATCTACCTACCAAAGTGATTTTATTGTGTCGGTACATGATAAAACATTTCAATGTTTTAAAAAAATACATTGGGACTTAAGGCAAATTGTTAGTATACTTTTAGTACATGCTTAGCCACCTATGTGATAGGTTTTTGTGTGTGATTTTCCAAGATGATTGCACATTTACTGGTTGTTAATAATATATATGCATTTCAGCAATGTACGTTCCACAAGAGACAGGAAAAATTCAAATTCTTCATTTGTTACAAAACGAATGAAAATTTGTCAATTTATCCCGAATTAATTATACTGGAGCATAAATATTTGCCTTCCATTTTCAGTAAAGGACAAACTTTAAAATAGTGTTGTACTTGTTTTCCAGGACAATTTACCAGCAGGGCAAAATAAATATTTGAAGTTATTGTATTCACCAGTACACTGATTAAACAGACTGATAGAGAGGAAAATAGTGTGAAATATATTGGATGCTCTAATGGCACATAAAAATGAAAGTCCTTTACCTGGTGATAATAAGTTTTTTTGGAGTTACAGTCCTGTGAAGATGGAGAAGCCAAGGTACTGTAACTGACTTGTTGAAGGTAAGCTTAGAGCAAAACTGAATCTAACCTGCCACTTTTGGTCTGTAGCTTTTAGTCTTCATGGCAGTTAAATATTACTATTCTAAATATTACTATTTCTACTATTTCAACTCTCTCTGAAGTTTGGAGAAATAATGACAGTAACTTCACTGTGAACAGGAGTAACCACCAGAAGTCTTGATATCCTTTTTGGTTTGTACAGAATCATCAATGAGGTAGATCCATTTACTGGATATTAATTTTGCTGAGAAACATAATCATCTCATTTGGTCCTAATGGACTACGAAACCAACCAATCAAAAATTCTTTGTGCACCCGGGTACAAATCCTGCCATTGTAGCTTGCTGCACTGGTCTTGGGGGAATGCCGTAGAGATGCAACTACGCTGAAAAATTTGGCATTCTTCATTTCCAAACACAGTCACGTAGTCAAATATTTTTATGTACTGGGTGACCAAATGCAGCTACGTTCAACTTGCAGTGCCAAAATAATCCTGAACAGTCTGTGGTCTTTACAGCTATGCAGTGGAGCTGATATATGGAGCAGACCTTGTGAAATTCAGGCCCTGGAGCTCTGTACTTCAGAACTAACTGCTCTAATGAATGTAATTAACTTTGTTAGAGAAAATATTGAAGATAATCTCTATTGGCTAAATCTAGCACTTTCTGATTGTTTCTAAGCGGTAAGTGAATAGCTGACTCAGGATGCCTCATTCGCCTGAGGAAATTAATGATTCAACATTCAACAACTTGTATGTTTCCAGGTTCCTCCATCTGTCTGTCCGTCTTCTTTGAAAGCTTCTCTGTAACATGCATATGCATTTCTAAATAATGTTCTTAAGTTTAAATAGTCACAAAAATGTTTAAGTAAAACTAACAATCAGAAACATTTATCACAGCTTGTCATTTTAATGCGAGTCTCCTTCTCTGGAGATCTTCAAAACCCGCTTGGATGCAATCACAGTCAGAAATATTTATCAGGTTAGGAGCAATTGAACTGTGAAAGAAATAGATCCTAACGACTTATTTTCATTCAGATAATTCTATATTGTTGTCCATGTTTTACTGGTGTGTATGTTCATATTTATTAATAGAGATAGAGATACTATTCCATACCTTATGTGCGGTGCTTAATGAAAAATCAGTATTTTTCTTAAGTTGTAAAAAAGAGAAATCTAATAATCTTTTTTTTTTTGTGGTGACTATTTTTTTTGTAATGAGATGATCTTCCCTGTCATACTCGGGAAAAAGTATAAGATCGTAGCAATTTTTTTCTGGCTTTGAAAACATTAGGCTTGAAATGTGATACAAAATTGTGTACTAAAAACTGAGTTATTTTCACTGAACACTAACAGAGATATTAGTTGGTATAAAACTTCAATTACAATTCAGTAGCTCATTGATTCTTATTGTCTAAGACAACATTGTAAGAGATTTTTGTTTTATTTAACGGCAGTCGTAATTTCCTCCTACACTAATGAAAGCAAATAGTTATGAAAAGAAAGACAAATTTCATAACTAATTTCCATTACACAGGCGCAGACTGGAAACAGAAATAAAATATAATTAAATCATTAACAAAGAGGATACTGTTCATATACTGTACATCATACCAAACAATCAAATAAATAAAGGCAGAAAAACCTCAGTGGTGGTGGTGGCAATATTAAGGATGGACTGTTTGTGTGCATGAGACCAGCCCTTCCTTTCCATGTGTGTGCACATGTACGTGTATATAGGAAGCTATTCAGTATCTCGCTGCGAGTGCATTCAGCATATATTGGATGATTGAAGAAGACATTCAGTACTTTTTTCTGGTTATATGGTTGAATAAAGTGTTAAAGGAAGATTGTGCATCATTACAAAAATAAAAATTAAAATTAAAAAAAATTTAAAAGATGATGTGTGTGCGAATGGGAGCAGCTATTTTTCTGGGTAGTTACTGCTCTAGATCAAGATGATTAGTTCTGAGAGAAGATCTCTTGTTTTGAATCAGACTTAAACATTTTCAGTTTAGCATCTGGCAAAGCAGCTAACAAGCTGCCAATCATACAGTCCCACATTAAACAACTGGGCAAGGAAGGAATCTTTTGAGTTGCCCAAAATATGTTCATTTCCTTGTTTTTCTGTGATGATACCAGATGGGACCAAAAAAACAAGTTTCACAATACTGTATGAACAGTCAGATTTTGTATTATTTCCAGCAAACTAAGAGAAAAACCTCATGTTGTGATCTATGCTGCTCACTGTCCCAGATTTAAGCCAACTCTGTGACATTTAAGGTGTTCCAGGGGAAATATAGGACTCTAAAATACCCTGGGGTGGCAGGGGAGAATAATGACACACAGACATTACATTTTTCTATCTTTTTTATACATAATACCAACCATTTTATAATAGGGAAAAAAGCTCAGTTTTTAAGTCAGAGCAGCACCCTAAACTGTTCAGCTATGTCTGTTCATCATTCTAAAGTACTTTATGTCCAAAAGGGAAAGAAAGTTTCAAAACTAGCATGCAGCTAGGTTTATACCATTTGTAGTAGGATTGAAGTCTATTCTTTCATTAACTGGCAGGCCATTACTGAAATGATATATTTGATTATTATCAAATATTTTTATATTCACTTGTTATCAAGTATTTCCATTAGCTAAGGGTTTCCTGCACTAAATTATCTTATAGACTCTTGCAAGAAGCATGTAGAATATTAGGTCTGTTTAGTTTATAAAGTGAGTTGCATGGGTCACACTACAGATAGGTGAAAAGGAATGGAGAGATGACAAATGAAGTCTATTATCACAGTGCAAGAGTAAAGATGCAACATTATCTGGGGGAAAAAAAAAAAGAGAAGGAGTTAAAAAGTCATAAGAACTTACATATCCATGTATTACCATGTGGAAAATGTTGTCAAAAGAAGAAATTAAAGCCCTTGGCTCAGTCATAGACCGAAACAACTGCTTGTGTAATTGAATCAGAAACATAGGAGGATAAAAATTGTCATGCTTGACACCACCATTTCATGCATTAAACCAGCGCTAAACAGACCAGGAGTGTAAAACACACTCTGAGTTTTGGACATCAGGGAAGCTCTGGTCCAGCATTCTTCCAAGATTGTGCTCAGAAGAGCACGGTGTCTGCCACATGTTGCTCTGGGAAGGATACCCAGGGGTTTTATGTTGAACAACAGTGTCTAACGAGAAAACAAATAGGTTGTAAGATGTCTTTTTCCATAGTACTGAGAAATTCCAATTTTAAAATGGAATCTAAAGTGCGAATTACTGCTCAGGAAAGCAATAGCTGATGACATACTTTGGCATATGTGCAAAGGCCTTCTGTATTTGTTAGATAAGAGATTTGTTAGATAAGAGCACAATTTTAGGGAATATCGGAAACTTTCATAAAATAAATTTTAGGTGAATATGCATAACAAAGTTGAATATCTGCATAATTTTAATAACTAATGTTTTCTTTTTATACTTATATTCCATGTTACCTCTTGACATATAAATAATATTACTTAAAAAGGTGTTTTCATCGTGCTAATATTCAACTCTGTTAAATGATCTAATGGTGAAACTTAAAAGAGGTAGAAACCATGTTCTCTCTTTCAGTCCCTGTAATAGCATTTTGCAAGGGTGTCATGGGGGTAATTGACAAAATATTCTATTTTTAAAAAATATTTCTCCCACATCTTCAGAATCATCAAAACAAACATTTGTCTCAAATAATGCAACTCCTTACAAAGTAACTGAAACTGAAAACACTTTCCTTCCACCTGTTACGCCTCCTCAGGCAAGCAGTAGCGCATCCTTGGTAACACGTGATGAAAATATCAAAAGACCGAAGCTTTTTATTGTGATTGCAAGTAAAATGTTAAAGCTAAAACTTTCCCAGAAAGTATCTAATTAGATAAGCATACCTCAAGGTCTCAAAAAAATACCATTTTGTTTATACATCATAATGTATTTTTAGGCCAAGTTAAAAAGAGTGCTGTGGACCTTGTTATGCATCCTAAATGGGAATTTAACACCTTTGAGCATGCCCTGGGATAGATCAGAATTGTGTGGCATCTGGTACCTAGAAAGCTAAGATTTAACACTAGCTTCAGTCCTCTGTGTGTATTGTTAATATTTGGACTTTGAGATTTCTTATTTTGCAAACAGGAAGGTAAATATTCTCCTCTTCTGAAGGAAAATTCTGGGCCAAAGCACAGAGATTTTGGTAAATCATAGGCATAGTAATATCTTTCTTCATAAATGATCTGCTCCCGCCACCTTGTTGTTTTATGACTGTCCAGAAAACAAGAAGCTAGACCTTCTTACCTGAGTAGCAGCCTGCTAGATAAGGCTGATGCTGTGCAAACATGTCCATCAACCACAGCTGGATTTAGCTGCATGACAATTTGGAAGTAGGAATATGTGAGGAATATGCACAAGGCCTAATTAGAGGGACTGATAGGAAGGAAAATGCTTTATGTTATAAAATATAGGAGAAAAGAGAAATAGAGAATGTGTGTATTTCTATGTGCGGGTCTATAAGACATTTTTTTCCCTCACAAAAAAAAAAAGTGTTTGTTTTACATTAGGTTACATCAAAGAAACAGCTGACTTGATTAACTGTTTCTTCTCAGAATAGACATACTCCACAAGACTCCAGTATTAAACACAGATTTAATCCAGTCTAGCCTAGAGTTGGAAGGTGAACAGAGACCCCAATTTCACAGAGCACCATCTTTTCTTTTTTTTTTTTTTTTGTGGATTCCTCTCTGTGAGTTCAAATATAGTCTCCTCCCTAATACTTGTTGTAAATGTTTAGTTTTAGACTAAGTCAGCTGTCTGTTGGTGTGAGGCTCCTTGGGAATCTCCTAACAGGAGGACATGGAGCCCTGGTCTCACAGCTTTAGCAAGCTGCTGTAAATCACAAGTCAGTAGTTTGGGATAAAAAGAAAGTTGCTGGTAGCAGCGTGAGCGTGATGAACCTCAGGGAAGTATAAAAATGCCAGGTGAAAATAGCATCCCTTTGATTTGTAGGGGTTGGCAGTGCCTGCAGAGATGCGGTGACCGGGCAAGCTGATGTGAGCTAATCCTCTCTACAGACTAGCTGCTAGGAAAGCTTGATTGCCGACTTTCTGCATACACTATAGGACAAACTGTGTTAATAAAGTATTTCTTTTTCTTAAAAAGAGCAATAAATAACACTAGCAAGCCAATTATTTTAAGTATCGTGTTAGGAAGAACTGTTGCAGAAGACTGGCACTCAGAGATGATTTTTTAAGATATATCGTGGAGAAACTTCTTAATGGTCATTGTTATCAAGACTAGGTGAAATATTTTGTCTGTTCCTGAGGTAGCGTTCCAGTCCAATAGTGCATGTTTGCTATTACAACGTAATTTCTAATCGGCACAGAGGAAGGAAGGAGTATAAAAAGTAATAGATCTGATATGGCACTCAAGTGCTGCTTATCCCACATTTTTAAAGAATTTAAAAAGAGATTTTCTTTTTACATAATTTGCATTTTCTCTTGCGAATAACCTGCAACACAACTAAAGAAAAATCAAAATATTTTCATTTCACATAGAATATTTTTATCAACTCACAATTTAAATAAATATATGTATTTGGAAAATAATTATTTTTTGTGAGTGAAAATGAAGTAATTTTATATGTTTTCTGAAAACTGCTAGTTCATATTTCCTCCTGTAGTTTCAACAAATAAAAAGTAATGTATCTATGCAACTGAAATATGTCCTGAAAGGCTTAAAAACATAGAGGATTTACAGGGTGCGTATGTCTGGAAGTAAAGTAGAAAAATTGGTGCTGATGTCCAAAAGGAAGGTGTGAGATTTTGTAAGGTGGGAATGAAGTAGAAGATGAGGAGGGTGATTGAGCAAGTATGTGAAATATTGAAATAGATCTTGATAGAAGTCAACTTGAAAAGCTAAGTAGTTTTTACTGTTACTTTACTGTTTACATGTTTACATTACTATTGATGCATTTTTCCTCAAGGCTATTTCCTTTTAAAGTAAACATTTAAATACTTACCTCAAAAATATATGGCCTTTCTTAAATTATTCTCCTGTACAAGAAGCTTTTCATAAAGCAAGACCAGAAAGTAATCAGGAAGGCAGTTTGATGACAGACCTGAGACAAAAGGTTGTTCTTCAGTTATTGATTGACAAGAAAAGTATTGAACATTTTTTTATTCAGTTTCTAAGAACCTGAAACAAGACATTGAAATTCTGCATGTTTTGGACATTTGCTTGATTCAACTGGGAAAATACTATTTAAATGTGAAATTGAAACATGTTTGGCAAAGCCAGTGTGATGTTGCTAAAGAAATGGCAGGAAGCATTCTGGGGATATACATATATATATATATATCTGCCTTCTGTTGTCTTCTTCCTGTAGAAGAATTTTTAATCATCAAAAACACACACATATCCATTCAGCTCAAAAATAGCATTAATCTACTGTCCCCTGCAGCAGGCTATGGCATATTGTGCTCTCAGAGGAGCTTTTTCCTCTTCATCCTGGAGCTCTTGAAGATATTTGGTGACATTCCCTGTCTCCGAACTTTGTCAGTGAAACAGCAATGTCCAGGGCTGGGCGCCAGCTTGGGATGGAACTGCTGGAGCTGCTGACACAGACGATACTCTCCTGGACAGGTGTTATGTTTACCTGAAGGATTTTGCTTGTGCCTCTCAAACTTGCAAATTTATTTTAGTCTATATGTCTCTACATCAAATGATAATATTGATTGCCTTTCATTTTGTGCTTTGTCTGGTTTTATCTTGCACTAAGCTTTGTTTCTAAAAAGCCAGATGGGGGGATGATTTGTAGACTTTTAAGGGAAGAGAATCCACAGTCAAGATGAAAATCTGAGATACTAGGAAATGTTATTAAAGTATTCAATTCATTTGAGGAATATTTGTAATTTCAGAAAAGGTAGAAAATATGTATATATTTTTAGCTCAAATATAATCCAAATATTTTTCTAGCATAAAATATTTAAACTGGAAAAAAATATTCTGACAACAACTAACTATGGGAGTCTATCAGAACTAACTTTTTCCTATTAGCCAGGCTGCTACTAAAATTTAATTTTCCAGTCAAGGAAACATATTCCATCAAATTTCTTGTTGTCAGCAGTTAAGGTGGTCTAGACCAGTGTATAACTGTACTCCTAGATCTTCAAATATTTTTTAGGATTCACTTGGTTTGTAGTACAAGACAACACCAGGCCAGTGTGGTGATGGTGACCATTACCTGTGAACCAGTTTGTCCCAAACTATTTTGGGTATCTTGGGGCAAGACTAAATATTATGGTGCAGATAAGCCCTCAATTTAGGACTGTGAAGATCTTTACTGTAAAGATGTGGCTATATAGAGGCTTTGTCACAGTCAAAGACAGCTAAGATTAAACATGCCTGTGGATGCTGTATTGATGGCAGGCACATAAAACCCAAAATAAATGTTTAAATCGGACTGGGAGTTAAGGATTCTGGATACAGTCAAAACAAAATATTGAAAAAAGAAAAGCTGAAAGACAGTATATAAACTGTGTGCTTGTTTACGTGGGAGCATGAATGCAGAGTAAACGAGGCACTGAAGTGAAAGCGCATTTGCTACACTGCATTACTTGCCCTGTGTGCACTCTTACTCCATTCACTGCCTTTGCTCCACTTACTTTCATTTACCTTGTCTTGTCCTTTACTACAATATGTAAGTGCAATAAAACTGGTTGAAATCTTATTCAATTACTAGTATTAAGATTATTTTGTCTGCTAGAGAATTGTTGTGAAATAATTGATACCACCTTTTTGTCCATTTTGTCAGCATAGTGTCTAGCCATAAACTGCTGAACATCCCATCAGCTTTTATTGTCCTTTATTGTATTTTATTTTCTTGCAGTCTAATGAACTTTACAGCATCTTATAGCAAGATACAAATAACATGAAACATACTTCTAGTGAGAAGATTGTGCTGTCTCAGCATACACTGGGAAAAATTTGGTCAGCTATACTAAAAAGTCTTTAGCCTCACAAGTTAAAATTTGTTATAGTGACCTTTATTTCAAAAAGTTCTGCTGTTTTAGGAAACACTTAGAAGACAGTTCTTCAACACCCTTTGACTCTTTTCACCTTTTATCTGATTTCCTCCCATAGCAAGTTATATGTGGCCCTTTCTTTGGAATTATCTTTTGCACTTTGAAAGAAAATACAGTTATTTTCTACGAAACCGATATTTAATTTCTGTAACGCCCGCAATGAGATATTAAAAAGTGCTGACTTCTAAACATTTCCAGCTCCGATATTGATGGGGAAGCTTGGCTGCTTGCGAGTTGTGCACATATGTGATTGCGAGTGTTTGCCACACCAGAAGATACTGTAGGAAAGGTTAGAGAGACCACAACTTCCTTGTATCTGTTCTGTCTCTGCTCACCCTCTATTTGCTGAAAGTTTATTTTGGGGAATAAAATTGAAAGCATGTTTTACCCTTAGCTCAATCCCTTACTTTTACTGCATTTAAAGGATGGAATAAACCCAGGCATGACCCTAAACATTATATATTAAAAAGTTAAATATTTAAGAGTTAAATACAAGTAAGGTGGTTGTTTGGCAAGAGGGCAGTCTTTATGGGTTAAGAATTGTGGAATGAATTGTCTTCCCCCTGCAAACAGAAAGAAATGAAAGAGATGAAAGAAATATTTGTGTTTACTGAGATGTTTACAGCTTTCCATGAAATGTGCAAACTGTGTAACATCTCATGGCTTGGTTTGATATGAACATTTCACACTTTTGATAAGGCTTATCAAAGTCTTCTGAGGTGTAAAATGAGAGTCAAGACGTTAATAAACAGAGAAAAGAAATACACATTTGCTGCTTAGCAGAAAAGAGGTTGATAGAAGGGAGAAATTGCTTTTACAATACTGCTGGCTTCAAAATGGAATTTATTTTAGTAAAGTGTTATGATCATAAAATCATAGAATGCTTAAGGTTGGAAAGGACCTCT
>JAUBNY010000878.1:1522139-1535179 GCA_032275445.1 Crypturellus soui
GAGTGGGACTAATCAACTTAGATTTCTTCAAGCAACAACAGAGCTAAAGCCATTCTAACCCATTCTTAGGAGAAACTTGCCTCACTCCTCCAAATGCAAGGGCAGACTAAGGAAACTAAGGATTTCATATGGCTACTATTAGCCTTTGCCTTCTTGTATACAAAGGCAAAACGTGAGAGGAAGAGCGGCCCTCTATAAAGAGCATGATTGCAATAAAGATACAAGGCTAAATCCTGATCAAGACTAAAGAAGAGTGTGATTAAGTGCAGGCTATACACTGCTATGCAGGTTGCCTAGGCAATCTTCGATTATTATAACTGCAAGAACAGGTGGCACTTTCCTACTAAATGCATTTAGTTAGGTGTTTATTACTACCATGGATCTAGTGGTGAGAATACACGCCTTTATCAAGGTCTAATGAAAAAAAAGTTCCTGGAGGAAAAAAAAGAAGATGAGAAATAAGAAGCTGAGCACACATTACTCAACTAAATTATTAAGTCAATAAGTTTTGTCTTATTTGTAATGAAGGACATGACAAGACAAGCATGGATAAGGTTGATATAAGTACTAGATAATTCTGAAAACTTCCAGCTGACAGGTACTTAAAATGTGTTTTAAAACCTGAGGCCAGATGCATGTACATACAGTAAGGCATGTCAACAAAAGGTCTGTAATGGAAGGACTAATGACTTTTTGATCCTTCTAAGGCTAACAGTGATGATATTGATGCCACTGTGATTGCTGAAGTAGATCTTTACATGCATAATATAATATAAAATAATATAATATAACATTACTCTTAAAAGAACTTAAAAATTGTCTGTGAAAAATCTGTTTGAATTCTGGAAGTTTTGATGTAAGGAATTCTAGAAGTTTTGAGGGATTTTTTGTTTAACAACTGCATATAATTATTTGTAATAATAGAAAAACAACTTTTCCTGAGACCATATTGACGCAAATGAACTCACACTATTCCCTCAGGAAAAATAAGTGGGATATTCTGAACTGTTATGATTTTAATCTTAAAATACTCAAACATGAAGAGACAGTACGTTAGAAAGCAATATGATCATACATTCTAAATAGATGTTTTTTCCAAGGTTGTGTACCTGAATGAAACATTTCCCATCTCTAAGTTCACATCATTAGCTATATCCAGATTGAGGAACAACTGACTAAGCACTTGTTCTGAAGAAAGATCTAGCAGTATAACAGATCACTTGCTGTATTCTCTCTGAGATCTGACATTCTGGCGAAAAGAGGCATAACTTGTGCAGGCCATGTACAAGCAAGAGTGTAAACTGATGCCATTCGAAGTAAATCTTTTCCCTCAATAGCTGTATTTTTTCCACTGAATACTCTGCCCAATTTTGGACCAAGAGGGATGTGAACTGGAGTGAATCCAGGGAAGAGTATTGGATATGAGGTCTAAAAAAAAAAATACTGAATTAATTTGGTTTGCTTACATCAGCAAAGAGAGATTGAGAAGTGTGTTAGCATTTATGAAGAGACACTTCAAAGAAAAAGTGAAATATTTTATGTGAACTTTGAAACTGCAATGGAAATTTATAAGCTTCAGTAGGATATCTGGGGAGGATGCAGAATGCAAGCATTCTGGATTTCTTCAAAAGCAGGCTTTGAAAAGCAACAACTAACCTGGCTGCTCCTGCCTCAGAGAGGCAGCCAGCTGAAGTCCTTTTCCAGTGTAATATTCAATGATTCAATAATTCCTATATGGCAAGATGTTTGTCAGACAGTTTGACATACAGTGGCAGTGTTTGTTTACAAGACCATCAGATTTTTGTCTCACATAAAGTACAGTGGATGGGCAATTCTGTTGCACACTGATGTAAGTAAAATAAAAAATAATCTTTTTTAAAAGGATCAGGATGGATTTGTGTATTAAATGGTGTTACTAATTCAGTTATCAAGAGCATGAAGTCTATAATTTTGAAGGTAAAGTTCTCTAGAGAAAGCAGTTCATCTAGTTTTTCCAAGAAACTGCAAGAGAAAAATGTTTAGCCTCTTAGCATAATTCCAAATAATTGAGCCATAGAGCAAATTTGGATGAACAAGTAGGGTAAAATATCTCATAAGAGAAAAATATATGTGCCAATTTTAACTGGTAATAGGTAAGCCCATATTTGCCAGTATTACTGTCTTCATGCTGCTTCTAAATCACTTTAGTAGTTAATGCTCTTTCTATTAATTGTCATTTGGGAGAGTAGTTGTTTTTAATACTGATATTTTACCATGGAAAATGAAAATCATAACTCAAATAACCTTCCTGATTTTCATTATGATTTATTCAGTTTTGGGGAATTTGACTTATATAAAGAATAGTGGAACTGACTTGAGATTTTTCATGTGCCACAAAAGCTCTTTCTGAATGCCTTCATGCAAGCTCAGAAAAGAAACTGGAAGAAAGTAACTTTTGATATGTATTGATTAGAGCATGATGCTCTTCAGCATAGATATTTGTACTGGTATTAAGACAGCCTTAATTTGGTTGCACTTATTTTATTCTGAAAATGAATTATACTATATCATATTGATGTTACTGTAATTTCTGGCAAAACTGTCCACTCAGAGATTTAACACTGTTAGACCTGAATCAGATAAATTAACTTAAAATTTCAATATTTTTAAATATATTAATTAATTTTTAAGCTAATTTGTCTGATTTAAATTAAATTTCTGAGTAGCCTTGTATTGTCAAGCTGTCTCTTAAAGCTCATTGTGTAAAGTAAGCAATAGTTTCTGCAAAAATTACTGAGAATAATGCATATTCATATATCCCTTAAAGGACCTCGGAAATACTTTGTTGGCTGTTGTGGTACTTATGAACTGCATTTTGTCAGCTTTCTTCCTTTTTCCGAGACTGAGCTACATTTGCCTTGACAGGAAAGTGAATTATGATCTTCAGTGACAATGTATTGTATAATTATGAAGCCTATGTAAATCTTCTCCATAATTTCCAAGCTCCTTTCTGTGTGCAATGACTTGTAGGAAAATCAAGAATACATCCACAGTCTTCTATTGATTTATTTTTTTTCATTCTTTCCTGCATTGTTAGTATCTTAGTAATTTCTTATTTACATCAATATAGCTGTAAAGAGATCGTCAGAACAATTGTGACAAAGTTGTTATTCATGAGTTCATCTTTATCTATATTTCCAAATCATTCCTAAAACCTGTTACTTGCGGATGAGCTTGCCCTAAATAATATCAGTTTTGTTTCCTACATCATAGCCAGAAGTCGTACTTTGGTCCTTGGAAGTCTTCGCTAGTTTCAGTTTATGTTAGTCTACTGCCACTGCTGGAAAAAAAATCACTAGAAAAAATCACTGGAAATATGACAGGTTTGAGAAGCTGAGAAGAGCTGTGCCAAACCTTTAGAAGACCTTCTAAAGACCTCAACAGCATTAGATTTCCCAAATTCCTTTTTTCTTTTTCAAAAAATTAGGTACATCTTGCATGTTCCTCTGTCACAGAATGATTAATTTTGAGAAAGATAACAGGTTGGAGTGTGTTATCCTTCCAGGATATATAATCTCATGCAAATGATCAGCAGAGATTGAGTGACTGGTTCTGAGAAATCATCAAATTTTTGTTTGAGTAAAGAGAGATGCTTTGAACTGGAATCTGGAGATCAGGGTCAGTGAGTTTGGGTTAGGTCTTGTTTCTACCTCCATCAGATATTGTATATCTGCTGTATAATCTTGTTTTTTTTCAGAATAGTGTTCACTGTTCAAGGGGAGTTTCTCAGTGCATAAGAGATCCTGCATTCATCTGTTCCTCAGTTTTTGCATCTGCAAAGCTAGAATAATAAATCTTCAAGTTTCCAGATGTTGGTGTTTTAAAATCTCTGAAAGCTCTGAAATTCGCATAGGCATTCTCACATTACTTCAAGAATTCTCCTTTACTACCTCATACTGGCATAATTTGCTTGCTTCCCTGATCTTTGAACAGGGCAACCCAGAATCAGGAATTTTCAGGAGATGTCGTGACTTGCCAAAACTCATCCCTCACTGGTCGCGCCGTACCTGTTTGAGCACAGACTGAAGGTCCTGCTGTAGATGCTGCTCACTACCATCAGCAGCTAGTGCTGCTGAACGCAAATGCAAAAAGTTTATTGTCAGTGTTATACAAATCTGCTATTAAGGGACTACTGGGGAAATCATTAGAAAAATAAGCCCTCTGATCTGAGCCCATTATTTAATACCAGTGTTCTCAACAATGCTAAAACTTTGCAATTATGTTCTCAAATGCTGTTCTTTCTTCAAGGCTGAAAAAGTACTCAAAGGTCTTAAGCAATCGACCTTGGTTCTTTTTCTCAAATGGATACATGGCCATGCTGATTTGAGAAGTATTTAAAAAAAAAGTAAAAGATTAAAAACATATGGGGGCAGCTTTTGTTGGACAAAGACTTTGGTCCCGAGGAAGTACGTATTCTTATTTCTGTATGCATTGATATCCATTCTCTGGTTTCTGAAGGATCTTCTAATGTTGCAGTGGTTTTATATATGAGGTTAAAAGAAAATATGTGGCTACATTCAAGGTTTGAGTCATTCAGCAGCTTCAGTCTATGTCATTAAGTCTAAATATTACTTTAACCTGTAAAACTGACTTTGGGAAAGATTTAACCTTACCAATTCTTCTTAGGAGAGTAATCAACAAATGAAGTCAGTGTGTGATCTCTTAGCTCATTTTTAGGAGAGGTAGGCAATGCATACTTGTGAGTTTCCGCATCTGAGTCATAATGTAGTTTTTAAGTTGTCAGCTTCTGATCTTGGGTCAAAAAAGGGCTTGGGTTTTGCAAGCTGAGCTTTGCAACCCTGACTTTTATGTACTTTATAAAATCTTCAGTTCTTTTGAGGGTACTACATGTTACATGGTAAATGGAAAGTTCCTCATTTTGGAGCCAAAGTATCTGAACCTGAGCTCCATGGACTTTTACTGTTCTTTGGTTAGCCTTCTCTTAAGACGACAATCCAGGTAAATTCATTCTCAGAAAAGAGTCAAAGTCTTTCAGTCCACTTCCATTCTGTGCAAGTCATTCTAGGAATGCAACATTTACTTAGAGTACAGGACTTCCATAAATCTTCCTTTCCTGAGGGGCTGGAAATAGTCCTCAGCTTTCAAGGCAGGCAATAAACTGTGTGCTACATTCTGTGGTTGGTTTAGCTATGTTCTTACTCTATGTTTCATGTGAGATAAAGATTGAATAATACAGTGACTGAGATAGATTGTAAGTACAGAAAATCATGTTCCTTTCCTAAGAGAGCTGAATGTTTGCCGTGTTTCTTTTTCTTACTCTTTCTGAGCCTTTCTGATTGATTGAATCTTTAAAGTGCAATAGCTTTCCTGCAGTGGCCATCCACACTGCTGAGGCCTAGACTATTTGGTCACCAAGTTTAAAGGCCATTAGAAAAAAATGACAGTTACATACACATATGCATATACAATGTTTGCATCTCTTCTCCTGGAATATCATGACAGGAAAAAACTGCTGGTTTACCTGCCCATCTTATAGCACATGAATTGTGGCATACCTTCAAGTTCTTCAAAGAAGTTACCTGAAACCTTTTGAGAATAAGTACAGAGCTGCAAGCACAGAGCACATTCATATATGCAGATATTTTGTAGAAGAAATACATGACATACATGTAGTTTTCCTGAGATTCTGAGTTTTTATTACCAAAAAAAAAAAATCCCAAAGAAAAATGTTTCAGCTAAAGATACTTGAAATCTCTCTTCTAATGGAGGTACTCAATGAGTAGCTGTGCTAATTGTATTATTTAAGACAGTCTGGGATCCATGTAATATAGGATGATTGGCAGTTAATGAAAGGGAGGGGAAACTAAGATAAGACTCTACAGCTTAAGAATAACTGAGGACTGGAATGAGCAACATATGACAGCAATGAAGAGAGACACAAAGTTCATCTCCTAATACAGACACAAATGAGTGACTTTAGAGCTGGCAGAAAGGAATACAGCTTATTCTAAAAGTGGCATCTATTTTATGTTTGGAAAATGCCTTCCTGCAAGAAGAGATATTAATGAGGAAGATCCCAGGCAGGAAGAAAATTATTCCTTGTAATAATCAACACACAAAATATATTTATTTCTATTTTTGTTAATCCAAAAGTTTATTTTAAATACAGAATAATTCAGTGCATTTCTGTGAGTAGCTTGAAAGGCAGGCACTTTGCTTCCCTCATCCTGATATCAGACTTGACCCCAAATATATAAATTTGAGAAGCAGATGCTTTTATATAATGTGGTGCCAGAAACAAAGGAAAGGAAGTGTAAAATCTGATTTCAGATCTTATTAGACAACGGAGTGGGGCTGAATCCTTCCCACAGAAGCCCCATCCCTCAAAGAGATATATCACATGGTAAGACATGCAAAATTAAAAACTGACAAATGAACTTTGATGAAGGCACTCACACAGTATTCCTTTGAGTATTTACCTCTGTGTTAAGAGTGACTAGAAGAATGCTGCTAGGGCCTTCAGAATTCTAGCTGTTGTTGTTACAAAACCTCAGGTTTCAAGAGCAGGTGACTCAGTGAAATAACTAACTTCACAGTATCTTCTGCAGCATTTTAACTGGAAGAATCATGTTTTCTGAGAAAGCCATTTTACAAAGTGGTATACTGAAGAATAACATATTTATACAAGTGCTGATTTATAAGGTTCTTATACATATATATATATATAACCCTTCTGTTTATTAATATATTTTGGGGAAAGGACACCTCTGTTAAAAATTGCAGAGATGGTAGGGCCCAATGAATGGTTCATGACATGATGGGTTTAGAAATGTAGTGTGACCCAATTCAAGAATGAAAAAAGAAAAAAAAATCTGATTTATTTCACATAAAATCATCACGTTTAAAACTTACAAGCTCTGGCTTGACTCAAAAAAATGTTGCATTTCTTCAATAGTTATCCTGCAGTAGCTGTGTGATTTCATATGGCTGATTCCAGTTAGAATGCGTTATTTATCTATAATTACTTAAAAATGTCTATACAGATAAACAGAAAATGATTAGCAAGATTTTTTTTCAAAGCTTCTGACAGATTATATTACCATTTTCCAACAGCTCAGTAGATATATACATAATGAAAAGGAATTAGAAAAATCTATTTTGATAATTGGATATTGAATCAGATTATTACTCTGTCACTCAAAACTTTTGCCTAAAAGAATTGTAAAGTTTCTACAAGATTCTAAAGAGGCTGCTCTAAGAAGATTGGGTTGTATGGGTACCAAGATAGGGTTCTACATATGGTGATGGGAATAAATGTGGTATGTCCTATCTTCTTTGGGCAATAAAGGTGTAAACAGGGTGTTAATGCTATATGAATTGAAGCACACCTCCTAAATTTGCACAATGAATAAGAACTTACTTTTTGGCAATATCTGTTTCTATCAGCACACTTTTTGAATTACTCAGGCATCAAAGTTTAATACTGTCACAAAGAGAAAGGCAAAAATTGAAAGCCTCTATAACAAGAGACTGCTGAGTGACTCAAAACAACGACAGGTGTATTTCTTCCATCTTATTCCCTTTTAGGGTGGGTGTTAGGATGATTGGGAATCACACTGATTCCCAGAGTTTGCTGTAAAGAGGAGCAGGGGCTGAGATGTGGTGGAACTTTGCAAATCAGTATTGATCCCACTGGGTTTATCACTGCCATTTCTGTCCTCCTACTTGAAGCTATTTAGGTCTACCCACACACTGACTGGTACAATAATATAGTATATCAGACATTAGAAACAGATAGGATTTATCACAGTACGTGAGAAACAGATTTTGTGTACTCTCTTCAAGAAGTGAATTAGTGGAGGCACAATAAACTATGTAATACTCAGTATAGATACTTAAAAAGTCTATTTCAGAGTAATAAACTATGGGACTAATTTACATCAATGAATCTCATAATATCAAAAACAAAAAATCTGGGTTGAGAAATGCAGTGTCAGGAATGACAAAACTTAATTTCTGATGTACTTCATAAAAAATGTTGATCTTCCAATTTTTCAAGGTTAGACCTGACTCCAAAGCAGTTGAATTTCTGCTGAACTGCAGTAGAGAATGAAAATTACAGGACTTTGTCACTCTGAGAAACCAGCCCAGGAAGACATATTAATGACATTCTCTTCATTTAATGACATCTTGGTGAAAACATATTGAGAAAATAAATCTAGATTCCCTTAGTTAACAAATCATATAGAATATAACAATAAAGAAGTCCAGATGCAGGTTTCTATAAATTTTCTGCTTTTGGGATGAGATGTTCAAAGCTGGTTCTTAAAGCCTAAATGAACCAAAGGATAAACTAGTGCTGAGAAGTAAATGAATGGTTTAGACCTAAGCCCCAAATCTGCTGTTTTTTATTACCCAAAGTAAATTAGCTAAAGTAAAGCTCCAAAAAGAAGCCAAGATCCTCAGGTGAGAATGGAATGAAAAAAATGGACATACAACGGGAAAAAAAATGACAAAGAAAATGTACTGGCTACTGTGAACTGGCCTGAAGCAGGAGGACACAGAAGATAAGACGATGCCCAATTCGCTGAATAGCACAGTCAGACTTTGAATTCTGGAGCAGCTGCAGCTGTGGATTTCAGAATGTATTTCCTGTTGAGAAGTGCAAGTGATCTAGCATTTGCATGTGATCTTTATAGCATAACTGAGTCGTCAAAAACTGCAATGACAAAGAAGTACTTTGGGAGATTATATCAACTTTCTCATTGATTTAAGATGCTTTTGCAGAAGTAAGATCTCTTTCCTCTAATTTATGATCTGTGCTGTAATGAGAATTAAAAAACCCCTGAAATTATCCAGAATAAGAAATTAACTGAGTGATTCTTAGAAGCTACATTTAATAAAAATGGGAGAAAAATGTCAAATTTATAATGTAAAACTGTTTAGCATTCACTTGGAGGGACAGACTTTGCATAGAAGGCTATCCTAGTAATTCGAAGAGATGTCCGTGACATAGTATACCATTTGATCATTTAAAAGAAAAAAAAATCTTTCCCACAGATATTCTGTGTTTTCCTTGCAGAGAAATTCTGCAATAGGAATCTTAACATGGCATATCTTCATTTGCAAATGATTTAGAGAGATGCTCTCAGACATATTCTTTCTGTGTATTAGAATTGTCCCTAAGCTTGTGGAAGCCAGGAGATAACAAATCTCCATTTGTACATTAAAGTCCAGTTCAAAGTTAACCTTATGGAAATGCAAAGCAGGAAGAGAAGGAAAACAAGATAAGAAAAGGTCATATGGGATGTACCCACAAATGTTTGATTGTATTTGAGGACAAAGCACTATGTCAGTCAGCTTTTTTTAATGATCATACATTGCAGAATGAGCTGTTACAATCTAATTGAAAAGTTACTAAAATAAAAGTCACTGTGAGTAGACCAGGTTATAAGGACACAAATTCCTTGTCTGTGGAAGGGAAAAAATTATATCTATGGACTATCCTGTCATTAGTCTTGTTGACCTTTGACTCAGTAATACTAGTAAAGTGTTTCTCAGTGTTTGTTCATGTGGTTAACATCACTTTATTTTCTCTTGTTTCATCTCCATTCATGAGCTACTGTTGGGCAGAATTTAGGATGGACCAGAATCTGAAGTCCTGGAGATTGGATGGAATCAAATCATGAACATAGTTATGCCTCGCCTTTTGACAAAATGACAAGCTTTGTTTTCTCTTGACAATTTGTTTGCCTCTTGAAAGAAGTCAGGGATTCTCAAACATTCAGCTCTCCTGAACTGTAGCAGCAGAACTGTTATGAGCATAGCAAGTAGCTACAGCAACAGCCTTCAACCTCTATTTTGATATAAAACCTGGTTGACTTATTTGTCTTTCACTACTTCTCTTTCACTTCCTTCCTCCTTCTGCTACTTTTTGTCAAACACTTTTGACTCCTAATTGTTTCTCTGATACCTGGGGGATAGTTTACTT
The DNA here is from genome assembly GCA_032275445.1 of Crypturellus soui. Taxonomy (NCBI): domain Eukaryota; kingdom Metazoa; phylum Chordata; class Aves; order Tinamiformes; family Tinamidae; genus Crypturellus; species Crypturellus soui. The sequence goes on from JAUBNY010000878.1 coordinate 1,532,131, forward strand.
AACATTAATAAAACCTCTATTTTATATAACAACTATTACATATCATTTGACATTAGCTTGGTGCCTTGTTTCAGGCAAGGAAAATGAATTGCCATTACTATAGGAAATTCATAGTTACTGTCTTGTAATTTCTTGAGGTCCCTGACCCAGAAAGATAGTGGCTACAATGAAAACCCTCCGTAAGTGAACAAAAACTACTTGGGAGTGACAGGATGTGCTACATTAAGCATATTGAGGATCTTAAGGATCTTCTAAGCAAGTAAATCCTTTCAGATTTCATTCAAGTGCAAACAGAATTTCAATGCTCACAACGGACAGTTAGTTTTAGGCATGTATTCCTCTGATTTGAAATAGGACTTCCATTGTTTTGAAAAGTTTAAAAAGTTCTTTGCTGCATTTTTCTTGCAGATGAAATAGTCTGAAGCTAATATACATGATATAGGTGACAGATTTACTTAATTCTGCTGATATAAAAATCTATTCAGCAATTTGAAGATCCCAATTTATTAACCTCATCTCCAGTATGCTGAGATGACAGAAAGCAATAATCCATCCATTTCAAATGGAGAGAGTTGAACCCATAATTTGCCATAGTCTAGAAACCACTGATTATTAAATGGAAGGTAATTTGAATTGTTTGTAACTGTGTTTTTACTGGGAGTTGAGAAATAATTGTGTAAAACTACATTCTCAAGCCAAATGCCTTTTGAATGTGTATTTGCCATGCCCATGGAAGTAAACCAGAAACATATTTGGCACTTAGTGCGTAATTTTCAATATAATAGCTGCAGAAAAAGAATAAAGTACACAGTTTTAATGTATTTAAAGGTATATTTTGCTGTGTTCCTGTATAACATTCTAAATTAGACACTAAAGTTAGTAGTACAGTCTGTAGCCCAGGGCTAGAGCTGCACCTCTGCATTATATACTCTTTGGAGCTTTATTGCTCACATTAGTTAAGTGATTGAAATGAGATTGTTGAAAAAGCTCTCCTTGTCTTCTGCATATTTTCCCTTTTTCTGATATTACCTGTCAACTTTCCTATCCTCTTAAACCATTGCTCTTTCTTAGCAGAATTCACCCTTAGCAGCTCATTCTTAGCAGAATTTAAATCCTTCTCCCTTTCCTTCTCCCTTTTAAAACAGAAAGAAATAATGTATAAAGAGAATGAGTCTTTTTAATGAATATCTTTTAATTTTTATTGAGTTCTCTAAGAAGAAATATATTGTGGCCCCTCAGGTTGATACTGCAATAACATACTATGAGCAGGTAGAAGAAGAAAAAAAAGAGGACGGTGGTTAAAAACAGTTAGTTAAGCACAATTTTATCAGTTATTCTGTTCTGACACCTTTGGAAGAAGTAGTTCTTTTAGACAAGGTTGTGACTGCAGTTATTGCTGGAATTGTTGACATCCACCCCATTTCAAGTTGCTGCCTCCCAAGCTAAGGAAAGAAAATGAAATAAGCTTCTCTGCTCCACATGTTTATTTTAAGACAGAAGAATGATCAGGAAATGATAATGGTAAAACGAATTTAGCCTATCATATGTGGGGAAAAAAGACACACTGTTAAAAATATAAAAAAAAAGAGTGAAAGAAGTGAATACAAAAATCATTATGGCATTTTATGGCAGAAGATGAAGTGAAAATCAAAAGCACAATAAACAGATGAAGGCAATGACCAGCTGAGATTTAGTGTCATAAAAGAGTAGCTGTCATCTGTTGGAAGCTCATATAGGATCACCAGCACAGAATTGTAGTAAATTTTGCTTGGATCTTTGAATGAACATATGGGAGCTACTATGAGCTTAATTCTTCTTGAAATTCAGTTGGAAAGGATTTTTAAGATTCAAAGTCTCTTTTTCCAGTCTTGGTACCAACGTAGTGGGATTTTTTTTCATCTTATGAAAACAACCCAGTGCTCAAGAAAGAATTACTACTAAAATAAGCACTTAGAAATAGATTATAAACTTATAGGGGATATGACAAATTATCCCAGATGTAGAAACATTAGTTCTATTAACTTCAAGCGATTGCTATCACCATGTAAAACAGAAATATGGCATTTGTAAGAAAAGGACTTGCCCTTTTCTAAAGGAGGAAATGTTGAGGAAATTTTTTAAAACTAGGGAATAATGAGGAAATGACAGGACTGTTTTATCATATCAGGTAGTTATTAAAAAGATTCAAGTAAGGATTTTCTTATAGTAAATGAGATAATTCGTTACTATGAATGTGAAGAGGAGCAACCTCCACAGTTTATGTGAAACAGCCTTTTGTCAGGAAAAGGACTAAAGAAAAGCCTAGTCATCTTTTAAGCTGATCTTAAACTACTACCTCTGAATAAATAGCTGACATAATGATACACACAATCTGCATGTTTTACATGGACTTGTGCGTTTGGCTGATGCGTTTGCTGAGCTGAGGGCTATTAAGAGCAGCCATCTGGGTTTCTGTAATTATAGGGGCCTTCATTGTGTGCAATGATTTCACTGCTGGTTGTGGGTCAACAGTCTTAATATCCTGCCTGCAGTGAAGCTACCTAATGTGCTGGTCTTGCATTTTCATCCTTGTACGATTGCCTAGGCAACACAACTATAATATAAGGGATTTTTGTAGCTTGTGTTGCCAGGGTGGAAATATGAAAGAACTCTAATGTATTTTATAATACTGTTCAGTGCACCTATTTACAACAAGGGATTTTGAAATATCCGACGGGATGGCTGAGTCATCCACTTCCAATTAGAAACTGATATTTTTATTGAATGCATAAACCTTTTCAAAAGGCCCAGATCCTTCCCTTGCCTCTTCTTCACAATTCTTGTGGGCACCAATAGACAACAAGTGGAAATGCTGCAGTGAGAAAACAGAGCAGTAACATACTCAGACTGAGTTTATGGGGGGACTGATCATCACTGTAGAAGTAGGGGAATGCAAAGCCCCCAACTCAAAGCAGGGCTATTTGCCCTGCTGTGTAGTTGAAAAGAGAAAAAGTTTTATAGCTATAAAAGCTATAGTGTTTTATTCAATAATAATAATAATAATAATAAT
>JAUBNY010000878.1:1538178-1549573 GCA_032275445.1 Crypturellus soui
TAAAGCCCTTCATTTATCATTAAACCATTATAGTATGGATTACATGGGTGTTTATACTCATCTTTGTTTCCTCTCTCGAGACATGTAGGCTCTTCTTGGCATATTGATCAGCTGATTTTTCCACAGATATCTTTGTCAGAAATTACTTTGATACAAAGTGTTATCATTTTCTGGCTATCTAATATACGTGCTGAGATTTCTGAGGTGCTCTTTCTAGCTGCTAAAGATAATTAGCTTCCTTTTGTGCACTTCCTTATAGTTTTCATCTGTTACATATTAACAAAATTGGAAAACTCTTCATAACAGATAAATGACAAAAAAAAAAATCTCTCGGATGATGCTACAAAATTATATCTTTTTGTTTTGGAATTTGACCTGAGTATCTTGTAGACAAATGAGCTTTATTTGTTTATTTATTTTGGCAGGCCTTAATGTGATTAATTTCTTACCTTTTACTTTATTTCTTCTACCTTCTGATATCAGGAACCACAGCCAGGGCCAAAACTTAGGATGTGGGAAATTAGACTTTATTTCCCCAAACTTCTGAAATTAATTGTGCAGATGGTCTTACGGTTTCTTATTTTTTCTGAACCTTTGACAAATACTATATGCTTTTGTTTAGATGATCCCAAAATATGACATCACATATATTCTGACACTAAGGTCTTCTAAATTCATGCTGAGGAAAATACTTATTGAATTAATGGGAATTTGGCTCTAATGATAACTGCAGTAAAAAAGAATAATATTATAGAAACAAATTAGACATCCAAGTCCTATTGGATTTCACATTTATACATCTATGTGTAAAACTGTCATGATAAAAGAAACTGAGCATTTACCTAATACTAGTTCTTGTTGGCCACAGAAACTCTGAATACTCAAATTGCAATTTAAGCTTCTGAGTTAGGCCAATAATGCCTAATAAAGAAAAGGTTTGTTTTTTCAACATCGATTATGTACCCATGACCTGGTTAGATCTACTGACAAGATACTTCACTGTCTGTACTTCCTTAAGATTTTGACCAGTTGGTCCTATTTTGGAGCACCAAGCACTAGAGCTACCATGCTGCAGTAAGATACTGTACTAAAGCATAACAGCTTCACACAAGATGTAAAAGACCTGACTAGCTCCTCCTCTTAATGAGGAGAAGCAAATCTGAAATGTAGGGGAAATGCTCTGATATTTTAGGCTATATATTATTCCAAAACATTAGGTTTATCTCATATCTCAGCTCCTATGATGTGGTAGTTTGTCTTTTGCTAGCATACTTAAGGCCGTGAAGAGAGAGAATGTCTGTGGACATGCTTTTCCAGCTTGGTGATTAGAAAAATGAAAAAATTTCTAGAAGTGACAAAGACAAATCGTCTCGGACCTCTTAAGATTCATCCTTCTAAAACAGGCTTGGATCACCAATTTTGTTCTGGTTTACATGGAGAATTTCAGTCAGCTGAACTGTGACTGTCTCTACTGTGAATCAAAACTGAACCCATTTAAAGCTCACAAAACCAAAATTCCAAAACAAAAGGGAAAAGACATTTTTCACTTTGGAAGACAACTGATATGTAGCTTGATCACGATCTGCCTTCATCAAATGAAGTCAAAAGCTGGCTTGTAGTGGATGAAGACAAACAACCAGAAGATCAGAAAAGAGCAACACATTGAAATGAGTTTCTACAGCACTTATTTTAAGGAATCAGTTTATCAGATAATTGGCTAATATCTGTCCAAATCTCAGTAAAACAGATCTCTCGCCCCTCAAAGAGTTATTATGTTAGGTCCATCCCTCCTGCCTGCTGTTCTCATTATGGGATGCATGGGATGTCCTCTGGTACATGCATCTCTTCCATAGAGGAAGACAAGGTACATAAAAGCCAGCTGTAGCAGTACTGTGCATAAAACAAATCCCTTGTAAATCTAGCCATAAAGATCTGATTTAAAACCTGTTAAAGTTAAGCGGGAAGCCTGTTGACATCAATAGGATTTGACTGAAATCTTTAGGGACATTTCTTCAAATTTAGTCTCAAATTCATGACAAATTCACCCACAGCATAGTGGATTAAGTCGAGTAGTCCTACTGAGGTGAATATTTCACAATGACCGATTATTAGTATAAGAGAAGTACACTAGTTTAGCTTCTTTTACTTTAAATGTCTAGGTTGTGGTAGTGTTGAGGTATCTCTATTTACTTTGCTGTAGGTTTGTTTGTCTTTTGTAAACCATACCTATGCAAATATGAAAACATTTTCTAAGCCACAAAAAGTTGAACTTTATTTTATTATCTATGACAGTTAAGCCTGCAAAATCTTGAGACTGGAAACATTAAACTCACTCATCCTTCATTTCAGTTAGTTCAATTTTCCTGTCAAACCGAAACAATCATTCTCCTCGGAGAGTCAAATATCATTTTTTTCTCCTTTCAGATTTAAGAAAGATAAAAAAGACGAGATGTAGTTTTTCTTCTGTGATGCTGGGAAAATACATTAATGCAAATTACACTGTAACTTTAACTCTCAGCTGCCTTTCAATGCCACTGAAACAGGTAATAGGGAAAACACTCTAGAGTTCAGTTGACTTGAAATTTTGAGTTGTACATGTAAAACATATTTGCTTCATTCTTCATAGCTGGTCTGCATGCCCTATGTAGTTGAAAATGAGTTAAGTGGAAATTGCATCAATCTCTGTTTTTCCGAGCTGTTTGCAATATTATACAATGCTTTACAAAATCACTAGAGAGACTTTCAGGACATCTTTAATCACGATTTCAGCCTCATGTTCTGGTTCATAAACAGCTTTTCTAATCTTACAAAATCCAAAAGATTATATATATATATGTAAATGTCACATTTAGCAGCAGATTTTGTGCAGTGGCTGGCACAGGCACATATTTAACATTTATCTATTGGCTTAGATCCAAAAACACACTTACATTACTCATGTGCTTTTGACTAGATAAGTGTTTAGTGGATTGGGGCCTAGAAAGGAAGATTTCTTTTTCAGTGCTAAACTTGCAGTACTTGCTGAGTTTTTATAGCGCTAAAATTTATATTCTGAAATGCAGTTTAGGTAGTAATTCCTTTCTTTTTTAAATGGCATAGGACAGAGAGAGGTAAAGCCAGATGTATTTATTAAAGGGAAATCCATGACATATATTCATCTTTTTATGATCTTGCTTTTTTTTCCTCCATCCACGCTTTCTTTTCATGGCTGGATTTTGAGGCAGACATATCTATGTCCAATGCCTTTTTAGTGAGTTACTAAGGCTGAATCACCTTCAGACATCTTTACAAATAGGAATAAATCCCAAATTAAATGTTTTGCATGTTGTTCTCACACATTGATTGCATAAAAGGATCTATATGACATTTTGTTGAACATTTGACATTTTGACATATATTTGACATTTTGTTGTTTGTAACCTGCCAATAAAAATAAACAAATGAAACAACAGTTACTGAATGACATTTTGCATAACCATTCTCAGCCAAAGAGGACCAGTGTTCCCTTTCTTCAGGACCATCACATAGCCCTTCAAGACTAGCTCCTGTTGGCTCTGGAAATCCTATCTGCACAAGGATCCTTTCTTCCCCTAGAGTGGAAATATCTCAGTAATGGGGCCTGTCATTTTGTGTGAAAAGGAGTTATGTATATGTGGATGAAATCTGTAATTCGCCCCCCATTTCTGTATCCAAGCTGTTGGTTTCTATAGCAACTTGCATAGAGTTTGGAAGGAAGGAGAAGATAGACCAGCAATGGAGTTTGTCTGTGTGAATGTGGCCGGAATGCCAGTTGTAATCTCCACACAAGTTTTATTTCATTATATATACAATTTCTTTTAATTAATTAATTAATTTACTGACATCATCTCTGGAATCTGAAACACATTGCATAGAAATAGCTTTTTTTCTCCTCTTAAAAGGCTTTTGACTCTTTGCCTTTCTCTCTAATCTGCAGTGTATGAAGGTATCTTGCCCCCATTTACCAGCTTAGGTCCAGCAAGATGTCACCTCTCGGATGATTCCAGGGCTTCTCACCATCATTCTTCCTCTTTTCTTCCTGAATGAGCTCTGAAATTTGTTAAAAAGCAACAGCTCATCCATCAAGACATCTGCTGTTTTTGGACAATCTGAACAACTGCTGACACAAATCTCTCCAGGATGTGAGGATTCAGCTGTACTTAACTGTACTTAACAGCTGTACTGTTTAACTGTAGTTATATTTTGTGAAAAAAAGTTGGGTAAAACAGGGAATAGATGAACTATAGGAGTGAGGTGAGGACTTCTTTGAAGATGCATCATTAGGAAGCCACGTGTGCCATATCTGAGAAGATATAGGTGCACAAAACTTGGATGGCAAAAAATATTGGGCTGACAGAAAATAGTAGCCTTTTAATTCTTCATTACAGCCTTGTTCTTGCTGATTAATGACTGAACCTGTGTTTCCGAGGCATTAGTTCAAAAATATAGACCTATAAAGAGCAGAAAATAGTGCTGGTAGGAGCAAGTAGATAATTTTGTGTTGACTGAAGAAAATTAGTGTCACCGTCATTGCTCAGGAGAAAGCAAAAATTGTAAATAGTGACTGCTTGGCACTTCAGATAAGTATAACTTGGGTAAAAGATTTTTTTCCTGCTCCAATTAGCTTGACTTCAATGCTCTGCTTGTTTTGAACCTAAATGTGATGTGTTTTGTTTCTAGATTTTACTTGGAAAATGTTTTTGATCATATGTACCACTAAAGTTTTCAGAAAGAGTCAATTTTCTAAATAGAAAAACAAAACTAGAATAAAACAGAGCAAAATCCCCCCTGCAAGTAAGTCTGAGAAATTCTGGTGTTCTTTTGTCACCAAGAAGCAGTTGATCATCATGGGGATAGAGATGATTTTATTGATATGTAGCTTTCAATACTTTCAAATATTTGAGAAAAGACAAGCTTTGGAATGCTAGATTCTAACTTCTCCAAAAGCGATCTGCACAATGCAAGGAAGAAGTTGAAAATATTCTTTTGAGTGAAAAGTGTGTCCATGGCTTTATTAATTTGTTTTATTTGTAGGACTTCATATTTAAGTGGGAACAAAAAAAGGTTTGAAACAAATCTATTAAGTTTAGTTGTTTGAAAAGTGATTGAATGGAATTGGAATTGAATCTATTGCTTTCACAATAACAAGTCTGATAAATTTTGGAAAGCAAGGTGCTGTTACAAGAGGGAAAGCAATTTTTCTCAAAAAATGAGAAATGATTATTGTGCCTGGCCTATGTGAATGATGCCATTATTATCCATGAAGGTTCACTGAATAATATAATATAGAGTGTACTCTTGATGAGGTAGGGATGTGTATTTAAAGATTAAATATTGCATCTTCGTTTGCAATCTCATCACTGGTCTGGGTGTACTAAAATCGAAATCTTTTTCTGAGATTTAGCCTCCATAGAACACACAAAAAAGTTGCAGGCTATGTATGATCATGACTAAAGGTATCGTATGAATTTTAAATTGAAGTTTGAATAATAACCCTTTAAAAATACTGCTGTTCTCTTGAAACTACCATGAAATGGCACCATTAAGGGACTGAGCAAGTGACACTCTCCTTAAGTATTCAGTATCAATGTTGTCTGTTTATCAACATAGCTCTCAGAATATGAAACCAATACCTCTACACAGAAAGATTATTTTATGATATCTGCGGATTCAGGTGAGACCTGATAGGCAGCACAGCAGATCAAGATATTGAAAACCATTTCAATAATAAAATTAGATGAAAATCTGCCTTAAATTTTAGAGGGGTCAGACTTTTAAGTGAGAAGACAAATAAGAATGGAGGTAGTCAGCTTGTTTTGGTTCCAAGGAAGACAAAGCCTTATGATAAATAAAATGGAAGGAGGACAGTTACCTACCAGCTTTTCAGACAAATAAATTACTTATAAATTCATTTAATTTAAATTAATGGATTGAATATGGAGATCTATTTTGTCAAGAGTTGAATAACCACTAGCCAAGTATCTGATAAACTAATTCCTTAAAATAAGTGCTGTAGAAACTCATTTCAATGTGTTGCTCTTTTCTGATCTTCTGGTTGTTTGTCTTCATCCACTACAAGCCAGCTTTTGACTTCATTTGATGAAGGCAGATCGTGATCAAGCTACATATCAGTTGTCTTCCAAAGTGAAAAATGTCTTTTCCCTTTGTTTTGGAATTTTGGTTTTGTGAGCTTTGAATGAGTTTGGTTTTGATTCACAGTAGAGAAATCACAGCTCAGCTGATTGAAATTCTCCAAGTACACCAGAACAAAATTGGTGATCCAAGCCTGTCTTAGAAGGATTTGTCTTGAGAAGCCCAAGATGATTTGTCACTGCTAGAAAAATTTCAGATAAGTAATTCATACTTTCAGCCCTCCCTTTTAGGCAAGTGTTGCCTTAATGAATAGTTTTGTTCTGCAATTAAAATTGCTCAGCTTCATTAAAATGAGATACACAAGCCTTTCTGAGAAAGGTTTTTCCTTCTTCCTTTAGTGCAATCAGGAGAGCTAAAGCCTGCCTCCAACTGTCAGCATCCATGCTGCATCAGAAATCGTGTTTCCTCCATTTAGTTGTTCCTTTTCTACTCCAGTAATATCCAGGAGAAAATTATCATAACTCCGTAAGTATTAGCCAGGCTGCAAGAAGGTCTTATGAATCCTGCTGCAAGTAATTCTAGTATTATGGATGTCAAATTAGTACAGCACTGCTATTTTTCCTTCTCTCCCTTTGCCCCAAGGTAAGGATGTGTACTGTGAAGGTATGGCTAGCTTGTAATACAACTCAATAAGTGCTCTGAAATGTGTCTAACTTAGAGTTAGACACTCCTCTCTACTTAGTGATTGAAAGCTAAAGATAGCTTTCTGCTTTTAAGTTGCACCTGACAACATGATAGAGTTTAATTAGCAAAACATCAAACAAGCTAGCATATACGGATTAACATCAATTTAAACATTACAGTATTGTTAAAACAACTTGAATTTATCTGAACATGGTGGGTTTTTGGCTTATTATTTTGTCACTTTGCTGAGATATTTACGTCTTTAATAAATATTCCAGTGTGAAATTAATGCTTATTTATGTATTTATTGACAAGGTTTGAAAAAGAGGAATTATTAATCATCTAAACCCATTGCCACTTGCAACCCATAGCAAAAGCAGGAAGAGATATTATTCCATAAGGAAGAAGGACTCCAGGTAATATTACGCCCAGAACTACAGGAATGCTTAAGAACACCATTTCTGATTTCTCTTTTTGCTTGCTTTCTTGTGAGGGATCACACTTTTCTTCTTCCTAACTATGCTAGGAGTACTAGGGCTTGTTTTGGGATAAGTCCTTGTGACTAGAAATTAGTAAGAGGGATAAAATTCTGTGCCATTGAAGACAGTGGTGAAACTCTCATTAATTTAGAGAGACATTGATCCATGTTTTATATTTTATGCCAGTGACACCGCAAGTATTCTGCATAGCAAGGAGAAAACATACAAGACATTTTTAAATGTTTTTTTTTTCTCATCACTGTGTCAATATAAAGGTTCTTCATATGTACAGATATGAAGAAACTAATGAGAAAAATGAAGCGAGAAATTTTGTGAGAGAGGAATTCTTATGGATTACAGGAACTTTTGGAAAGTGAATGATGTCCTGAAGCTGGCAGTAGAAAGTCACAGGTTAAATGTCCAGGTGTGACAGAAGTGCACCTTGCAGCCAGGAGTGGGATAAAACTTCTCTGTGTAAGTTTGTGGCTGTTCTGAAGTGCAAATCCCACTTTCTTGCCTGATTCTACAGATATAGCTGTGTTTCTAGATCATCATCCCTGATAATTATTGCCATTAGACTAAAAGCTCCCTTTGGTGCCTCAGTTTTTTTCCCTGACATTAGTTGTTTGACAAAGAGCAGGCTGTTAAGTAATTTCCAAGGATATTTTTTTCAACATCTGCGTTAAAAACTCATTCAAAATGGAATGGTTCTATTATGAAAATACAGCAGAAAATACGCCAGAGATATAAATATCTGAGCACATTTGTGTGCAGAGGTGGTGGGTAGTGATGGTGTACTTCAGGAAACTAAGAAATGGCTTTCATGTATGCGACAAGGCTGCCCCAGCAAGATCAGCTCCTGGCCTGGCTTCTGCTACAACATCCCTGGACTGGAGTGGAGCCAGTGGCAACACAGGCGCTGCTGACACACTGAGCATCCTCCTGCAGCACCTGCAGGACCCTGCTTGCCCTGCTGCAACATTTGACCTGCCCTGTGCTGCTCATGGAACCTCGTTCACATATTTATTAATCTCTCCCCTCATTACATCTTCCTGGGCTCTATCTCTCTATAATAAGTGCTGCTTATTATTACTTTGGCAATGTGATTCCTGCTCACTAGCATTATATCTGGTAAAGAACGGGATAAGAGACTCTGTGGGTAAGAGATTTTCATTATAATGTTGCACTGTGGGTTGCTTAATTTATCATCTTGGTGATTTTTCTGGAATTAATGGGGTGAAACTATGTGAGATTGCACTTCTCACAATTCCAGTTCTCAATAGCACCAAGCATTAGGGGTTGAATCGGTACCCCTATATGTGTATGCACAACTATTCCCTGTACTTATGACATTATTTCAGCATCATTATAGCTTATTATTAGAACTACAGACAGAAACAGAAATAATTACCATCTTATAGATGAATTAATCCTCTTGGAAAAATAGTTTTCTTTTCTTCATTGAGGATTTTTAATCTTAGAACTCAAACCAAGTCTACCTGTCTCTATTCTATTGCAGAAATGAAATCAACTAGCTCACAGCAGTGACGATAAGAAGGAATTTGGAGGTGGTCTGAAGGTCACATCACTGGAAAGTAAAGAAAAATCAGGATCAGTCTGGAATGCAGCACAATAAAAAGCCTGGAATGACGTGGAATTGTGTCATTCAACAACAGCTCACAGATTGCTGGACACAAAATTCAGCCACTACTAAGTTATAGATCAATGTAAAAGATACAACAGCTTGGCAAAATGCCATGGAAATCAATATTAGTGGCATTTAAAATAAAAGAATTATTTTACATATTTGGACAATCCCTTCGCTTTCATTGAGATGATATCTTATTTCAGAATGGTCATTTGGGCTGTTCTATATGCCTGCATAACTGTGGTATGATATATTTGAACAAACATACTGTATACAGAGACAGAATCCGACAAAATATTAGGAACTATTAAAATATTACTTGTATTTACTTTGAAATAAGAATCATTCTTTCTTTGTTTTTCTTAAGGAAAAACTATTCCCAGTACCCAGATGCTTGGATAAAGCAGTGTTTCTTGGAAAGTTCAGTGAGAGAATAGTTTCTCTTGAAGGCAAGCATCCTAAGACACATCTGACAACCTGAGCTGAAAATTTAAAGTAGCTCTAAGTTAGAACCAAAGAGTTATCTAATGTTCAAGAGCCCAAATTGGGAAAAAATACGGTCTTTGCACTGTCAGAACAACATACCAGGTCACATTATGGCTATTGCAAATGGATTACCCATCATTGTCAGAATCCAGTCAGAGTGCAGCATTTTCAGTAGGGCAGAATTACCTCCTGAAGAGCTAGTTTGCTTAGGATGGCAAGGATAAGATTTAGGCATACCTCAGTCAAATCAAGATAGCAGTCATTTTTCACTTATTTATTCCCACTTTACCAAAATTGAAGAATATTTCACCCTTTGAAAGTGTGGTATAACTTTGTGGCAAATACTGCATTAGGTTTTCTGGCATGCATAACTTCTTTCTCACCTCATAACTTCTTTCTCACCTAATGCGTTTTGTCGAAGTATATCTTGTAATGAAAAAAAACAGAAATCACCTGGTAGATTGTGTTCTGAGAATAATTTGTTCATCGTGTTGTTATATCTCCCAGTTTAGCATAACATAAGGTATCTGATCTATGTAGGAAGAAAAATTTAATACATAGTAGGATTAAGTAGGATTTCCCTGGGAAATAGAAATATGTGCAAGATTCACTTTCAAATGGCAATGTGTTTTTCTTTTTAGAGTATTCAGCTGCTGCTTGCAGCAAGCAGATTAATGCTTTCCTAGCATGTACTGCAGTGATATGTCCTGAAGGTCTTTTTGAGCTAATTTTGATTTTCTGACAGAAACAATAATATGCTAACAGGTATAGTACCAAAATAAGTCCCTCTCTCTGATACTTCACATATACTGCAGGAAGTTTATATTTATTCGTCCAAAAGAATAAAGCAAATACAAAAACATTAAAACAAGTCTTCCTGCTTTGGTTTCTCTCCTTGCTTTTTGCCTAAGCTTATCACCCTATTTTCCAAAAAATCTTGTCAAAGTCTGCAGTTGTGATTTTGAAATTCTAACAAATTAAATTTTTGAGTCTCATGTTTGTCTTCTGGGCAGGCCAGATATAAATTTAAAGGTCTGAGACACTTTAGGTAATCTTCACAAACTTTTTTTTTTTTTTTTTTGTGAAAACTTGGATGATTTTCATTAGTCTGGTAGTAGGTTTAAGTTGGTTGACGTCCTTATACAGTTTAGGGCTAGAAAGGTTAGTGCTTAGCCACGTTTTATGTTCATAGGATTCTTTTCTCTCATCTCCCTTCATAGTTAAGAAAAGCTTCATCAAGGCTAAAGCCCTCAGGCCACCTCACAGAGGTTCATTGCTCCCTTTCTACCTTTCTACCTTTTGTGTGCTGGTGCCTCCACACTGAGCTCCTGCTGTGAGCACAAGTACCCTTTGTGTACTGACTGGACTGCCATAGGGAGATAGGGAGAGCACAGGGGATGCAGCAAAACATGTGTGTGTTGTGTGTCCACACAACTTTTGTTCACACAACCAGGGCATCAGGCTCAGACAACATAGATTCATGAAAGGCAGGTCCTACCTTACCAGCCTCATTTCCTCCTATGACCAGGTGACTTGCCCGGCAGATGAGGGAAAACCAGTGGACGTTGTCTACTTAGACTTCAGTAAGGTCTCCCACTGCCTTCTCCTGGAGAAGCTGGTAGCTTATGGCTTACACAGGTGGACTCTTCGCTGAGTGAAAAAACTGACTGGAAGGCCGGGCCCAGGGAGTGATAGTGAATGGAGTTAAATTTGACCGATGACCTGTCAAAAGCCGTGTTCCTGAGGGGTCAGTGTTGGAGCTGGTCCTCTTTAATATCTTTATCAATAACCTGAAAGGATTGAGTGCAACCTCAGCAAATTTGCAGCTTTGAGGAAGAGTAGATCTGTTTGAGGGCAGGATGGCTCTGCAAAGGGTATAGCTTCAATCAAAGGGATAGCTTCAATCAATGGGTGGAGACCAACTGTATGAAGTTCAAAAAGGCCAAGTGCTGGGTCCTGCACTTTGGTCACAACAACCCCATGCAGC
>JAUBNY010000878.1:1589903-1619782 GCA_032275445.1 Crypturellus soui
AGGAGAGGAGAGGAGAGGAGAGGAGAGGAGAGGAGAGGAGGAGAAGGGAAAAAGGGAAGGAAAAAAATGTGGCTTTCTTTCCTAAAAAGTGAAGTAGTGTTCAACAGCTCTGAAAATGTTTTACTTTCGTACTTGATATGTAATTATGCATTTAGAAATAAAAATTGTGTGTTCTGCTGTGAATTACTCTGAAATATAGAAGAAATAAATTTTAATTTATTAAAATTTATTAATTATATGGATATAGTCTTAGAATATAACCAAGGGCACCATTAGCAATATAAAAGTGGATGCTTTCAATTAAAAGGTTGTAAACTTTCTGGAACCTGTTGAAAAATTCATAGGATTTTTATACACCATCAATGACCAGATGCATATTTAATGACAACTTTAAGGACAGTAGGGTCTATTTTGTTTAATATGAAACTGTGTATTATCTTTTATGTTTATAGCACCTTAGAAATTAATGAAACTATTTGAAAATTACACCTCACTCAGACTGACTGAGAGTTCAGGAATGCTAGCATGAATAATCATGGCAAATTTTGATCACACTTCCTGATCTCAAAACAGCGTATAATAAGAAAAGAGAGATAGGGAGAGGAAAGGGGATAAAATGACTGGGTAGAAAATGACTTTTCAATGACTTGCTTGCTCTGAATTTAAAATCCTCTTGGTTGTGGAGGAGCAAAGAAGCAGAACTGACATAGCTTCCTTCCTAGTTCCTAGTCACGCCTTTAGTAATTTAGAGATTGGGCATCATTCTGTCTAATAATGAAGTGAAAATGAGAATGTTTTTTAGAAGTCCTTTCTCAAATTATATACACTTATCTACTGATCTTGGAAAAAGCCAGCTCATAAGGTACCACTACGATCATTATCTTAATGATGGGCATAGTTGGGTGAGTATGTCTATATAAGAGACAGAAGACTCTTCAGATTTCAGAGACTACTGAAATCCTGCAGCACTGTGCCATTGTGCAGGCATTTCCACATCAGGAAACTAGCTGCACCTTGAGGGCTGCAGCCAATAAAGTTGTGAATAACAACAGCAGATCCTTTAGCTACTTTCAGAAGAAATGAACATTTACTAATGAAGCTGTTTGTTACTAATTAGAAAGCTCTTATTACTTATGAGAGACTCAATTTTAACTGAAAAATAACCCCTCAAAGTTTAACATGTTCAAAGAAGAAACTATTCATCAAATTGCCTTGTTTATAAACTTGCCTTATAGTCTGAAATCAAATATAAAGCTAAACTCCTTCAAAACTTCCATTTTTTCCAATTCAAAATAAAATAAATGCTTAATAAAAAAGACTCCAAGAACTCTAGTTTGGGCACATCCATTCTGTGCATTTTCAAAAATGTTTAGAAAATCTCATCAAGCTTCATATGCTTATTGAATCTGAGTTTATTATGTTCAGAATGAGATAAAAGCTAATGAACAGAATCCATTCTTTCCCCAACTTCCAATCATTAATGTCCGCTAGACTGCGTACATTTTGTCACTGTCCACTCCTATTGCTTTGAATGTGGGCTGATGGAGTATTTCTGCATTTGCCCCCCAGTATGTTATTTATCCACAGGGAGAAGAGTCAGATTGCAGTGTCTCTCACATCTAGTGATTTATAGTGGCACGTGTTTACTATGTTACTGAGATCTTTTTAATATTCTGCAATTTGATTTTCTTTTTTTTTTGTCTTCCTCTCTTATTTATTAATACTTCTGTTCATTCTTCTTGATTTATGTCTTCTGCAGAGAAAATGAACAGAAATAGAAATTTTGGGAGTTTCAAGGTCTTCTTAGCCAGGCTACCCTTAGATACAAGAAATACAAGAGTTCTTATGAGACTTTTCAGACTTGCCTCATTTATTTATGCACTGTTTAGAGAAGCTGTCCAAATACAGTCTCCCACCTATAATAAATGTGATGGAAATGACGTTTGTCTGCCTTTGTATGCATGGTGACATAAAAGGCTGTGCACAGCTGCTAAAGAAGATAAGGTGGTCTGTAGAAATCTGTATGTATGAAGCAACTATCCGGTATTTGCATGTGGGGATTGGTATTTCCAGGTTTGGATACATAGCAAGGATCCTGGAATTGGTTAAGTAAATTCGTACAGAAGCAGACTGTAAAAATTGTCTTCTGCAAAAAGGAGGTGTACCTTTGAAAAAAAAAGTATTTTAAAAGCTCTTATCTTTCCGACTTCAGATTTTTCTTCCTTAATGAATAAAATAATGAAGGATTCCTGCCATTACTTATGCCTCAAAACAATACTGTTTATTCATAACCAACAGGTTTTACTTTTTTTTTTAAATTGAATAATTTATGTTTGCAATAAATAATTCTCTTGCACTGAAAATATTGCAAGAGAAGCTGTCTGCTGGTAAAAAGCACATTGCTCTTCAGGTGGAGTTAAATATCTATCAGTTAGTACTGACTGTCAGTTGGGACAGACCTTTTCTTCTCAACATGAATTTATTTTCATAGAATCACAGAATGGTTGAGTTTGGAAAGCACCTCTGTAGATCTAGTCCAACACTACTGCTAAGCAGGGACACTCAGAGCATATGGCACAGGGTCACATCCAGGCAAGTGTGGAAGACTTCCAGAGTAGGAGACTCCACGACCTCTCTGGGAAGCCTCTTCCAGGGCTCTGTCACAGCCCCTCTGTCCAGGGCTACCCTCACAGTAGAGAAGTTCTTCCTCATATGGAAATGAAACTTCATGTGTTTCAGTTTGTACCCTAATTTGCAACCCTTTGTTCCATTGCTAGCTACCACCAAGAAGAGTTTGGACGCATCCTCCTTACATTCTCCCCTCAGATATTTGCATATGTTCATAAGATCCCCTCTTAATCTTCTCTTCCCCAGGCTAAACAGGCCCAGCTCACTTAGTCTTTCCTCATAAGATAGATGCTCCAGTCATGTTTAATCATCTTTGTCGCTCTCTCCTGGACCCTCTCTAGAAGCTCCACGTCCCTCTTGTACTGGGGAGCCCAGAACTGCACCCAATACTCCAGGTGCGGCCTCACCAGAGCTGAGCAGAGGGGCAGGATCCCCTCCCTCGACCTGCTGGCAACACTCCTCCTCATGCAGTCCAGGATCCCATTGGCCTTCTTGGCCATGAGGGCACATTGCTGACTCATGGTTACCTTGTTGTCAACCAGGACTCCCAAATCCCTCTCCGTGGAGCTGCTTTCCAACAGGTCAACCCCTAATGGGGGTGTCTGGGGTGATTCAACCCCAGTGCAGTACCCTGCAATCGTCCTTGTTGAACCTCATGAGGTTCCTCTCTGCCCAACTATCCATCCTGTCTGGGTCTCTCTGAATGGCAGCGCAGCCCTCAGGAGTGTCATCCACTCCACCCAGATTGGTATCATCCGCAAACTTGCTCAGGGTGCCCTCTGTCCCCTTGTCCGAGCCATTGATGAACAAGTTGAACAGTTCTGGGCCTTGTACTGGTCCCTGCAGGACACCACCTGCCATAGACCTCCAGCTAGACGTGGCCCCTCTGAGCTCTGCCATCCAGTCAGTTCTCAATATACCTTACTGTTCACTCATCTAACCCACAGCTGCGGAGCTTGCCTGTGAGAGTGCTACGGGAGACTGTGTCGAAAGCCTTCCTGAAGTCAAGGTAGACAACATCCATGGCACTCCCGTAATCCATCCAGGCAGTCATCCCATTGTAGGAGGTTATCAGGTTTGTCAAACATGGTGAATCCATGCTGGCTACTCTTGATCACCTTCTTTTCCTTAACATACCTAGAGATGGTCTCTAGGCTGAGCTGCTCCATTACCTTTCAGGGACGGATGTGAGCCTGACCGGCCTGTATTTTCCCGGCTGCTTCCTCTTGCCATTTTTGAAGACTGGAGTGATGTTGGCTTTCTTCCAGTCCTCAGGCACCTCCCCCGCTTTCCACAACCTCTCGAAGATGATGGAGAGCAGCTGAGCAATAAACCCCCGCCATCCCCTCAGCGCTCTTGGATGCATCCCATCTGAGCTCATGGGTGTCCAATTTGCCTAAATAATCCCTAGCCCAATCCTCCTTGACCAGTGACTATCTCTCTTTGTCTACAGGCTCTGTAATTCATGGGAACCAGCCTTAGCAGTAAAGACCAAGCAAACAAGCCATTTAGTAACTCTGCCTTCTCTTCATCCTCCATCACCAAGGCATCCTCCTCATCAGCAGCAGACTAAACATTTTCCCTAGTCTTCCTCTTGCTGCTGATGTATTTATAGAAGCCCTCCCTGTTGTCCCTGACATTTCTTGCTAACTCTAATTCCAAACAGATCTTGGCCTTCCTCATTACATCTCTGAATTCTCTCACAATGTTCCTATATTCTTCCCATGTGGCCTAGCCCTTCTTCCACATTATGCGCATGCTCTTTTTCTCATTGAGTTTATCCAACAGCTCTTTGCCAATCCACGCATGTCTCCTGCCCGCCTTGCTCGCCTACTTTCTTGTAGAAATGCACCGATTCTGAGCTTGGAGAAAGTGATGTTTCAATATTAGCCACCTCTCCTGGACTTCCTTTCCTTCTAGGACTCTTTCCCAGGGGATTTCTCCAAGGAGCTCCAAAGTTATCTCTTGAAGTCCAGGGTTGCAATCCTACTTCTTGCCCAGCTTTGTCTTCGCAGGATGATGAACTCCAAAATCTCATGGTCTCAAAAAGATTTTCTGCTGCAAATCTCTGATGTCAAATGATTTTTCATAAAATCTCTCTTGTATTTGCATGTTTCCAAATAATGTTGTCTTTAAGTGTTCTTATTTCTAGCACGTTTAGATCAGATTTTTCCAAAAGCAATGTTTTTCTGTGTTAGTATGATGCTGAAAATCTTGGTTCTTGGTTCTTATGTACTAGTCAGAGCCAGCATTGAGTACAAAGGGAAAAAAAAATGCGTTCACACTGTCAGGATTAACTTTTGACAAGCATAGGACAACCTCCTTGGAGATGCAAATGAATGGAGTAATTAAATAAGAAAGCAATCAAATTATAATTTTAAAATAGTTGATCACAGTCTGATTCCTTCTGAAATGAATCCACTTCCCATCCTGTGGATTCTCATCCTAATACCTTGCATCTTTAGGTGGAGATCCTGCTTGTGTGAAGGTAATAAAAAATGTAGCTGGTATCAACCGATAGCAAAAAATCTTCTTCCCATCGATGCATAAACCTTATATATTAAGTTGTTAAGATCTCTGATAAATATTAAAGTTGCAGAGTCTGATGTGCTCTTAACATGAATTTTTCATACTTGGTTTCTTGCTGAATATGTAGTTTATAGTTTATATTAAATCTTAAAACTGTATTTATCTCCATTAGCTGAGGATTTCACCCAGAGGACCAATTCCCTGTGTGTGGACTTGACATGCTTGCCCCAGTAAACTGTACTAACTGAGAATTTTTGTCTCAAAACAGAAAAGCTTTATCTCAGTGTACATACACATAAGCAGATTTGTTTGGTGAGGGAAATCTATCTGCCTAAACTATGCCAAAGTTGGAACCAGAATGAACAGACTCCTGGGACCAGTGATTTTGGGACCACTATGATTTTGAATTACTTCTGCTAAGAGCAGTTTGAGTAGAGGAGAGTACCACGCTGAAAGATGATGCCAGACTCTTTCCAGTGGTATCTACTGAAAGGACAAGAAACAATGGGCAGACATTGCAATACAAGAAATTACTTTTAGGTATAAGAAAAAAACTTCTTTAATGGTCAACACTGGAGCAGGTTGCCTAGAGATGCTGTGAGAATTTTAAATGACTGAAAGAACCTGATAATATGATATGAAATTTTAACAGCATCACAAATCTGAGAGTTTTGCTATTGACTTGTAATTTTTTTGAAACGAAAGGATAGAGTTTTATACTGTTTTTATTTTTTTCCCAAAGAATAGCATCTTGCCAGACAGTTTAAGCTTCTTGCTTCAAAGTCAGTCTCATAAAAAAACTCAAAACCTGCATGAAAAAAGGAGTAGGTATCCATGGTGACCAGCAATTTCCCCTCTTTTGTTCTCTGTTCTTCAGAGAAATTAAAATAGTGACTCACTATTTTGCCTAATGGCTACTTTTTCAGCAAGATAAGATAAACTGCAAATGTCAGAGCTGAGTTATAATTTAGTGGCTAAAAGTATTAGCTAAACTCATTACTAGAAATCCATCATCTTTAATGGAAGCATCTTATTGATGAATTTATTTCATTTTAAATAAATACAAGATAATGTATGATAATATATAGGAAGAAGTAAATTCCCCTTGTTATCTATTTAAATTCAGTCAAGATTGTATATTAGAGTAAGCACAGGATCGAGAAAAATTGACCTGAACATTTGCAGTTTCCTTATTCTGCTGTGAAATGTTTGGAAATTTTACTGATTCTGATCAGGAGAGCCTAATTCTGATTAATAGCCTGTTTGATTTCTTTTACACTGAACTGCATGTCAGAACTGCCATGTGAAATATCAAGTTCATATTAAAATCACTACCCTATTTAAATTATCCTCATGCAAAGATTTTAAACCTCTGGTTTTCTTTGTGTAAGTACTGCAGGTTATAATTTTCTCTCTCTGTACTTTTAGTATTTAACCTCTAGTGCAGAATTTGATATGACAGAAAATGTTCAGCAGCTGAAAGCTATATGGCCGTTCTCCATGATGTACTACAAATGCTTACAAAGAACACCTTACACAATCTTGGTGAAATAAAACTAGAGATAACAAAAACACTTTTAGATGAAGAAAAGTAAACTCTGGAGCAAACTGTCAAGGAATTTAAGGCTCTGCACAATCAGTTAAGTCTTCTAAATAAGCTGTTATGGTTAGATTGCCATATTGCCATATTCATAGCTCAATCATTAATCATAGATCAACATTTAACTATCATCATTAACCAATACTATGGTCATAAACCCAACTTTGATTTAACTCTGCAGTTAAGCATGGTTTAACCATTTAGCCAGATAGCTTCACATTTAAAAGAAAGCATAGCAGTTCTAAAGTTTATGCTTTTTGAAAAGAAAATGGAACATCTATCCTTTACATTTCCTCTTTCTTTAGGTGTAAAGATGATCCTGGTTTTTCCTGTCATGCTATTGAAGTCAACAGGTGAAAGATTAGTTGGAGACTTGTATTTAAATTATGCAGGACAGGACATGGAAAAGGGCACTGGTCTGGTGAGGTAGGGAGATATTAACACGAGGAAAGTCTTTTGGTTTAAAATATTTTATGTTTTTTTTCTTGACATTTGAAATAGTTAGTTTCCAGTCACCCATAGCATATTGTGTTTTCACTCCATATACATAGCATTGGTTGGAGTGACTGTAGTCTTTCAGCATTGTTTCAGTGTTTCAGTATTGTTATTGTATTTCAGTATTGTAATGCTCATTGCTATTCCACAGGCTGCTAATTACCAATATCATTATGGAACCATGAAGGAAACTCAAACCTCTTTCTTACCAGTTGTTTTCAGAGGAAAATTGCTCAGCAATAAATAGTAAACACTTACATGCAATTCAGGGGAACAAAAAGGGTTTTAAAAACGAATTACATGAACTATTCTATGAATATAGACAGTTTCTGAGCCAAAGACAAAATAGACTTCATAGTGAATAATTTTTGCAATAAATAATTTAGCTAGTGCTCAATTAATGTTAAAGGCCTTAATGTTAAATGCTTTTCAAAGGTCACTCCCACACATATTATGAACTCTTGAAAAATAAAGTGAAGGCTCCCTTCTCCTTTTAGGATATTTCCTTTGATGGGAACTAAAGTCAAGAGACTTTTGTGCAATGTATTAAAACTTCAGTTTTGTTTGTTCTTCATCCAGACCTGCAGCATGTTTAGAAACCAAAAGGAGCATCCAATATTGGGGTTATTAGAGGAAGTTTCTGTTCTACCCAATTACATACACACTGATGCATGGCCTTGAAATTCGTGTTGTGCCGCAGTCAGCTCCAGGCTGCTTCAGTTAACGTTTTAAACAGTGTTCCCATCCTTCTTTTCCCTCTTTATAACCTCAGAGGGAAAACCTGTGACATGTATGTTGTAATAAATTCACTGGGAGACTTCTCCCAGAGCATGCTCAAGATGAAAAAATATGGAAGCTTTTATTTCAGAGGATAGGGAAAGTATTTGGATGCCTAAATTGAATGAATGGCATATTTTTGGCCTGAGGCCTCAGAATCAGAATAATAAGACAGTGACTCATTTTTAGAACAACAGCTTGTCAGATCTAGCCTTCCTTTTGTTGAAACAAAGTACTATTTTGTTATCTGATTAAGTCTTTAGAATGAAAAACATTTGCCAGAAAGGAATATTCATTTATCATACTAAACGTCGAGCTTTAGAAGTGTGGAAATATGTCTCTCTCTCTTTGATCAAGGAGCTGAACTTGGCATTGGAGAATTGCTCTAAGCCCTGTGGGAAAATTAGTAGCAGATGTATGTTAGCAGGCTGACGGTGATTTTTTCCTTCAGCTTCAATATATTAGTTGCTTGAGTGTTTTGCCTAAAGAACACCCTATCTGTAGCTAGGCTATAATAGCCTGGGACGTAATCAATAGGGGAGCATCAAAGACAATAGGTTTGGATTTTCTAAATACAGTTGTCTTAATTTGCCATGACTGCAGTAAGAGCCAGCAAATCTGAAACCAGTTGCTTATGATGAGGGAACAGAAATGCAGTGTAAGTAAGTTAGGTCTTCCAGCCAGCCAGCCTGGTGTTGAGAATCCTAGTACATTAGAATGAGTCAATACCTTTCATCAGGATACAGTTGCTATATTAAGGTGAAATATATCCTTGACATATTCCTGGAGGACTTTAAACTCTCAGCTATCACCGTGAGCACCTGCACTCAGAAGACACTTTCCTGGAAACATGGAACAGAAATGTTCCCTAGGCCTTATCTGGTATCCTGTATCTAAGCTTTTCAGCACAGAGTCGCTACAGTTTATGAGCTGTGGCATGAGTATAACATCGTTGTGGACTAGTTAAAAAATTCACATTAATCTATTACTATTACTACTACTATTACTACTACAACCCTTATTATTCTTTCCTTTAAATTAAAAGTGCCCTTTAAAAGCACTCTCTATTAAATATATATCAATGGGACTTACATTTTCACTGTTTTTCTCAGAACTAGGTTTTGCTGTGGCACAGTGATTATAAACAGGTCCTTTCAAGAACAGGTTGCAAAATTTAGTTTGAGAGAAACAAAACAAAACAAAAAAAAGATGAAGACAAAGCAGCTCAAAGGCTAGAATTAATGTTCTTGGTGAGACATATCATACAGTGTAGTGATATTCTTCTTAGCTAATGCAGAAGGAACAGAGATCTCTTTAAAACTCTGTTCTACGTTCTTAGAGTGCAACCTAAGTAATTCCGTCAGAGTGCTCACCTGCCACAACCTGCTATAACGAAGCATGGTACATGGTAATGCAGGCTCATACTCCCTGGGTAAATGCAATTTTGGATGCAGAAAGTTATTTGCTATAGCCATTATTATTCTCCAATATTTACTGGCTGTAGCAATCTGATCTAAGTTCTTTGCTTTGAAATTTGCCCCATTTTGTGCTGGAAGTTGGGATAGATGAATCCCAGAGGTCCTTTCCTACTCGTTCTATGATGTTGTAGGATCTCCTTTGAGATGCTTTGGATTGGAAATAAGTCAAAATGAAAAAGAGCAGGCTTTAATCTTTATTACTTCCTTGGTCAAAGGACAAATTTAGTCCCGCACTATTTTTTTTTCTTTCGATGGTCTCTTTTTTTTTTCTTTTCTTTTCTTTGAGGTATGTTCAGAAAGCATATGCTCTAACAGGGAATAGTAAATTGAAAATCGCTGTAGAAAGTAGATTAAAGAAAATGATCTCTCCCTGTTGAACCCTTTCTAACTTTAAGTGACAGATGACATATTTCATGACTTGAATATAAAAATATGCTAATAACTTTAGTATATCTTTCCAAATTAGCTATCCAAACAATTTGTCTCTGTGGACCTACTAGCCAAATTATTTAATATTTTTAGATCATACTATCTTGTATTCAGTTGAAACCATTTCATTTTTATTCTCTTTCCTTGTCTCTGGTTAACTATTTGGGAAATGATCTGTATGTTTGGCAAAGAATAAACACCATCTCAGCATGTTTATGTCTTTTCTAACCACAAATCAAGTCTTTGTAGATTAAAAGTACTGTAAAAGCATGTAGCAACATCTCTAGAGCACCAGCTTGTAATTTAAACTTCTTGAGAATAATAGCTTAGTTGCATAATCACAAATTTTGAAGAAAAGGTGATGTGAAGGGGAAAAAATGAGTGAGAGTTTTCCCTATCACTCCCAATGACTTGTTGCTCTCTCTTTTAACAGAGAAGTTCTGCAAGAGGCAATCACAGCAATATAGCTGGAGCATTCTTCTATGGCCCTGCTTGTGCACGAATTGTCTTTCTTTGTCCCTTTTGATTATTTATCAGTGTCTTGATTAATTTTTCCATGCCCTGATTTCTATTTTCTAAGTCTTTTCCTTCATTTTTCTTTTTTTTTTTTTTGTAGCAGTTAATGTCTTCTAAATCTCTCTTGCTTTTTAATAAGCTTACTGCTAGATAGTATCAGTTCAAAAGTTTTTGCTATTCTTGTTTTGGACCCTTTCTTAATATATTTTGGTGTGGAAGACCCAGAAGACACTTCACTTTATTCCTAAATTGCTATTTTAAGACTGAAGCTAACTTAAAAATTAGGATGTTATAGTTACCATTTTGCAGTCCTGTTTCTTCCAATTATTTCTGCAGTGATATTCAGCATCATTTTAGATATTGTTAGACAAAATTCTCCTGCTGCACTGCAGTAAGATTATGAAAAATGTGACTTTCCATCAATAAAAAAGCTCATCAAATTTCTCAGCCTGTCTGCAAAACTTTCTTGCTTTTTATTTCTAAAAGGGATCCCAATATACATACTTCTCAATTTTCAAAATGAAGAGTAGGAATTAAGAAGTCCATTTCTATTAGGGCTTGGAGCTATTATTAGTCTGTAGTCCTAGTAACATTTTTCATGCCACATGATCATTTTAATGATCTAGTATTTCTTTATATTTCTCTTTTCTTATGATGGTAAATGACATCAAGTGGGTGTATTAGATTTCCTGTATGTCTTGAACACTTCAGAAGAAAAATCAGTACAGCAACTGCTGAGCAAGCAGTTCAGTCACGTAACCTATGGTGATAAACAAAAAGCCAAAAGGAAAGTTTGAAGTTTGTTTCGCTATTCTTGTGAACCTCTTCTTCTTCCTCAGTTTTCTTCAGATCAGAGTTTTAGTGGACTAGAGCTAGTATTTTGTTAAACCTTATGAAATGCATATAGTTTGGGTGGAAGATTTGGCCACATCTTCAGTCCTCCAGCACACCCTACTTGTTGATGTAAATGTGGCTTGTGTTTACTGAAGATAACATCTGGTCTGCACTGGGTCAGATTAAGAGCAAATCTGTTTGGAGTGTGGTTTGGGAGAGGCTGTTTTGTTTTGTTTTTGTTTTACCTTCTAATTTAAAATTTGTTTGGGGATGATTTTAGACAGGTATATTTATACAGACAAGTATTCATCTGTATAAATTGGTACTGTTACAGTGGACTTTGTCCTCTTGCCATCTCAAGTGGTTGAATATGTGGATGCTTTGCATCAGAACATGTTCCTCTTTTGCTCTCCTTACTGAAGAACCTGAGTATGAGAATGCACACAGCATCCTTTTGAAGATTCCCTACTTCCTATTCATATGACTGTTTCTGCCCTGTGAGAAAGAAAAGGAAGGACAACTCTGCAGGAGCTGGTATGCAGAGCTATGCTAAACTAATCTCAGGATTTTGGCCTGAGTTTTTATGAAGTCTCGGGTTCATGATATTAGTTTTGAAATAGCTGGTCTTATAACTCAGCTTTCTAACTTGGAGATGCCATGGCAAAAATGTCAATATGAAAACAGCACCAAATAATATGAGTAATATTATGCAGAATAATGAGGCCCAGCTTGTTAATGCTGATTAGAGGAAGGCGTCCAAGTTCTGCTCTTGGAGTCTGAAATTTCCCTGAATCTCAACAGACTAACTACAAAACTATTCGTTATTGATTTGCCTCCTTTCTTCTTTCTTTTCCTGCATAGAAGAAGGTAAACAGTTAATAAGAAAGTCTGAGTTTTTCATTTTCCTTTTGTAGTTGCTCTTTGGCAAGCCTTCAGTAGTCAGTCATAGATCTGAGCCTAAGAGAACCATATCAAATGACACCATGAAATCATCCTCATATCATCAAATGATATGAATAATATTTCCAGAAATAAGGGTGCTGATTTTTTTTTAAAGCTTATCAAGCATAACTTAACAGAAGGGGGCAGAAGATATTTTTTCACTTGAGGAAAAAAATGTGGAACAAAAATCTCGAGTACCTAAGAGATGGTGCCTAGTAATTTTGAGTGCAAAGTTGGGAAGCTTTTCCTTGGAGCATGAGCATAAGAACCTGAGAATGGTTTAAAAAGAGGCTTGATGAGAAAGAGGACATTGCATTCTGCACTTCTGTACCAGGTAAGGATATATACAATCTCTAGAAATACAAGTGCAGAGTATTTAGAAATATAGAACATTTTTTTGGAGCGCTGATATATTTCACCATTTTAAACAATGTTCTCTGGTCTTTATTTCTTTCACAGACATTTAATATACTTTATTATGGACAGGAAAGAAAATCTAGAAAAGAAAACTGCAGCTCAGCCATTCTATGTCATCTTCAGACAGGTGCTTCCTGAAACGCAATATGGTGTTTTCACATTTGTTATGGCAGTTGTCTATCACCCAAGTAAAACAATGTCACTCTTCTTTTACCACTGTGTCCAGAAATAGCCATGGTTCCAGCCCTCAGAGAATAACAAAGAAGTTATTCTTCGTGTCATTGTTTTTTCTCCAAAGCATTTAAAAGGAAAAAAAATATTTTGAAGATATCCACAGAGATGTTTTTTCAGATCTCATTTTTGAGAGACTTGCATTTTTGCCTTTGTTACAGAAACCATCTGTAATCAGTCCTTTCTTACAACACATCTATGTAAAAAAAAAGAAAATTATTTGATTTTAGTTACTAAATTAATTAAATGCAACCAGTTCACCATAAAGAGCCTGAGTGGAAATGAGTGGGAACGCATACATCAGTTGCAAGACAGTTTACTTTGGCCACACTAAAGAATGAAGAAAGGATTTAGAATGCATGCAGCAGAGGTGGCACTAATGAAGATTTCATATTCTCTACCCACTAAGAGGGAAATGAAATCTTATTCTCAAAAAGAAGTCTTTCTGATTTAGACATGGACATAACAAATATAGGAAACTGTTAACAATAAATACCCAGGGCTGCCATCTTCCATTCAAACAGAGTAGGTCAGCTAAGAGTTCAAACTAACAAGTATTCAGATCAGCTATTTGAATTCCAGGTTATTCATTGCCTGAATCCCATGCTGCTTGTTTTAAAGTTTTCTTACCAGTGGAATGAAGATAATGCTTTTCACCATATTACTAGCAAGAATAATATTCTTCAGATTGGCCATCATGATTATTTCAGTTGGTCCCAACTGTTTCAGTCATTCCAGCCGTGACCCTATCTCATGCTATCATTGTCTACCTACTGATGCAGCAAACAAAAAACATTTTTTTATAATTAGATCCTGTACAAATCTGTATCTGATTTTACTATAATGCTTTCATTATTCCAATTTTAACAGAGATACTAAGTACTTAGTGGAAAATATGATCCTAGCAATGAGATAACACAACCTGGGACAGATTTTTGAAGACCTGGAAGCAGGTTCTCACCTACTATACGATTATACCTAGGTCATTAGAAGACAATGTATGCAAGAGGGTAACTCTTAAGCCATCTTTATGAGACCCTAGGCCTCTGCTTGCAGGCAGAACTGATTACAGCAGAGTAAGGATCTTAGTTGTACTGATGGATTTCCCAGAAATTGAGATTAAGTCTGGGCTTGCACTTTCTTACAATATTCAATTTTACTCTTTGGACACACAGGAGAAACTATACAGGAAGGAACGAAGGGAGAGGGGTGGGGAGAAACTTAAGCCTTGCAGACACAAGTAGTCTCCTGGACTTTCAGTTAGTCTAGGATTATTTTGCAGGGTTTATTTTTAAGGTCCTGCTGGTTGCTTCAATGATGCTAAGAGGACTAGGAATGAACTGGAAATAAGTTATGCAGAAGATAAATGTAACGAAAGCTCTTGGTGTAACACAGATTGGAAATTATTTTGTAGAAATATCTGGAATTCAGTGGCTTATGTCTGAAAGAAACAAATAATATCTTTGAACTGAGAAAAATTTTTGCCATAAATTTTATAAATACTTCAATGACATTTACTTAAAGTACAAGCCAGTTTGATTTTCCTTATTAAAACTAAATGAATAATAAAAAAATTTTTGATATTCTTGATATAAATCATTCAGAACCACAGGAGTATTTTAAATTTTAAATTTCAAGTGAGTAATGGAAAGAAAATATTTCCCTTTAAAATGCTGTTTAAATTTATTTATTTGTTTATCTCTATCAGATGCAGCCTCGTGTAATAACATAACGAATATAATACACTTGCAACAAAATGCCGTTTCATGCAATAAAGCAGTTTTATTTTTCTTGGATTTTTTTCTGGGTTTTAGTAGAGTTTTCATGATATAAATCAAAGTCTCTCAGTTGACTTAAATGTGAATTGGAATTGATTGATTTATTAAGGAAACAATCCTTGGGGCATGGGAAGGCTCATATATGACACTTTCCATTAAAAGTAAAAGTATTCTATGGCTTGGCACTTAAACATAGGGTTAAAACTTTGACCTCTGTTTTCTGCTGTTTGTAGTCCTCTTTAATTACCATTTAGCCAAGCAGATTTGGTTGTCTCAATAACAGAAATATTTTTGTGGACATTTTTACATTTACTTGCATTTGGCCACTTCACAGTTGGCATGTATGATCATTGCCCCTTTTTTTTTGTACAGTGATACACAGCAGGTTAAAATTCAGATGTAATGACATAGAGCTCCCTCTTTAAAGAAAAAAAATTCAAACTCAAGCAGTGAATTTGATATCTCATTCACTGTTCCTCAGTTTTCACAGGTTTTGTTTGCCTTGGTCACTTCTGCCTATGAAGACAGAGTTTGCCAGTCCTTGGGAATGTTGATTCTGTAGTTTCTCTGATCTTTGGAAGACATCTCTGATTCTTCCTTTTAAATATTTTTCCAAGTTTGTTTTCACAGATATACATCAGAAAAGGTGACATATATATTCCTTTCAAAACGAGCTATAAAATAATTGGTGATATTAATGAGACAGGAGAAGGAAAAGATTAACTGCCACTTTGACAAATGCTTGTGCTCAAATTCTGGGGTGTCTGCAAGATAGACATGAACTCCCTTTAACATCGGGCTGGTGTCCTGAGGTGCAGCCACCACGCGCACAAACCAGCTCTGTCTGCAAGGTCCCCAGAGCAGCCACAAATAATGTGAGGCTGGAAATTCATTTTGCAGGAAGAATGTAACATAGAAAGAATAAAAGCTTTTTAACTTGTCTTACCTAGTGCTTTGGTAAGTCTAGCTTATTCAATCATTCTTTACCCAAGAGACTAGCTCTCCAGGACTAGCTCTCCAGGTTTTAAGAAAAACCTGGGGTACATTCTGCATCGTTACAGAAAATGTTGAGGAAGTTTGCATAAAGTTTTTTATATGTGTTCCTACAGAAGAGAAAGTAACACCCAGTGGAGTTAATGAATGACTTGACTTTAGATTTTAAGGATTTAAGACTCAAGTTAAAACTCTTAAAATCAGCTGTTACAGTGTTCTGTACCTGCAGTGGCAATATGCCAAGTACCTGCTTTGCAGGGAGTATCCTGGAAGGTAGGGATTAAGTAAAAGTAAGCTGTTTTGCCTATACCCAAAGCACATTTTTCTGTGTGTGTGTGTGTGTGTGTGTCAGCTGGAAGTCTATGAACTATTTTTAAAGGATAGGCAAAATTTAGTTCAACTCTGATGTTTTCTGTAAACCTTCAAGATGCCAAATGATTTCTACTGTTCTTAAAGGTGCTGCATCTGCACTGTAAAAAAAAAAAAAAAAAGCTAATTTTTAAAACGGCAAATTTCTGTCTGAATATATATTCAGGTAAAGAGAAACCTAGGGCTTCACATGGATATATATGAATCAGGTATAGTGAGTAAGCACAAGCCAGAGAACTCTTTTTTGCCTGATGCTGTACAAATATAGAGTAAAAAGTTGGTTGCCTCTGAAGAAAGCTTACAGGGTCATCTATAAAACAGAATACAAATGGAATAAAGAGTACCTTGCATAAAAATGTGCAATGAGTGGGACAGGTTCCTCAGGTCTAAGTCGCTTAATCAGAGCTGCCATCACAGCAAGTTCTGAGAGTCAAGGAAAGGGAAGAGAGAAGAGAAAGGGAAATGTGGTCTGATCTCTATAAGGAATACATCAGAAGCTGATAGTTCAATATTTTGCTAGTAGAAATTTATATCTGTTGCTTTCATATTGTGTTCATTGCCATGAACTGATGTAACTAACTTCATACATTATTTCAATGAGGAAATGGCTAACATTGTTTTAATGGAACTGCCTCCTCCTTGCAAGAGGCATTCTTCTATGTTTACTGCTGTGCATTTCTACTTCTAAATTTATTATGCAAGGCACAGCAGAAAAAAATAAAAAGAAGAAAGAAATAGAGGTAACATCAGCTGTGTTCTTTGCTCAGATTTCTGGGGGCTTTGTCCATGGTAATTCTGTCAGGGTAAGACAGCTGGAACAACTGCTCACTCTAGTCTCCTGCAGTGCAGATTTTATTGCATTACATAAGTCAATGTTGGTGCAGCTGCACACTCTCCTATCGTGACAGCACCAGCTCTGGACCTGGTGAATGGACTTGTAGTGCTGTGTTCATTTAGCTTCCGGTTGTGTTGTTGGGAAGCTTTTGAACAAAAATACTAAATCATTTAGCAGTGTTAAAACCATGCAGAATTCTCTTATAAGGATGATGTAGATATTCTCAATTATGAGGACATTAATGATTCATATATCATGTAAATCAGTTGAAGAATTCTTTGCCCCAGTGATGTATCTGCATTAAAACTTTAATAAATTAATTCTGTAAAAACTTTTGTTTAATATCTATTCACATTAGCCTTTAGGTCTTCTTGTTGCTTCTAGCTGCTATTAACGTATGTTTTAAATCAGCTGTGTGGGTTAAGGTTTAATAACATCTTTGACACCGAGGGAAAAATGAAAAAATGAAATGATTCAACAAAGCAGTAAATATTGGCTAAAACTTCAAAGTATTCAATATAAGGGTGTAAGATTAGCTACACTACAGTCCGTAAGTTGAATGTAAAAAAATCAGATTTGTCTAAGGTTCCTCTTCTCTATCCCTTTCATAGGTCTTTTCTGAATAGCTTCTACTTAGCAGAAAATTAACTGACTGACTAAATTTGTCTGTTGTGCATGATTTTTAGCACTTTATCTGGAGAAGAAAATAGAAAAATCATCTGAGTAATTAATTATAACTCTAGTGCTGCTGTAAGAGAAGATATCAAGATTCCATCAAAATTCTTTGGTTTTGTTTTTAGATCCTGTGTTTATGTTAGACTAAGCATTAATTGTTATCATATACAGGAACTTTTCAAACTTTCTGCTTTTTAGAAAGCATTTTTCATGGCTGTATGCTAAATTCATTCAGCTATTTGTAATGCTGCCAGCTTCAAATGTTGGCCTAGAGGTAAATATACAACAAAGAAGAAAACCCTACAGAGCTACAAACTTAGGGTATGATCCTGTGTGGTGTGTGATGGATCTACATTAGTAATGTTATCCTGCACCAGCTCACTTTGCTACTCCTGTTCTGTTGCATATGATGCAGATAATTAAACAATCACACATTCCTCCATCTCATCCCTCAACACTCATTACTCAAGGTCTAACGGCCAAGTCTTCCTCTTGGGCAGAGATTCCAGTCTGCAGAAAGGAATCAAACGTAGAATCCTGATTTGACTGGACCTGAGGCAAATAGCCCTTTGTCACTTGCACTATCTCTTTGCTGAGTGTCATTATCATAAAGCAAAACTATTGTTCCTACTAACTTATAGAACTAACATGATTTCTTGATACTAGCAGTCATAATAACTAAAAACATTATTTAATTTGGTTATTTTTCTTTTTCTTTTCATAATTCTGTATTTCCTTAACTTTTCCAGTTGAGATCAATGAGCATTGTTAAAATCATAGTCTTTCCTTTGGAAGATTCCAGTTTCTCACACCAGCATTTTCTCCCATAATTATTTAAATTATTTAAATGATTATGCTACAAGTGTTTAGAAGTGCAGGCCTGTCTTTTTTTTTTTTTTTTGCTTTTATCTCTATTTTTAATTCTTCTGTCCTTAGGCAAATCATCTTGGTGAAGATAGGAAGGCATAATGGCAATAATTCAATTTTGAGTTGAGAGCTACACAACTTTATTTCAGAAACATGTGGCAATGATAGCATCATTATAAAGTGACATTAAAAATGTAGTGAGTTGTCAATTGCTAAAAAGAATTGCATTCTCTGGAAATTATTGCTGCAGGAACCTGAGGCGAACAAATATGGAACATACTTAAAGGCTTTGCTTTCTTCTGGGTATTGTGGACACAAATGTTAAAGGAATAATATTTCACCTTAAAAACATTCATATTATCTGCTATTGAAGTGTGTTACATTTTTTGTGGAGGTATTTGGTGTCTGAGAAGGGTTGGATTAAATAGTCAGTGGGATGAACAGAACATAGGGATAATAATCTTCTAGGAAACTAAACTAGATTATAGCAACGAGTATGAATACTTTAATATTTCACTGCTGTCAAGCATAAACTAGAAAGCATTACAACTTCTTAGGCAATTAGCTCTTTCCAGATAGGCTTGGAGAAATACCCTTCCCTTCCCCATCATAAAAAAAAAGAAAAAAAAACAAAACTATTTCTTCTTTAATCTCTCCAGTCAGTCATCTCTCATAACCAATGGTGACTGCATAAGCCTGTTTTTCTTTCTGGTGTGACAACAAGAAGACAAAATTGAACAGTAGTTGGGTTATAGTGAGACAGTTCAGAAGGAAGTCTGAAGAAAAGTTTTAATTCCGCTCAAGTGAAAGAGTAGTTTGAAATGGACCTTCTAGTTTAAAATTGATATTTACTGCCTTTTGGATTCTGTCAATCAGACTATGGCTTTATTTACCAGACCAAGACCTATGATAAATGAAAACCTTTTGGAAAGGCTGCTTACAACCACACAAAATCTGAAAGGACTTAATTGTGAAAGGGAAGAATAAGAGTTATTCCTTGAGTCTCGTAGATTGAATTATAGGTTCAGGCTCCTCAGGAATGAGTTGATCCACCCCAGCTGGCTGAAAAGTCGCATGTAAGCATTGCAGAAATCAATAAGCAATTTGTGGAAAGACCTCTCTGGACTTATTTGTAGTTTCGGATTTTTCTTTTTTAAAGCAAAGATCTGACCAGGTAAACTTTGGGTGACACTTACATTTTTTCCTTGAATACATGAACAGATGTCCCACAGGAGAATGTTTAACGTGAGCCTATGTCTGTAGGCACTACAGAGAAACCTGTAAGAAGTGAGGTAGAGAAGTTTGATTTGACTGAGCTAAAGCTCAAAATTTATCCAAGAGCCTAAGATCACAAAGTCATCCTGGAAAAACAGGAGCAGTGAAGAAAATGAAGCTAAGAAACGTTAAGAATATGAGCTAGGTTAGAATGCAAAAGCTGGAGAAGGGATTGTCTCTAATATCCTCTTTCATATCTCACACATACACCTCTGGAATCAAAAAGATATAAAAGACTGTTCTGGAATGAAAGAGATATTAAATGCCCAGACTGTTTATGTTAATTCTTAATTTCTATGATTAAAAATGACTAAACTATACAGTTCCAGTCTATTACAAAAATTGTTCCACATAGTATTCTTATAGAACATGGAACTTTCTCTGTAAAATGAACTTAATTTTCATTTACTGAGTTTTGTTTGCTTACTTTAAGCTGTTGGAAGCAGAAGAGATTTGTTTCAGACAAAGTTGCTATATTTACCTAACCACAACTGTCCATCATTTACGTAGAATGTTATACTGGAGTAACAACTCATTGTATGCTCTCAGTGTCTGCAGCAACCTGAAGCTCCTGGAGAACTTCTTTAAAACTGCAGCATGTTTCTGCTCTGCCTTCCCAACATCAATGCTTGTCACGCAGTCATGAAGTTCATATTCTCTGAGGTTAATAACAGTCAGTAGCTTGTTAATGTTTGTTTAATCAAGCTCCAGTTCACAGGAAGATAATAACTGTTGACTATATTTTCAGGTAGGAATGGGTGAAATAAGTAGAAAACAAATAAAAAAGCCATAGAACCATAGCATGTTTTTACTTTTGAAGAAGGATAATTCAAAAAAGAAATTAAGCTCAAGAGGAGAATCTGTCACACAGTTAACATCAGAAAAGATAATATCTGGAAAGCATTTTATTACAAGAGTTCAGTAAAATGTGGCTTCTTGATTTGACAGTGTAGCTCTGAGTAGTAGCTCAGTTTCTTTTCTGCCTCAAGGGCTTGATACCTCTCCTGATGCTACTAAATTTAAGAAGAAGTTCTTGGCATAAACTGAATTCTTCCCAGAGGTAACACAATTCTATAAAATACTATTGTTTAAAAAACATACAGTATGATATTTTCTTTTTTACACAATCCACAATAAGTTCATATATTCCAAGGGATGTAATTTCCCAATACTGTAGACCTCAATAAAATGTCAAGATGTAATATTCTGCATAATACTGATTCTTAGTTAAAAGAATGTTTCTTAGGTGACTACTAAAAATGTTGACTTCTTTCTCTTCAGAAGCTTTGCATTAAAATAATAGTAACGAAACTGACCAAAACATAAAATTCTGACTTTGACTTGATATAGCTCTTCCTTGGCTTGATCCTACTTGTTTGAATAGTTCGAATTTCTTGACTGGGGCTTTTTCCTCAAAGAAAAACTCTTTTTTCAGACTTTTGAGAGTGGGAAATGGAAGGATTTGGGTTGATTATCTTTTCAGTCAATTTTTAATCCTTTTCAAAGGTAGTATTGCCACAACAAAACCCCTATTTTAGTGGAGTTTCAGAAATAACATTTTCACAAATGCCAGCTCCTCACTCTCTCTGAGATCTCTACCACAAGTAATAAAATGAGCCATAGTAACTAACCGCTC
Source organism: Crypturellus soui (assembly GCA_032275445.1). Lineage (NCBI taxonomy): Eukaryota > Metazoa > Chordata > Aves > Tinamiformes > Tinamidae > Crypturellus > Crypturellus soui. The sequence continues at coordinate 1,611,208 of JAUBNY010000878.1, forward strand.
AGTCTGTACGTTACAGGGATCAGTTTGAAACACTGAAGTTTATTTGCAGGAATGATGAGCAGTCATAGTTACAAACAACGTGAAAGAGAACTATGCTGTGGACCCCAAGCGGTTACCATAAAAGAATTTCTACAGGAAAATGTGGTTACAGCAAAAAAATACGGACTTGAGAAACAGTGGTGTGGCAATGTAATCAGTGAAAATTTTGAGATGTTTTTAAAGTGTAAGATATTCAGAGACTATGATGAGGGGATTACTTTGTTTAGATAAACTGCCTTCTCAATAGCTGAACAATTCTGAAGGGATAAAATTTATTTTATCCTCTTAAGACCTGAGTTAAATAACTGAGTTCAAAATATATTTAATTAGATTAAAATTGAAGGAAATCATTTTCAGGTATAGTATGGGGGAGATATGGATGTCTGTGAGACTGAGGAAAGAGATGTTGCAGTTTGTCATTTTAGATGAAAGAATTGTACTTTATGCTTAAGCTATAGATCACTTTTAAGGCACTGTGTGACCAAAGTCTTGCTTTTCCTAAACAACATTGAAACTGCATGAAAAAGGAGTAATATTGTTATACATTTGTTGAATAAAGAAGGAAGATTTATCATTTTCCATGTGTCTGCTTTGAAATAGTTATGCCGATGCTAAAAAGAATTAAGATTTTTGATTAAAGACTAAACAGGTAGGTTGGTTACTGGAAATAGTATAAGATGTGAAAATAAGCACTTAACAGTATAATAATTAACATGATTTGAATTTAAATCAATCCAGTGTTTTCAATGGAAAGACTGTGCCAGATTCTCTCTGACTATATGATAAGGAAACTTTTGGAGATGTTTTATAATTCTAAGCATGTTGCTTATAGTCAGCTTTCTACTTTTCACTGATAACTCAGTAACTTATTTATTTTTTAAGCTGCTGAGGATCCAAATAGTTCAGCTGTCTTAGTTCGGTTATAGTTATTAATATAATAATGGAACTTCAGAATCTGAAGCCATCTCTTTTCTGATAATCTGATTTTCTCAGTTGTATATATAATATTTCCTATTTTCTAAGTCTTACCAAGTTACCAAGCTCCTATTGCAGGTACGGAATATTAAAGTGGTTCTCTATTAACCTTGAATTTATTTATATTTATTTACTTATAAATATAATTCGGAACCCCAAGGTTATCAACATTATGAATCAACATCATTATCAACATTCTGTCTTTTTTTTTGAAAGGACATCTATTACAAAAGCTGTCAGTTTGAAAGCTGATTTTCAGCAATGTCTTTGGCTCAAACATAGATAAACTTTATTTTTATTTGCAGTATTTCCGTGAGACTTGTCATGCAGAACATGATTCTCTCAGCAAGTCTTAACTCCTTCAGGTTCTCTGATTTGTAAAGATAAGCACAGAGTTCTTTAACTTCCTTTCTTCCTTAAGTCAACTCTTTAGCTTTGCTTTTTTTTTTTAATAATAGAAGTTGTCAGGGCTGACAAACTCCCAAGGTTCTTACTAAACCTGTCTCTGCAAACCTGTCTTTGGAGCTTATAAAAATATTTCTTCTTTGCAAAGTGTAGTGCAGATAAATACTTCTGCTGTAAAGCCTAGTTAGAACTTTTTGAATAACGAATATGGGGAGGAGAAGGGAAGAAACATTTTTCTCCACCTATACAACTGATAACTTTATTAACAGGAAAATGGTGTATGGAGTCAGGGCCATCATGCAGTCACTCTGCTGGAAAACTGATATGTAAAATATGTGAGATTTCTTTGCTGAAGTTGTGCCAACCACCTTGAGTGGAAAACTGACATGAACATTTATCATATCAGTTCATATACATCTCGTTGTTTGCTTTTCTGAGTAACAGAAATGAGTATAAAGATATCTACTTCTGATGGCTAATTATCTCTGTTGTGTTTTGCTACCTTAGGAGCTTGATTGCCTCTTAGACACTAACTAACTAGAAATTATTTACCCAAAAATTGAATTTGACTTTGGCTTACAGTTCAGAAAAATAAAAAAAACAAACAACAAAAAAGAGCAGCATTTATTAACGTTCCTAATGAGGAAGCTTTGATTTTCAGAATTTTTCAACATCTGTCACATTAGATGATAGTGTCAAAAAAAAAAAAAAAAAACTGATAGCATCTGGTAGGTAATTTTAGTTTGTAGGCTTAGTGCTTCCCTGCCTCAAATACTGTCATCACAATAGATGAGATTTATTACACTGAGGAACCTTTTCTCAGGAAACAGGGCTAAAAAATAATTTATCATGCTGCCCTTCATGATGCATTTCAAATGAATTGTTGTCTTCTAATTTTTCAATTTTTTTATAATATGCTAGATATCCTTTGATACTTGTTAGCTTTCCTTTGTTTTTCTTAATATGAATGTAAATTACCTCAATACTCAAGAGAAGGAGAAAAAGACCAGAAAAAGTCCAAACAAAAAACCCAACATCAATTTAAAAGTTGGGAAAAAATAGAGTAGAAAAGAAACAAAAAAAGTATATCTATATGCCATTATACTAATCTACAGCTGTTAAAACCTTGATCACTGAGTAATTCTCGAATATACATCTCCAAAAAAGAAAGATATATTAAAGTTCACAAAAAGTATGGTGAAAGCATAGAGATGATCAAAGGTATGGAGCAGTTTCCTCACAAAGAATGACTAAACAGGCTAACAGTCTTTGTCCTGCAAAAGACCCAGTGAAGAGGTCACAGTCACTGTGTTTCTAGCACAGCCATGGTGCTTCTAATGAGCTCATGATCCACTGTTGTTCTTTATGGTTTAAACTTTTTAGCTGATGTCTGCCTTTTGTGATGCATCACAGGGCTCCTTCAAAACACAAGATGATGATATGCTATAAAGTGATGTCTTTCCATAATCTAATTTTAAGAGGAAACAAGGAAAAACAAGGGATGGCAAGATGTGCTTCTTTTTCAGTAAAATAGTTTTTTTTTTCAGTTTTAGTTTTCTGATTTTGTCATGGAAAGTTTGTACTTAGCTTCTTTAAACCTTTCTCAGAAAACAATCCTCCAACTACCACTATCTCAAATATCTTGACTACAGGCAGAGCTTGAAATAATAAGCAAGATCTTAGCATTTGTGAATTTTGTGAATTATACGTGAAATTCATTTTTTGGTTGTGGCAAGAACAATATTTGCTTGTAGACTGAGCAGACCCTGCGTAAGAAGTTTTCATTTCAGATGGAACAGAAAGCATTACCTTCCTGTGATTCTTCCTTTGCTGCCTGCTGCTGTTTTGCAGGATTTGCCTGCCAAATGCAGTCTATATAACAGTGACTGTGTCTACCTGCAAGATCATGGATTTGAGAGTATATCACCAATATATTGGCTCACTCATCAGTAACTCTGCAGACTGAAAATGTAACTTCTTAGAAATGGCCTTGTGAATGTTAATGAGGTTGCAGGAGGAAAGTTTTTTTTTATGTTATAGCTTGTTCTTTTCATAAAAACATTTATTTTGAAAGCTGTTGCTTTTGTATTTCATCTCTTTTGTATTGTGAACTCTGCAGCTTTTATTGAGTGACATTTTTCCTCTGGCATTATTACAGCTACATATACAGTATTAACGTTAAGAAGCATCAAAATACTGTTTCTCCAGGATACTCCCCTCCAATATTTTTAAAGATATTTTCTTGAAAAACATTTTGTTGTTTATTTACATATGTGTTGCTGATATCTGTTCTGCTTTCTTTTCTTCCTTTTAGAAAGGAAGTTCCTTTCTTTTAGAAAACCTAACTATAATAACTGTCTTTTAGAAAAATAACTACTGTGCATTAGAATTTCAAGTTTAGCTGTCATCAATTTTGATAGTCGATGCTTGAGTCTTGCCAGTCAGATTGTTCTGCAGCTGGATTTTATAAGTCTAGGGCCTGAAAGTCATCTTCATGGATTCATCAAACTAAGAAGTGAAATGGTTGTTTTGTTTTCTCAGTGAGTTTCTATAGTTTACAGGAAAAGAAATGAACAATTTGAATATCACAGGCTGAAAATTGTTTGCCCGCGAGGTAACTTATACTTCGGAAAACTAAAAACACTCTCAAGACTTAGACTTGTTTGATTGCAACATGTGTCATAAGAAAATAATTAGAAGCATTGAAAAAGTTGCAGTGGCTCATTTTACTAGGTGGCCTATATCAGCACTGTTTTGCTTAAAACCTTCTGCCTGTGGAAAGGCTCTCAGCTTTACTTGCCTTCCTCCGTGCTTCCTACCTTTTTCCTAACTTTCTAGCGTGCCTCCAGGTGCTTAGCAAACTTTCCATTAAACACAGCAATAGGCCTGCTGCTGCGGGTACTCTCAGTACGCTCAGCACCTTGTGTGTGATTAGGAGATTATTCACTGGAAGAATTAATTCCATCGACCTAAAGTCTCTAGGGTAAAAAGGTTTATGGAACCACAGACAGAAGCTTTACCCACTCTCACTTTCCCTCAAAGTAACACCTTGTTTGCCTGATTCCAGCCCATGGATTAGAACCCACATTCCTCCTTCTCTTCCTTGCTTTTATTTTGATTATTGCCTGTATGAGAGAGACTGTCTAGGCATGGAGATTCTTCAGACTCTATTTAGAAGGTATCTAGAACAACTGTGAATATTACCTGCACTCTACTCGTCCGTAGGGTATGATTTTAGATTTTATATGACCTCAGTCTTTGGAAAATACCATTGGAAAATAAAGTGCTATTTATAGAAAGAAAAATGAACTATGCCAGAAAGAAAGAAAGGGAAAGGAGAGGGAGGGAGAAGTAAAAACAACCAAAAAAAGATGATCAGATCAATATCTTTTTGGTCAGAGACATTTTAACTCATAACTGCAATATTCCATGAATAAAATGTACTACTGTGTGTCAAAATAGTAAATAGTAAATAGTAAATATATGGTCATTAAATATAATTTTCAACTATGCAGTGCTTTTTATTTTCTATTTCACTTCAAAAGAACTTTTTAAATAAAATTTTATTTGTCAGGGAAAAATTACGACAACTCTTGTTTAAAATTCAGGTTTATCTTTTTAATATATTCAACACCATTTTAAATTAAGGGCTGTACATTTGTTTCATTTATACTCGTTCTTTAGGTATATGAGAAAGACTCTAAATTGCTCTTCTGAGAATCATGTAGTCAAAATCTGCCAAGAAGTCTATCTCCATTTAAAAGTAAATTAAATTAACAAAAATATCTAAAAATATTGCATGATGTTAAGCAAATAAGCACCACGTAATAATGTAATAGCTCAGTGTTTGGTAGTGAAATTACGTTTTTCATTTATTTTATCCCCTGTTTTGAGAAGAAGAAAATTCACTGGTATGTAACCATGAAAATGTAGTTAGAGAAAAACATGTTTATATATGAATATTTGTAAAAATGTAATAAGGTAATTCAAGTAAGTAGAATAAACCAGGCTTTAAATTCATATTATAGAAGAGATCAATAGAGCAGAAAGATTAATTATGTTTTTTTAGCTGTAGGATCTTAGATTAAGTATGACTAATCAAAGGACTAAATTAGCAAAATACATAAGTGTCTGTATATTTTTTTAAAGATACTGTTTCCCATGAAACAGAGATAATGTGTCATAAGAAAAAAATGACCTAATGGAGGAAGACTAGAGTGAACAGTGAATGGGACAGAAGTCGTCATTAAACAACCTTTTCCTTAGAGTCACTGTGCTCTTGCATCTACCTAAATATCACTTGGTGTAATGTCAGGAAAAAGGAGAGGAGACAAAGACACAAGCAGATGGAAATGTGTTTAATTCTGATCAGGAAAGACAGACAGTTCAGGGATTAAACATATTTTTGTTTTGTTTGGTTTTTTCCATGCAGCTTAACTGATAGGAAATATCTGTATATGCCTGAATAACTTTCCTGCTGAATTACACGGAAAACATACAGGTCCGTGAATATCTAGTATTAGTAATTTTGACACAGTGAATGGAAGTGATCATTATAAAGGAGTCTGCATAGTTTCTTGTGTTTTTTTTTCTTGTTGTTGTTTTTTTGCTTTTATCTCCTGAAATGAATTTTGTAACTATAGGAAATCTTCTTTAGTTATTAATACTTAGAAAACAGCTTTCATACTTCTAATATACAGACTCAGTAAATGTGTTTAGCCTTGTAGGCACAGAATTAATAAAAAAATGTTAGGGAAGCTCTGGCATGGAAATAACTTGTGTTCTCTGAAAGCACAGAGCAGATTTTGGACCTTCTGCAGGCAACACAAGAAAGAAAGGATTTATAAAGTCCTCCTAACATGAGGACTTTAAGCAGATCATTATCTATGGAAAGATAATGAAGGAAAGATCTAAGGAAAGATATTTCTTTTTCATGGAGTATGCCAGTGTTTTTAGAGAAGATTTATATAACAACAAAATAAAATAATTGAACAATTGTTTACTTTTTTATTATCATTCTTCCTATTACAAATTTATTTGTGTCTTTTTCTTATTGTTAATATATACTTCTTGTCTCAGTGCCTCATTTTTTTGAATTTGGTCCCTATATGTTCATACATTTCAGGTACCTGTCCTTCTACTGATACTTCTGATCTGTTATATGCATATGTTTTATTCTCATGCTCTTCTCTGACCTTAGCACAGAATATTATCTGCAGAAGAAAAGGTCATAGCAGTCAGAAAATGAGTGCTTGTTTTCTGGAAAGCTGTCACAACTTTATATTGGGAATTGAGTAAGAGAAAACTATTTAGTAGTAGAAGTCCTGGAATATCATGAAGTTATTTCAGTATTGCTTCACTAAATACCTAAACTATCCATCAGTAATGGTGTCTACAATCTAATACAGCCTATGTGCAGACATAGGGTAAGAAGGCAAACCTTGACACACAAGTTTGAAATACAGATGAATGGGACTGACAGAAAATTATAGAGAATTATACAGCAAAAGAAGGTAGAGAGGTAATGACTTCCACAAGTTTTAATCCCCCCAAAATAAGATCATGGTAAAATTCCTAATCCAATGTCCCAATCACAGTATTATTACTATGGCATTTGTGACAGTTGGAAAAGCATTCCTAAAGCTCAAGTGCAAAATTGGAGTATGAGTCCTCTGGAGTATGGAGTCCTCTGGGGAGGACTCCCGGCTGCACAGGCTTTTCTATAACCTGCCGAAGGAACGTGGGTGGTGCAGCCTGGCCCTGACTACCTACATGTATCCTTGAACCAGGCTGACATCAACATGGCAATGTGCAAATATTGTGGAGATGCAAAAAAAATTCTGACTGTTTCTGAAGCACTTTTGCATGCTGCAGCTGCCTAAGGGGGTAAGATCCCTGGTCCTTTAGAAGTCTAATCTAGGTCATTGAGAAGAGTTTGGAAAACTGGGCAAAAAATGTGAAATGATAAAAGACAGAAACACAGTGCAAGTTGGAGAAAATCTCCTCTAGGGTTGATCAATTGGATTCAACCTGTATACAGGAGCTATTTCTCAGGATCTGCTGAATACAGAGCATTTTACTTAGGCACTGCTGAATGGGGCAATACAGAGTTCTCTTGCTCAGTTACCCCCCTTCTTTTTCTCTACCTCATCAGTTAGTAGATCTACATTCAACTACTATAAGATGGAACTGCTGCAGACTAGCTCTGAAACTGAGCTACTCTAATTTAATTCCCACCACTTAATTGCAGTCCCTTAACTTTTCTTCATTAAGACAGAATTTTTATGAAGGAAGTTTTGGTTCAGTAATTACAGTCTGTTAAAGTCAGTGGGATTTCTGGTAGAGTAAAGAGTTACTGAGCATTATGTAAATGTGTCAGAATCACTGTACAGTTACTAAATGACTGAATGTACCAGTAAGGATGAAAATCTGTTGGTGGCTATAAAGATTCATAACTAACCCTGATGGGATGAAATGGAGCAAAGGACAATTTAGGCTGAGTTCTAGAAAAAGTTGCTTAATGATAAGAGCTATCAAACGCTATAATAGCTCACTAACTGTGTAATGGAAGCAAGCTTCAGCTATTGCACTAGAATGGACAAAGCACTGAAAAATATTTTAGGGACTTATTCTGAAATAATGAGCTGGATGATGACATTTCAAAACATGCGATTAAATCTGTCTTGTAAAATATTGTTAAACAGGCCTTAAGTTTGGGCTATAATTTTCTTTTTGGCTGAATATTTCAGAAGCAGAGAAACATATATGGGGGAGGTGCCAGAGGACTGGAAGAAGGCCAGTGTCAGAGCAGTCTTCAGAAAAGGCAAGAAGGAGGATCCGGGCAACTACAGGCCAGTGAGCCTCACCTCCGTCCCCAGAAAAGTGATGGAATGGCTCATACTGACCATTGTCTCCAGGCCCATGGAGGACAAGAAGGTGCTCAAGACTAGTCAGCATGGATTCACCAAGGGGAAATCAAGCTTGACTAACCTGATACTCTTCTATGATGGGATGACCATCTGGATGGATGAGGGGAGAGCGGTGGATGTCATCTACCCTGACTTCACCAAGGCTTTTGTCACCATCCCTCACAACATCCTCCTAGACAAGCTCTGGAGGTGTGGGATGGATGAGTGGATGGTGAGGTGGATTGGGA
>JAUBNY010000878.1:1633888-1648275 GCA_032275445.1 Crypturellus soui
TCTCTGGGCAGCCTGTTCCGGGGCTCTGTCACCCTCACAGGAAAGAAGTTCTTCCTCACATGGAGGTGGAACTTCCTATGTTTCAATTGGTACCCATTACCTCTTGTCCTGTCACTGGCCACCACCAAGAAGAGCTTGGCAGTTTCCTCCCTACGTTCTCCCCTCAGGTATTTGTACATGTTAATCAGATCTCCTCTCAATCTTCTCTTTTCCAGGCTGAACAGGCCCAGCTCACTTGCTTAGTCTTTTCTCATAAGATAGATTCTCCAGTCCCTTAATCATCTTTCTTGCTCTATGCTGGATCCTTTCTAGAAGTTCCACTTTCCTTGGAGGTTTTCAAGACCCAGCTGGAGGAGGCCCCCAACACCCGGTCTGATCTCATGGCCAAGGTTGCTTTGAGAAGAAGGTTGGACTAGAGATCTCCTGATATCTCTGAATTATTCTCTGATTGTCTGATCTTTCCCCTGGGAAACAGCAGTATTATGCTTAAAGCAAAACACCTGCACAAGGACTTTGTTAACTCTATGTTATAACAGATATCTTATTTTAAAAAAAGATATTGCAGAAATAATATTTGTTAGAGTAATCGTTTTTTCACATTAGAGATAAATTGAAATAAAAAGTTAATTTCTCACAGTTGAACATGAACTTGAATCTTCTTACTACTTGTACTTGTACTTCTTACATCTGGACCCATATCAGAATGCACATGTCAGAAAATACAGTGTTATAAAAAGGAGCCTGCCTCTACTGTACTCCTTTTACTGCTCTCAGTCAAACCTCACTAAAAGTAAAGTTTGTGTCCTGATCCTTGCCTCTCCGTGCATTTCTGATTCAGAAAGAAGAGTAAGCTGATCCATGCCCTTGCCAATTCTTCTTACTTTGTGCTAATGTTATTGCTTTCATATATGTTATATGACGTTTCTAAAATACTCACTACACTGGGTCCATCTCCCCTGCATAAGTCTCAATAGAGATCCAGCTTTAGAGATGCCCAGCTCCAGCAGGTGCTCGTAACAACTGTCTCTTCCTTGTCAACTGGCAAGAATATCATGAATTATTTCTTTTCTGATCAGAAAAGCTCTTGGCTTATCTGGGGAAGGTTTCTTCCCTTCTTCATTCAAATACACATTAGGCCACAACTACTAAAGTTGTGTTAAATGCCATTTCTGAGCAAACTCAAGTCTACAATGAAAAGCTAAATCACTTTTTTTTCATTTTCTTCTCCAAGGTTTAGATTTCTTCAACTTTTTTTCTTTTTTTTTTGTATTTGTACTAAATATAGACATATTAAAAACAAACAAAAAAATCCCTGCCTAAACAAGATCCTTACACATGTTCGGCTCTTAGGAGACACTGATAAAAACGGCATGTTTTTTCATGTTTCTTAATGCTTTTCTAATAATCATTCAAGTTATAATAGTGAAGAGTACTGCTAAAAAACTCTGCATAAAATGATTTCACCTAAATTTCAGCCCTCAGGATCCCTCATTCCAGAGTTGCTGACATTAGACTGTGTTGCTACAACTGATATAGCTACAACAGCACAATCACTATTGATGAGCTATAAACAAGCTCAATCACTTCTACTGTTCATTTTACAAATATTATTCTTTATGTCTTGGCTTTTACTGTGCTTTCATCACAGTTTCCATTGCTCTTGAATGAATATTTGATTGTGAGGTTCAATCTTCCCCTTTCTTACTACATGAATATTTTCTCCCCATGTTTTTACTTCATAAAATGTGGAACTTTTGTGATCAATATAATTGCATGATATGTATTTCTAACTGACTGGTAATGTTGAGTAATGACTGGTAATGAGTTGTAATTTAGTTGTGAATTATATATAAGGCAACTGTGTCAATAATGGAAAGACCATTTACTGAAAATTTGAGAAGAATATGGGCATAAATATATTCATATCTGGTCTGATTCTCTATCAAAAAAGGAGAATTAGAAGGCAATACTATCTTTCATAGAATAAAAAAGCTTTATCTACTTTGATGGATCAATCTTCATGTTTGCTATTTGTAGAAAATAAGCACTGCAAGATAAACTAGATTTGCAGAATTTTACTTTGTACAACATTGTTCATCACTTATTGAATTACTGTCTCAAACAGCTCATATTCATTTACCCCAAAAACACATTATCTATATTCATGTTTGCAGTGCTGTGTGAAGTGAAATAAAATCCCCCAAATGCTATCCCCTGGGCCCATTATTTATGACTAAAAGGAGCATTATATGCAATAGTAAGTCTATGAAGAATTTCATTTCTCAGAGAGTTATTTAATATAGGAGCAATATCATGCATTTGAGGTACTGATGACTTGAATGCTAATTCTGACTGTAACTCTGAGATTATACACCGGTGGTATCATAAAGAGTTTTTGAACTCAATAGGAATTTTTGCATTTTTAGTACTTGTATTATCAGTTAGGTAATAGCATATTCAAATACCTGTAGCACATAAATGCAAATAGCTCAAGACCTCTATAGAATTACTCTATATCATCTGAGTATCACCAGTTACTGAAAGAAATATCATAAATAAATTTAATGGAAGCATTAGTTTATGTAATTGGGTAGGCAAGAATTTTAATGCTTAAAGAAAGGGGACTAGACACCATTCTATGGGAATAGATCAACATGCCTGTTGGAAAAATAGATATATGTCAGGAATTATGAGAAGATGCAGTATCTTTTGTGTAAAATAGCATAGAAAAACTTTTTTTCTCTCTCTGAGGAAGGAACCAAGGTAGGAAACAAGGCAAAACAAAATGGTCATGATACAATTAAAGGAATAGACTCAAGTTCACTGAAGTATACTGTTCTTTTTCCTTTGAATAAAAGCGTGTTGCTGTTCAGCTGGTATATGTTTTTCCCTGTCATTACACCAGGCAAAACTTAACTCTGATATTCTGCTTTGCCTAGAAGAGTTCTCCTGAACAAAAAAAGTAGTTTAACATAGCAAATAAAAAGTAATATGGTCTTTCCTTTCTTTTGATTTGTAACCCTGAGGTTTTGTCCTTACAGTAATCTCTTAACATTATCTGGTGGCTTAAACATACCACCAAATCCACCACTGATGATGGATGATAAGGAGAGCAATTCTCCTGACCATCTAATTGTTTAAACTTCTCCTGACAAAAGAATGGGGATTGTCACAAATGCACTAGTAAGAGGCAGTTTTTATTATTACTTTATGTATTTTATGTTTAAAAAATATTATTATACATCTAAGTTTGCCTCCAAGCTGTTCTGCAACTAAAGAGATTTTCAGAGTTTTTGCCTGGGGCTTTGCAGAGTGCAAGGGTTTGTGGTGTCAGTGGAAGTGCAAACTGGCATATAAGCAAGCTTGTGCTGCAATGCCTTTATCTTCCCCAGGACACTGTAGTAAGTTTAGCTATTGATTATTCTTTCCTTTTGTATTTTTTAAATCTGCTTTTAATCAACAATTAAAACCTTAATGTAGTCCCAAGCTCCTACTATCACTTCACATTGAATAACCACTGAATAGCATAACATCAAAAGCCTTAATTGATTCTGAACACTGGTGCTAAAAATCTGCAAATCTTGGTAGTTAGCAAACTGGCGTGGAGGATAAAAAAAAAAATCAATGCTTGAATGCCTGTTCCATAAACTGAAAATCAATTTGGTCTCTGTGTACACTAATACATCATAAACTGGGAGTAAAATATAGAAGTTCAACATTATGTGGCTTTTATTGATTACCAGCTGGCTAGGAGCCAGTGCTGTCACTGGGAAAATTAAATAAACTATAAGAGAAATGCACTCAAAATCTCTGATTTGCTTTCTACATAATGAACTACATTTTAAATAATCAGACACTGTATTTCACTTGTGGTTTAATTTCCTATAGTTGGAGAGGAGGAGTTGCCTATAAGCTGTGATCAAATCTGTAGCACTGTAGACATGGCTATAAAAACTCTTTTCTGTTGGAGGATGAAGGAGCATGTATTGTGCAGCAAATATTTCCTTCCAAACTGAATCTAACATATACTAATTTCAGAAAGAAAGCCAAAGTCAGGAGTCAAAACATACCTAACTTTGAAACCTTTCTTTCTTTGACAGAAAAAAATGTTTAAGACTCCTTTTTATTCACAGATTCCAGGATAGACAGTTGTTAGATAGTATGATAAATGAGTTAAACGATACAGATGCCATCATGCAAAGTTAAAAAGCATTTCATTTGCTGTTTGAGATCACCTCAGCAGGCATACACTACTGGAAACTATTCCACCCTCTCAACCCCCCCCAAAATCTATAACTGATGAACAAATGATGAAAAATTTTTTTTATTTAGGTAAATTTTGCAATGCCTTCATTTCTGCTAATATAAAGCCTGAGGGTAAACTGGTATTGGATTTTCATTGGAGATCTGCCCATGATTTATCATCTTAAGAACAGGCTCTAACAGTCTGGTGCTTAAATCAACCAAGCAGTGTTGTTTGACTTTGGACCCGTTTAAATCATAGCTCACTGCTTATGTCAAACGAGAAAACACATGATATAAAGCAAATCTTGCATTGCAGTATTTTGAGACGTTTAAATCACATTCTTGACTGTTTGTATACAATATAAGCTTTTAAGAAGAAGCAAATCAAGGATTGAACCATTTAACTTCTTTACCAGAATTACCATTTTGTGGATTGTACTGAATTGTGCTACAGAGAATGCTAAATAGTTCAGGGCATCCTGAGACATGTTTGCAAAGGCAGTCTGACAAGTATGCACTGGTCGATATCGTGGGTGGCATATTTAGCTAGCAAATGAACCTGGATAAACACGAAGGAAGAATGTGGGGTGAGTTTTTTTGTCTGTTTATTTTTAGATAAGCTTTAGTAAAACATTTGAATTTTTTAACATCTCTTTGACTTTTCCATCTTTCAAATTCAATCACTTATTTTTATAGAATGTTTGTATCACAGCAAAAACCCAGACTGAAGAAGGACAATTAACGGTGGCTGCAAGGTTAAACCTTGATCCAATAGCACAAGTGTAACCTGAATAGGTGTGAGAAGGCCTGAGAAACATTGTCAGACGCTTACATAGATTTGGTAATGTATATCTTGACCAAACGCACAGAGTAGGAGAATCCATATTCTTCACTTCAAATATACTTAAAGACATAAAATGAGGATTGATAAAAATTGCTGCAGTCGTTTAGAGGGTTTCAGGTCTTCCCCAAAAGTACTCTTTGGAATGCTTATGATTATACATATTCTGTAGTTAAAGCTAGTCTGATCTGAAAAAAAAAATAAAAAGATTAAAGTATTTGTCCTTAAAACCTTTTTTTCTTCCACTTGTATTTTTTTTCCTTTATTTTAAAGAAATAACAATGAATGTTCAGAAAAAAAAAAGAAAGAAAAAAAGAAGGCCACCCTTTTCTAAGGTAAAATGAAATCTTGTATTCCAAACTTTCATTAAAATGAATTCAGTTAACATTGGGAACAAATTTGCTAGATGAAATCAAAAGAATAACAAGCAAATACCTGAACAGTTTACTGGGGAGAGCAGTTCATGCCATTAATCACACTTTATACTCACTATTGTCTTTGTTCAATGTAAAAGTGATTGCTTTGCACATTTTCCATAATGTCTTCATTATGATTAATCATTCCTGTGGGGTGGAATTATATTTACTAGATAATTAAGTATTGACTTTAGGTAGCTCTGATCCTTGATAACCATATTATTCAGTAGTACCAGTTATGCTATTGCTAGTGATGCTGCATCTTGAAATTCCTTAATGCAGTTTTACTTTTGTTTTCGCAACTACTTACCCATATTGCAAAACCATGCCATTAGGATCCTCCAAGAAACACGCTTTTAACAATTTAGCAATTGTATTATCCTATAACTTTTATTTGTAGAAACAGACCAATATTTATAAAACTGCATGTTCTTTGGCATTTATACAGAGTATTTATGTATAGGAGGAGTTAGAGCGTACACTGAACACCCGCTTCCTGTGTTCTTCCAGTGCATTTGGGGTCAATGGGAATCGGCTTGTGCATTCTTGTCTAATGGTTCTGTAGTCCCTTCCTACCACTTGAATGTGCCCCCAGGTATATTAATCATTGTCCTGAAACAAAAAGCAAGCAGACCCTCAATGAATGCATCTTTCATGTATAACCTACCTTGCCGATAAACAGAGACAGATTGTACAAACTTGGTGTTAAAGGTGCAGTGAGAACAGACCAACAGCAATATTTGTGCTTCTCTCAAGTTGCCTCTCTGTCTTGGAGGCAGCTTCTCATAGACACACAAAATTAATTTATTACCTCAATATTCTCTTCTGTGCTGCCTAGGATATCTATACCACTCAAGAAGAACTTGCTAAAACCACTGCTTGTTGTGTTGACCAGCAGTGAAACGGGTACACATTATGGGTAGAAAAACAGTGTTTCTAAGTTTGCTGGATAGGAGGCGCTGCTTCCCCAAGGCAGTATCATAGGACCGAAGTGAGACATGCGGTGTGAGTGAGAGCAAATAGTCAGGAGATTTATTCTGCCAGGGACTGTCAGCGGTGTCTCACTGTTTCCTTGCACGCTGTCACTTGTCTCCTCCTTTCTGCTTGTGCTGCTGAGCGTGGAGGGCCGGAAGGTGCCTATTTATTTCTTCTGTGGGTGTGCGTGCTCACTGCAGACTTGATAGAGGCTGCTAGTTGCCACAGACTGAAAATAATAATTATGATGAAAGAAGAACTCGTTAAGCAGATGGAGCTGATATCATAAGATAACAGGTCTTTCCTGAACGTGCAGGTGACCTGTATGCTGCCGAGCTAATGACAACAAACTATGCAATACAGGTGGAGCTGTACAGTGTGTACAGTCTGCAAGTTCAAAAGCATAGGCCTCTTCAACCTGAGCCAATAATTTTATTTTAATTATTATTATTTTCTTTTTGTCAACAGTGCCAAGGAGCAGTCGTCGGGCTGCTCAGTTCTGCAAGGGCTTGCATCTTTAGACACACCAGCTCTATACGCTGAACACTGCCTTTTTATATGTTTGCTTTATAATGCCAGAAAACACCTTCAAAAGAGATCTCTTTAGCAAGGTTTTGAATTTAAAAGAAAAGAAAGAATTAATGTAGTAAAGAAAATTCCTAAGCCAAGTTAGAAAATTTTGAATGTACAATTTTTGCTTCTCTTTAATTGACGATATTAAAAAGCAGCATTTACTGTCCATAACAGGGGTAGGCTATAATTGTTAATTTTTAAGAAACAGCTTCTGAATCAGAATTACTTTGAACTAGTGATAATCACAGATCTAATCACCAGCTTTTCAATGGTCATGGATGAGTTTCCTTAACTGTCCTCCACAATATAATGATAGAGGACTAAAGAAGTTTCCTTTTCATGTATAACGAAAAAGAGAAGGAAAGATTTTGTCCTATAAGACGTAATACAGATACGATATGCTTTTAGCCCTGAGATAAGCTAACAAACAAGTGGTATCTGGGAACTACTATACCTCTTGTACAAGGGTCTGTAGTTCACAGGGGTCTGAATATTTTATAGGCTTTAGGCATGAGGAAAAACAAATGTGTGAGATACTGTTAGTCCTTTCCCTTGTCACTATACTTCTCTGTAAGAGGAACCAAGTCTTAACTCAAAGCTTAGTAGAAAAGTTAACTGAGAGAAACAATATATTTAGTGTGGGTGTCTACCCTGTGATACTGCAGAGTTTCCATTAACAGAGCTATCAAGAAAACTAATGTAGGCTGATTATTTTTTCATTTTCTAACATCACTTCCAAACTTCAGTTTTGGCACCTCAAGCAAGTAATAACAGCTGTTAGCCTTTCTGGGAACATATTTGGCTTGACAGGACTGCTGGATGCCAAAGCAAAGAATATGTTTTCTCCCCAGTGATAGCTGGGTCTTTGCTTTGCTCTTTGCCAGCTGCTAAGAGGGAAAATGGTAAAAAAAAAAAAAAAGTGTAATGATTTTTGGATCTAATGCAACATGATCCTTCCTTCTTCTATAATTTTATGTTAAGCAGTTTAAAAACAAAATCACCTTAGTGACATTTTAGAAAGCTAAAGAGGAAGAAGGAGGCTGTGTGTGTGAATATTTTATTTATAAATTTTGAAAGGCTTAAAAAAAATCTAACATATTACTCTATAGTGATCTTTAACAAGGAGAGAAGTTTTCTTTTCTACTACAAAGTCTCTGCTAATTTCTTCTGTTAGCATATAGGAATGGAATTTCATTTTAAAAAATGTCAATGGGAAAAAAATGTATTATGTATGGATTGTAATGGTGCAACTGAAATGATCATTGTTGGAGCAGGAGCTGATCAAAGAAATGTAAAGATCAACAAATATGTTTTTCCCCCACTTCTTGCAAGGCAGTTTTAGATTTCTGAAATAATCTCTGTGATAGTTGTAAACCATCCATTTCTGAAATTTAAAATGTAAGTATACAAGTCCATGCTGCGCATTGCTTTATCACTTACCATCCTAGCAGAAGCATGCAGCTAATATGCTCCTCTCCTGATCCTGTATTTCCGCTCCAAGCATTTGGAAATCAAATGCCCATTCATAACTCAAGATAATTATATATACATAAAAAACCTCTCAGGTTCCTGTTTCCTGCCTTTATTTCTTATGTTTCCTACACATAATTGTTACTCAAGAAATTAAAATTCAAGTTTCCTGGCTACACATTTGCTGAAGTGCATATTAAGTTGGTTCATGATAGCTCCTCTTTGAAGTGTATTTTTTTGTGTAAAGATTATAGCTGAGTAGATACTGTCCCATTTTAGCTTTCCAGAAATGTATACCAACCTTATGCATAATTCAAATGTCATTTTTTTTTCTGTGAACACCATAGTTTTCTTCTACTTTAGTTTCCCCATATTTTCAGTTTCTTTTTTTTTGTTGTTGTTGCTTGATATGATTACTGAAAATGCCTCAAAGATTACATATTTCAAATTGTCAGCAAGCTGTTGGCATTGCATAAAAGATGGATAAATGTGCTAAGACAGCTTCTTTTCTGCTCATGTTAACTCACAGCTGTAAGATCCTTTCAAGCCTGCATTAAACTCTCACTACATGTGTTGGTCTGACACTTGAAAAACCTACTAATGGTTCACTGATGTTAATTAGTACAGCTTATTTTTCTGGAGATATATATTTCTCATTAGTGAAAAAAAAAAGCTGTTGTAGAAAAGAAATGCTTTAACATGTCCACTGTTATTTCCAATTAGAAATGGCTAAAAATGGCTCTAAGAATCAGGGGAATATATTGTAGCAAATTGTTATGACAGCATATTCCTCCTATTCTTCAAAAAATTCTCTCATCTACTGGACTTTGTTCTAAATGTGTTTTACTAAAAAGAAAAGCTTTGACAATGCTTTACCTGAGCATTTTCTAAATGTTGGAATGGGAAGAATTATAATTACAGTTTCCAGGTTTGTTTAATATTAATATATTTAAATAAATGCACTTATCCCGGGTAATTCATGAGTTGAAAATAACAAGAAAGAAATTTTTAAAAAAACCTTTCCCCTTTATAGCATTACTTTTTCCCAAAGAACACGAGAAAGACAATCTTTTTAGACAACTGTCTGACCTGTTCTCTATTTTGACCTCTCTAAACCAATGTGAGCATAGCTGTCTATACTAAGAAGGTGCTTTTCCCCTGAGTTGAACCACATTGACCTTTATTAACGGCACTATCCAGTGGCTATCCAGAAGAATAAAAAGCATTCTTCTGAAGGGAGTTTGTATTGGGAGACAGGAAAAGCAAAACAGCCAGCTGTCATGATTGCAGTTCAGCTTTTCCATTTCCCATGACATGGCAGCTTTGTAACTCACATTTTGAATTCACAGTCACATTTAGGTGCTTCTATGGAGGAGGCTTCTATGAAGGAAGCAGCTGTTTGGGAAGACTGAGCTATGGGCTTAAGAGATCCTACTTGCCTAATATCACTTTTACAGGAGGGATTTCACAAGCCAGTTCCTCTAGTCCCAAATTTACAAATGTACTACAAATTCAGTTAATACTCTGACCATATCTGTACAATGATGTATCTGTACAGTCTGTGCAATGGTGCTCTTTCTTCATCCTTTCAAATACTGCAGTAGCTTTCAAGTATTTCAGTAACTCATTTATGACTTTTGCACATATCTTTGCTTGCTAAGACCTGGTGGTCAGGATGTGGCTCTAATCTGTGAATCTGGCTTTTCTTTATATCAACTCATAACATCATCAAGGGGAAGTCCTATACCTGGGACAATATAATTCCAAGCCACAGAAAATATTGGGCACCATCTGATGAGGGAGAAGCCCAGCAGAAAATGCCCCTGATCTTGGCAAGGTGAGGCTGCCTGTGCCCCTGCAGCGATGACCTTGGGTTAGAGTACCCAACGTACCTAGAGGTTGAGGGATGTGGTGGAGAAAATCCAACAGAAGGGCCGTAAATATAGTATAATGTATGATGACAGGCTACAGAAGGTGGGTTACATCAGCCCGATTAAAAGAAGACTAAAGGTGAAAAAGTATAACTGCTACCTTCAGCTGCCTAAATGCAGGTTATGGAAGACTCTTGCTCCTACTTCGGGAACCCAGGGCAAGAGCTAATAGGGTCTGACCTTAAGAAAAATACAAAAAAAAAAAAAAAAAAGAGAGAGAGAGAGCAGCTAAGCACTGGAACAGAGCAGAGAGGCTGTGGAGTCTCAATCTTTGGACACTTCCAAAAGTTAACTGGATGAAGCCCTGAGTAACCTGATCTAACTTGGAGATTGGCCCTGCAAGAGTGCATTTGGAGGCAGAAGAACTGGACTTTAGAGGTCCCCTGTAACCTAAATTAGTCTGAGATTAAGTTAGGCAGAGGGAACTGCCTAACTGTTCTTTCCCAGAAAAGTAATAAATGGCAACATTCAATCACTCTGATAAGGTCAGTGAAAGCAATAAATGCTTTCTTAGAACTGCAGAAAATGAATTAAGCACCGCCTTCAGCTAATGTTGGAACTTCCACAATCAGACTAATCTTTGCCATTCACTGGTGGGTGACAGTTTTTGGCTGAGCCAATTTATTAGATAAATATATCAGTTGCAGGGCTGACATTTTTCAATTTATTGATACTTCCCTAAAACATATGTACCATCCATTCAAACATTCTCTATTGGTAATCCATAAAATATACTTAAAATCATTCTGTCTCAGAGCTGAGGTTTTTTATGTATTTTCTATATTTTTTTTTAAACTATGATTCAGGCACTGAATGCTGCTACTCATACCCCAGTGTGAGGACTGGCAACACTTTATAATTTCTGAGGTCACTTGCTGTCAGAAATTTTACTGGAAATAGGCATAAAAAAATACATGATTTTAGACTTTTTCCTACTGTTCAAGAATATTCTCCTCAGTAATGATGTAAGTTCAGCATTCTCATAGCATTGAATCCATTATTATTTTCTTCCACAGATATGCTAAATACATCCATTTAACTGTTATGACATTCTCTGTGGGAAAAGGAAATACTTGAAATTTAGGATCTCTTCAATTATCTTTCCTCTAACAGTCTTGAGAACTGGATCCAGGAACTGACTGATTGTGCTAGGTCATCTGTGCATAAATGTTAGGTCATCTTCAGACCCAGGTAAAACTACTAATAGTGTGGGAGTGTATATGCTCTTCTTCTAGATTATCAGTTTTCAAGGTCTCTGCAGTTGTATACTTGTAAATAATTGTTTATATTTGTAAGTATCCCTACAAATTGGAGTGTGCTTTCGATAGTCACAATATGTAGGTCCAGTATACATAACTCTGCCAGATTATGTTGTAGGAGTGTTGAACACCTGATTTTGGGCAAGTAATATGGAAAGAGCCATGGTCTGAAAAGAATACCAGTCAGTTATTTATGCTGTAAAAAAATATATTGTCATGGTTATTAATCATACAGCGTGGATGCTCTTAATAAAGCCAACTGGCTTTATTTTAAGATCAAATGGATAACTGTTTTAAGTAGTTTTTAGTCACTTGGGGTTTTTTGACTGACTATAAAGCTGGCTAGGACTCAGAATTCCCTCATTTTTAACAGTGATTCACAGAATCTGGAATCCATGGAAGTCTGGAATATTTCCAGATACTGATTTATCATGATAGTTTATAACAAAGTAATATAACTAAAGAAATACATCACACATCACCGTGTTAGACATCCTTGTAGCAAAACTGAGAATAGATTCTGAAACTTCCCACGGTGTTATTCTGTAATTTTACTTAGGTATTCAACTGACCTTTTCTAAAGCAACATTTTCAGGTGTACGTTAACTTCAGTCTCTTTCATTCTTCCAAATGCATCAAAATGCATTCATCAAAATGCATCAGCAGGTTCACAATCCAAAATCTCTCCTCTTTCCATATAAAATACGTATTTTAAGGTATGCTTTTATTTGTTAAAGTTGGTATTAGTTGTCACTAAGGAAAAAAAGAATCTAACAGGATATCTAAAAGGTAAATGCTGTATAGCTCATGAAATGTACTATGTTCATCTGGTATCTATTAAAATCAATGGACAGACTTCTGAAAGGTATTTGCTTTGGCAAGGATATCAGATCCTAAGAAGCAATGCACCTTAGCCAGCATTTACACCTCTACAGTCAGTAACATCTAGATAGTCCCTGTTATATTATTCCATGTCAATATGAGTCTTTGTGCTCTCTTTATATAAAAGGAAATTCTTGGCAGATGTCACCTGACAATTGAAATCTTATGTGGGTGTTTGAAGTTTGAAATGTGCCTGTGAAATTACAGTTGTGTTTCATAAGCTTGCAGTAGTACTGCTTGTTCCAGATCCCTTATTAATTCTCACATTCAAGCAAACCTACCTTTGACAACATCATCAGCAAAGATTGGTAAGACAGGAGAAACAAAACAGAAAGCTCTTTCTGCTTAATCTAAATATTTACACTGCTATCACTTTAAGTTACCAAAGTTCAAGGTAGGTCACATTGGATAGATAAGCACGAAAAACAAAATCGAAAAAAAAAACGTTTAGACCAATTGCTTCAGACTAGTTCTCAGTATCAGCATAGAGAATTTCTTCTCAATTGTAATAATGGTATCACATAAATATCTAATAGAATATATGCACTTAATAATCAAAGTAATGGAAATGGATAAAACAAGATCAAAATATTTTGATTTCTGACCAAAATAGCTTTAAAGCAAAAATGCTTTAAAATTTATGGCTGATAAAAAAAGAGTTTAAAATTCGTTTATAAATTTTATAAATGTTTCTTATTCCATATCTAACTTACCACTTCACCTACAACAATGCTATGTCAGGAATGTCCACACCACATTTCAGTTGTTACCAAATAATGACACAAACTTGTCTGACCATATTCTCATTTGCCATGGTGAGCATCAATTTTTCCTGCTCTAAAGTATCATTGTTGTTGAATAGTTCTATTTTTTCTTTAAGTCTGTGATATAACACTGATGTTGATAGGCATCCTGGGTAAAAGGCAGTTAATCCTGAGCAAAAATCCCTGGAAGAACTCATTCACTATCTGGCTAGTGATTGACTGTGGCTTTATATATCCTCTAAACAATAATATTTCAGGCTCACTCTTGCTGCCACGAGAGCAGGCTTAGATCCCTCTCTGTGACATGCACCAGTAACATGTTCATTCTCCCAGGCTGACTCTTTTAATATAAACTGGAGTCTTACAGTGATGCCAGTCCCCTGGGAAGGCTATTGGGGAAGGAGGATTGATAGGAAGCTTAAAGAAATATATATTTGATTACTTCAGTTGTGCAGTAGCAAAAACTCATGCAGTTTTATTTCCAAAGCAGTGGGAAGAAGATATATTTTGTATTACTGCCTGTGTTCTGAATATGATTTTTCTCAGGCTACCCACATACCACATACACTTGCAGACACTAAGGTCTAGCTGATGGTGCCTCAAGGATGAATCTTCTCTTAAATAGGTGCAAATCCTTTGTGTAAATTCTTCTGTGACTTGACATCAAAACTTAGCGCTGACTAGAGTTAAAGCAGACTTCTGACACTCCCTGGGACTGTAAGTCTAAGTACTGCTAACAAAGTTTCTAGATAGCGTGTGGCTAGAAAAATATGCCTGTGATTTCCTAAGAAAAGAACCAACTCTCTTTTGAGAGAGCTGTAGCTATAAATTGGTAATTTTGGCAGATTTTGCCATTGAAAATGTTTGCATGTGTCATTAATGATGCCATTCACACATTGATGCCAGCACTATTGTGCTACAGTAGGAATGAACAGTCACATATGAAGGCCTTTTTCATAGAATGCCTAAGGTTGGAAGGGACCTCTAGAGATCATCTAGTCCAACCCCCCTGCACACGCAGGGCCACCTAG
>JAUBNY010000878.1:1651684-1671910 GCA_032275445.1 Crypturellus soui
GACTGAAAATAATTTAATCAGAGAAATTATTCATTGTATAAGAGTTTTCTCTTCAGCTAATACTGCACTAATTTACAGGGGTTTTTTTGTTTGTTTGTTTTTAATCTCTATTCATCTGCCTGTCTTTGCAACAAGGCAGCAATATTTTTACAAACTCAACTGAGGGAATCTTGATGTCCATGCAATTGAAAAGCAAAAGAAAATAAACCTCTGGTAAGAACTTAAGAAATTTATTTGGCAGTTAGTGAAATTTAAAATCAAACTGGGAGCGGAACAGATATAAATTTTCTATTTAAAGACTCTCCTTACTTCAACAAGGGTTTCACATAGGAATTAAACAGTAACTCCAGATACTGATCTTAGATGAAAAAATATTAAAAGAATAATTCATCCTCACTAAATAAGAAATTGGAAAAGTAATTATGAACAGATTAGGAAGTAATACATTGCATAGGAGTGATATGTTGCTTGTTAGACTGTTGCATTGTTTTTGTCTATTCTATATTCTCTAGATACCTATTCTATGTCTAAATTTATAGATGTCTATGCTGTCTATTCTGGGATTGCCATCCCATTCTACTTCCTAAAACGATTTAAAAAAAATATTTTTTTCAAAATGACTTAATGAGAACTTAGGAAAGCAATCTTGTACATCGAGAGTATGTCTGGAGCCCAGAGGTACCCCATACTGTGTATGATTAAACAAACAGACAAACAAAAAATTGCTCCGATCCTTAAATTCTTAGATCTCCAACAGCTGCTTTCAAGCAGATTGAAAATTTTAAGATTAACACCGACCTCTCGTGTTGCTTTTGCAGTACTGCAATATATTGCTTAAGGCATCAATGTAATGGCTAGGTAATTAATTCCGGACTGCATAATTGCACTGTGTGCTACACTGCAGCAGAAGTTCTTCTAACAAGGCAAAAAATGCTTTTTCTGTTAAATAAAGCTAACAGTAGCAGAAATAGTTCCTGTTTCTGATGATGAGGGGGGAAGATTTTCTGTACTGAGTCTTACAGCAAGTTCAAGAACAAGTATTATGCAAGATAAGAGTCTGCTCTGTCTCACTTGTATGCACTGAACAGGTAGGATGGAGGCAGCTGAAGATGGTGCATTAACCCCTAAAATCAACAGCAAACCAGAGGCTACCATATTTCAAACTATTGCTGCAACTGCACCATATGGAACATTTGTGGATAAAGGACAGCGCAGTAGTGCTTTCTAAAAGGACCCTAGTGCAAAAGTAAGGAAGGTTGTCACTCCCCCCTACACAAATTGCTGCACATTGACTTCATCAGCAATGATCTCGATTAGACCAAGCTGAGGTACATACACTTGGTCAGAAATAGGCAGTGTTAGGACCTAAATCAAGTGCTGAAGCTTGAGAGGAGATACAACATTTCCCTTGGGTAATTCGATAGATCTTTGGCCTAACTCCTGGAGCTCACATACTGCTTGGAGATCTTCTGTGCAATTATTTAAGAAGCGGGGTAAATTTTATTTCTATTAAATAATAAAAATGTCTGCTGTTTCAGAGAGATGCAGAAATTTGTCTTTAGGGACAAAATGACACAGCAAGATGGTTAAAAAGACCAAATACAATCAGCTGTGAAACTCAAGCACTTCTAATTTGAGTATTCCAAAGTACTTCATAAACACAGTTGAACTGAAGTTAAAAAATAATCTTATTACATGCTTCTGGGCTCTCGCTCTGGTAACCAAATATGAAAGAGTGCAGAGTTATTCCACTTCATTCCATTTTGGGCTCTGGCTTGCCCTTACTTGCTCCACACTTTTCTTTCTTCTTAGTATTTCTTTCTGTATTTATAACAACAGCATAAAGCACGCTGCTGAACTTTTCCTTTCCTCTGCAGAAGTTTACGTGAGCTCTTCTATTTTCTTTTACGGTCTTCATTTTAATGCTGCCTATAAGCCAACGTGGATATGATCTCTCCAGAATACATCTGCACAATACTCCAGCCAGTGTGCAGCTGCAATTTGAGATGATTTTTCTTGTAGTTTCAGAAATGCAATGCTGAACTAGAGAGAAACTGGGAGTGTTGTAGAGTTTTGTCATATTTTTCTTCCTCTTTTTTCTTTTTGTCATGCCCAAGTTAATTATGCAAGTATTGATCTATACTATCTCTAACAGTCTTATTTCATTATAAGAGAATAATTTCTAATTATCTTCCATAATAGCCAGTGATATATCTGGTTTATTTTTAAGTAATAGAGATTTTTGCTTATTAGTTTCCATTTTAGTGTCCTTTATATATGAGGTATAAATGCACTAAGCCATCTTTTCAGAAATGCTTTTACATTCATGCAAGAGCACTGGATGGTTTTAACTTTACAATATCCTTCCAGCCTCTCCATCTCTTTAAACAATTACCTGTCTACATAGATTTTTGTAACCTTTACATGCTTTCAAAACACACATAGAAGATAAATGATGCAATGAAACCAGCAGTGATCTAAGTTGCTCCACTGCAGAGCAGGAGCACTCTGCAGAGCAGAGCAAAACAAGGAGCTGCAAAGCCCCGAAAGAGGATCCTCCCAGCACCCCTGCCTGATCTGATCAATGAATATGCAACAGCTCCTAAAATTGCATAATGAATACAAGTAGATTCTGAAAACAGTTTTTAAAAATGATCTAAGACCTCGCTTATATTAGTCTACTTCTACAGTATCTTTTTAAATAATTTAACTACGGCACTTAGAAATGTTTGATAGGTGTATTCTCTCCTGGAGATGAAAGAATCATCCTTTCATTGTATTCACTTAATTGAGGTCCATGACTAATTCTTTCAATGGAGGTTCTGAGAGCTGGGGAAAAAAATGACACTTTTGTTTCCATTTCATTGAGGAATGAAACAAAAAGGGGTGAATGCTACAGGTTACCAGACTGAGGAACAAAAAAGAAATTGTGTGCTAACAAATGGTATTTTCACTTAACAGTTCATTTTTATGTAAGCACAAATGGGTTTTATATACTTGTTTTTATGTTAATAAAATATAATATATAAATATAATAAAATATAATTAATAAGATATATTAAATGAAGAGTTTCTGCATCTTGAATTTCCAGTTTACGTTAATAGAAAGCTTGGGAGAGGAGGACAAGTTTATACAGTATTTAAAAAGGTAATTATTCTATTTTTAACAAGTGTTAAAAATCCCAGACATCTAGGTTACTCCCTCAGATTGTATTTATTCATCCTTTTCTAGCCCTTGAAAAAAACAGAGTGCACACTGAAAGCAAAATACAGAAGCAGTGAATAAGAGTAGATGCACGTGAGTGTCTCTTACAAGAGAGCTTAGTGCACTGCACTGGCAGCCCTAGTGCTGCTATGTTGGCTGGCTCATGGCCTGCAGTTTCAGCTGGACAGTCTAAAATCCCTGTTCCAGAACATGTTGCCGTTTGACTCTGTCTTCCTGTGTCTGCTCCAGAGTTACAGAGAGAGACAAACTTTACTACTGGGGCTAAGGGAGGAGCTGAATCCTGAAGATAAGTCTGCACCTGTTTACTTACAAATTAAATCTTTGTGCTCTAGGACAAGGCACGAATGCTAAACCATGAAAAGATCAGAATATATTATCTGTGAATAGAATGATGTTTCAATAATTAGAGCATTGTTTTGCAAATGGTTACAGTATATCCTGTGTCACAACGGTGAAATGAAAATAGGTCTCTAACACTAAAAAAACAAATGAACAAAAAAACAACTTTCTAGCCACTTAAGGTAGCTTAATTCCCAGCATAATATCTTCAAACCAAATATCTGCTTATGTAATAAATTTTATTGTTATTAGATATTACACATGGACATTCAAAACTACAAATGCCTGTGTGAAAATGGCAAGTGCTTTAACAAAAAATAACTGCCACTAGAGAGTAAATGGGAGAGTAATGGGAATTGTATCATTAGTAATACTAAAAATATAATAAAGTTAATATAGCAATATATTTGCATCACTGTAAATACAACCTCTGTTGTTTCATGCAGTCCTCTGTGTATTATTTGTTTGGTCTCCTTGTGTTGAGTGTCGTGTGTTGGGTTGTTCACAGCTGATGTGAGAAGCTCCAGCTGTTACATTATAGACAAACAAGGTCTCTAAATGATAGTGCACTAGAGAGGAGTTTCATATGATTACTCAGACTGTTTTTCCTTCAGAGCTTCAGTTACCTTAGGGATTATGCCCATTTTTACTATTTTTTAGCTGAGGTTCACATATCTTTAGCATATTTCTACCCAGGAAATACACACAGATCTTGTGACCTGTATGTTAAAGTAAGCCAACTATTCCCTTCCTGCAAGGAGCTCGTTTAAGAAATAGGGCAAATGAAGTTACTCCTGAATACAAAACCTGTGTAGTAGGAATTACTTAAACATACTGGGAAGAGTCACATGGTGTTAAAATCACTGGTTAGGAATGATCCATAATAGGGTCAGAGGGAGGGCCATGCTTTCAAAAATGGCATTAGCTGCTTATGAGTCACTGACCATTTGAAAATAAGGGAGCTTATGGATCCCTGTTCTGGAGAAGAAAGAGGTGGGACAGTACTTGGTGTTTGCTATGGACTGCTATGCTATATTGAGATAATAAATCCTTTAAGTATATCTGCCTCGCAGGTAGGAGAACCTACCTCAGTTCTAGCAAGTCTCTAGTTGTAATAACCTAGTCAGTTGCTACAGACTGAGGTTTGCTTTGTTTGTATAGACCACTTCAAAACAGTAATATATGCTTTGGGCTTTAAAAAATGACTATTTCATAAAATAGTTATTATTTTATAACATGGTTCATTTATTTAGCTGCAAGAAACTTCAACAATGAATAACTGTTCAAAATTATTAGATGTCACAAAGTCTCAATTGAGAAAGAAGGAACTTTGGTTTAAAAGCAGGGAAGTGAAAGCAGATACTCTCGATATTTTTAAAAAAAAAGACAGAAATGAGGGGAAGTCCATAAAGATAGTAACTCTAAGGAAAGCAAAAGCACATAAAATTAATAGCAAATAGAGCTAAAGAAAATAGGAAGATGTGGTTTCTCAAGTAGATTTTGAACTAAATAAAATGCTGATGATATTGGTCTGTTAAAAGTGGAGCTAATTGCAACTGCCCATGAAAAAGGTACAGGAAGATTGATACACTATTCCTCATTTATCTGGTCTGATATTAGCAATTAAGAAGTCTGCTTGATAAACTGAAGAAATATTACAAATCAGCTGCAGAAATAAACACTTAAGAGTGGAACTTGAAAAACTTAGTTTATTTTGAGCTACACAGAAACCTAAGGGGTGTCAAGGAGCTGTAAGTGAACAAGTGTCTCTGGAAAAGAAGCATGTAACAAACTACATGGCTGACAGTGAAACTACACAGTTTGATGTTTCAGTAATGACAATAATTAATCACCGCAATTCTTGAAACTTTAGATTGACACTGGATGTCTTTTCTAAAAGATGATCTAAAACAAACAGAAGTTTTGACAGATTTGACATGTCTTTCTGCTTGTTCTGGAGAGAAGAGCAAAAAAAAAAAAGAGTGCTCACAAAAACTCCTGTCTCCAAATTTTCTGTTGGAATTTAATGAACTCAGTATTTGTTTTCTTGATAAAGAAATATCTCCCAAAAAGCAGTCTTCTCCTGATTTGAAGAAATCCACAATTGTTACTTTGTAGCAGTTAAGTAACCATGTTTACTATTGTTTTAAATTTATATGCCTTGTGTTTGCAATCAGAATTTTTCGCTCAGTATTGAGTTTTATATTCAAAATATATCAGGAAGTGTATATTTAAAGAAGCAGAGTCATAGCAGTAAGCCTGGAGCTATGGATGCAACAGCTTGGGCAGAAGGGACTGCCATACCCAGGAGCTAGGTTGGATGTACTGTAAGAATAATTTGGGAAGAAAATACACCATAGATGTATCAATTTAGAGATTAACTATATAAAGGAAATGCTAATCTGTAACAGAAATAAAATTATTGATCTAGTTCAGTATATTCACTGTTTTTAACACTGTATCCAAACGTGCTTCAGGTCAGGGTGCCTGAACAGCACAACGAGGCCCTCCTGCCTGTTCCACTTCAGGCCAGGCTGCCTGCACCCGGGCCAGCCTGGACAGCTGCTAGAGAGAGAGCACTGCGAGGGCTGAAAGGTCTTCTCGGGGCTGCTTCTGCCCTCGTCGAAGCTGCATTTAAGCATAACACCTTGACCCTTGCTTGAAAGACGTCACAGCTCTGCCCCACTTACCCCAGCGATCCATTGGGTTGTTGACTTCCCTGGGCTTGGGCCCAAACCTGCCTTGTCGCTACGGGCTTGACCTGCTTGGCTAAACCAGGTCACTGTCACCAGACCTCACTCAGGTACTGAGGGACTGTGCCCTTGGCTGCGATGACTGCCTTGGCTCGCTGGGCTCCCAGGTTGCCTTCCCTTGCAGAGCAGCCGGCTCTTTCTGCTCCCTGAGTGCTGCTGCATAAACATGTCATTTATAAGAGAAACATGCTTTAGAGATACCAAATTAGGCATCCCAAAGTAAAAACACCCAGTGAAAAATTCCTTCAACCTTCTTGCCTATTTTACAGAATGTGAAAATACACTTGGGTGAATCTAAATCTCCTGAAAAATGTGCAGAAAGAATAATAATCTAAGTTTGGTAAAGTGCTTTGAAAATATAATGAATTATCAGCACCCTGGATTTAATGCTTCGCTTTCATACACTCTGGAGCAAAACAATCTTCATTAAAATACTACATTTTGGGGATAAAAGTGCTAGATTTAAAACTTTTTGTTCAGACACATGAAGGACAACTATAATTAGCTGCTTGGCATAAAAGGCATGCATCATGTTGAGAGGAAGCAACATAATGAAGCATTAAAGCCCAAGCCAGACCAACCTGCTCTGCTCGCTGAGCTTTGCTCACTGCTCACTGCCCCATCTTCTGAGATCAGCAGTTGTTCCACACGTGCTGCTTAAGACAGTTCCTATGTGCCTAGAGCCTCCCTGCATGCAATGAGTGCTTGAAAGACAGAATCGCTGTCAGAAAGCAACAAACCTGTTGGTACTGCTGCCTCGGTGCTCAAATGGCTGCTCTTGCTTCTCCTCTGTCCTGTCCCTCAAACTGCAAGAGGTCTCTGAATGTTCTATCTCCATAAGGCCATACACGTTTATTGAGACTCATGAGTGCTTCAGGTTTACTAAATCTCAACATTTTTTAACTGTCTGTAGTTTCAGTTACGTCCCTGTGTATAGCATGAAGGGCATTTGTTTTATAAAGTCCTAGCTGATGGTATTCCCTTCACACAAGAGAACAGTCCTTCATCACATTTGAAGACCTGATGAGTGAAGATTATTTGGGGAATGCAAAAAGCATAAGTTTACATCTGTGCAGCTAAAACACAGTCTAAGTTGCTTTATTAGAAAACTGTATTATACTTGCCATTAAATCGTGCCCATTCCTCAAAAGTACCACCATTTACTACTTTATTCTGACGTGCCACAGATATTCTGAATGTGGGTAATTAGTGCGTATCTTGAAGGAAGCTGTGAGAGTTGCAAAGTGCTTGTCAAGTGCCACCAGGAGGCAACTAAGGGTCGTGAGGCTTTGCCCACACAGTGGTGTTTTCTGTGAACATGGACCCCTGTGCAGAGGCTGTCTGTCCATCACTGTCCTTAATGTGACGGACAGGCTGAAAGCTCTTCAAACCAGCAGACGTGGCTACCAGTTGTGTGTGAAAACCATAAAGCCTGGTCCAGCTTGTGAGCAGTGGTAACTTGACGGGGACTGATCTCTTCTCCAGAATAACTATGGATAGGGCAAGAGAAAACAGCCTCTTGCTGCACCAGGGAGGTTCAGGTTGGATATCAGGAAGAATTTCTACATGGAAAGAGTGGTGAAGCATTGGAACAGGCTGCGCAGGGAAGTGGTGGCTTCACCGTGCCTGGAAGTGCCCAAGCAACGAGTAGATGAGGCACTTTGGGATGTCGCCAGGTGCTGAAACGCGTATGGTTGGGTTTGATGACCTTGAAGGTCTTTTCCAACCATAGCGATGATGTGATTCTATGAAAAAATGAAGTTAGGTGAAGGTGGTGCGTGCACGAGGTAAGGGTTCAAACCGGGCCGCGGCGGTAACCGCGGGAAGATGCTCCGCAGGACGAACCCGGCCGCTTTGCTGTGCAAACTGGTCCCGCAGGGCGCGAACGAGACTCGCGCGACCCCCCTGTCCCGGCGCCCGCCCCGCCATGGCGGCCGCTGACGTCACCAGCGGCCCCACCTTCTGCCCCCCCCTCGGGCTTCAACGGCCCACGGGGTCGCCCGGTCTCGCGGCCAGGGCCTCACTTCCGCCTCCCGCGGGCGCGCTCTCCCGCGCCTTCCGCTCTCTGGTTCCGCCTCCGGCCGCCCCCGCTCCCAGCATGCCCCGGCGGCGGAAGCGGGTGACGACAATAACAAACAGCGGCGGCGGCTGCGGCTGCGCCTGGACCAGCCGTCCGTCCGTCCCCGCCGCCTCGCGCCTCCCGCCCGGGCGCGGAGACCGCCGACCCCGCGGAGCCGCCGGCCCCNNNNGCCCCGCCCGCCGTCTCGCGCCTCCCGCCCGGGCGCGGAGAGCGCCGACCCCGCGGAGCCGCCGGCCCCGAGCGGGGAAGGGGCCGCCGCCGCAGGATGCGCGGCGCCGCCGCGGGACCCTCCGGTGAGTGACGGGGCGGGGGGGCGGCGAGGCCGGCGCTGCCCCGCCGCCACCGGCGCTTTGCCCGTTACTGGGGGCGGGGCTGGCCGCGGCGGGGGCAAGGAGGCAGGGGGAGGATCGGGATCCCGCTCGGGGCGGCCCCGCAACCGAGGAGGACGGCGTTGTGCCCGGAGGCGCCTCGCGCCCCGTTGCCGGTCTGGGGCTCCCCGTGAAGTTAGTGCGGGCGATGACTCAGCCCGCCCGAGCCTGCCGCGCACCGGCCCCCAGCGGGGGCCCCGCGTTTGCAAACGCTCCCGTGCGTCGTGCCCGGGGGCCCGTGCTTTGCCCCACGCGGGGAGGCGGGCGCTGTGTGTCCTGCGTCCCCTCACTCTTTGCTCCAGCTGGGAAACCGGTGCTCTGCGTCCCCCAGCGTTTCACCCCCTGTCAAACTGGCATCCTCCCTCGGGCCCTCTCTGACTGTCATTACAAGGTGGAAATGCCCCTGCGAATACTCGGGGAATTGAACTAATCTCTGAAATACCTGTGCTGCCTACGTAACTTTAGAGACATGGTAAGGAGACAGGGAAAAACAACAGCAACAACAACAAAAAAACCCTATACCTGGGCCCGAGATACTCAAAACCAAACCCAGATACATTAATCTTCCTAGAGTCATATGCCTTTTTTGCCCTACTATTTGCTCTCTGAAGTAATTAAGTGGTATGTTCTGTTGATAAGCCATTCTTTGTGGTATGTTTTTAAAGCTTCCAACTCTGCTGCTTTTTCTGTGTGGGAGAGAACAAGGAGGTCAGATATCTTTTATGGCAGTCATGTAAATGGGAGTTAAAAGAAGTTGACTTTATGGAAGGATTTACACTCCTGAAAATCTCTCTTGTTCAGCAAAAGGTACCTCTGTTGTACTGAAAAAATGAAGATGATTAACAACATACTTTTTATAGTTGAAGGAGATATGGAATATTATGTAATATGAAGAATTCATAACAAAAGAGAAAGCTTGTGCGGTTTTGTGATATATTTCAGTTGTGATCTTAAGGATTTTTAATGTCTCTTGTCTTGGGAAGTTTTCTAGAGGATGAAGGAAGTGAAGAAATGACCGTGTGTTATCTCATGTTTTAGCCCAAATTTTAATACTGAAGAGCAACTATTAACAAGGAAATTAGTCATTGTAAAGTCATTGTTTAAATGAAGGTGAGGAGAGAATATATTTGTACTTACCTTAAATGCTGTCTAGGACTAGCTTTATTACATTATATTAGGAGTAATGAGGAGAAAGAGACAGAGTTCAAGGAAGCTCTGTGTGCTTCAGGAGGGGAAGCTGTACAGCTGGGAACAAAAAATGGACATTTTAGAGTAATGGATTAGTGCAAGTAGGCCTAACTGAGATTTTGAGGCATACCACTGGTGTGCAGTTCATTAGGGTTTTTTTTCATTTTTTTTAAGAAAAAAAAAAAAAAAAAAAACCAAGAATCCACTGAACAAGCCTTATGCTCAACCTAGATTTGGGTTACTAGTCTTTGGGATCTTATTCAAAGGATTGCCTCTCTCCCCATGTCAGGTTACCATAGTTATAATTAGAAGCGCATGAAGGAGACTCGCACTCTGAGAAGAGGCCAAGGGTTATTTTGAGGTGTTTTGTAGTGTCTCTTTAAGACTGTGTCCCTGTGTGTACTCAGAATGTAGCTTAGGTTACACGCTATTGCAAGTCTTGAGAGACTGTAGGTGAAAAACATAGTTTACATGTAGGGTTTTTCCATATGTTAACCTGTAGGGTAGGTTGTGGTCAATTTGTCCTTAAAAAAAAAAAAAAAAAAAAAAAAAAGTTTAGTTCAGTTTATTGAACTATTTTGGTAAAGCAAGTCAAAATGAAAAGTTGTGAGTGCTATTAAGCTCTAGCACATACCTGGTTGTCACACGAGCTACTCCAGTCATTTGGGCACTGTCCAAACAGTCATGTGTCGCCTTCTGCATATGCCTATTGCCCAGGAAAGTGGTGCTGCTGAGGTTGCTCTACCTCTGATCTGCACACTGATATTATGTGAGGAGATTCTAAAGAGGGGTGGATTTTTTTTTTTTTAATCCAATGCCTTAAATTTTTTGTGTAAATATTACTAGGGGTATGAAGCTAATGAGGAAAGGACCTTACTGGTGGTTATGTCTTAATGCCAAGTTGGTGTTCAGTAAAGTAGCAGACAGTTGATTGCAAGGTGCAAGCTTCCATAATAGTACTATATGGTACTGCAAGACCTGTTTGAATGCACTGATACTGAGAAGGCAGAAAAGCAGTACCACTAATATGTAAATTATATGCGTAATTGCTGGATTTTTTTTTTAAGTCCTATTTTGTAGCTGATTTCTCAGTAAACAAGTGAAGGGATTCTTTCATCAGTTCTTTGTTGTAAAAGCTTGCAAGATGATTGATAGTGTTATAGAAATTGCTAACAGTGATTTATTTTGGAGCTAATCAAGGATTTAGTGGATGTTGTGCAAAGCACATGACTATTTTTGGGTTAGTTCATTTTGCAGGCCTGCTTGTAATTTAGTTTGAAGTTCAGCTGAAAGAAGTTGGAAGCCCTGTGGCTCTGTACCAACTACTTCTGCCTCTCTTCTGGGGCTTGGCTGGAGGTGGATTTTGTTGGTAATGTGTCTTCTGAAGGGAATGGGATCTGCACGTTTCTAAATTACTATTCACAGTTGCTGATAAAAATACCAAAATAAACTTACTGATGGATGTGAAATTTTCAGAGAGTTTCAGGTGGACTTGCATACTATCAGCTGATTAGGAGAACCACCCATGACATTAAGGGAATTTTTACTGGCCTTGTGTCCGTGTCTGGGGTGTTTTTTTTTTTTTTTTTTTTTTTTTCTTGATCAGGTTTGCATCCTGTGGTTCCCGTAGGGTTTTGAGCTGTAACTAGCTGCGTGAGCAGCAGTGGTTACTAGTGTAGCTTTTTGTGTGTGTCCAAGATGTTGATAATTTCTTCTGGGAACAGATTTGCATCTGAACTGTATACCACATCAAGATGATGTGCCATAAATGTGATCATTTCTAGTCAGTAGGTCTAGAAAAGTATTGTATCATATGGCAGTGTTTCGCTGGTATGACTTGTTTTTAAGTGTTACACTAGCTTAGGGATCTAAGCTTTATTGGCTACCTGTTGATCTGTAAATGGAATGTAAAATTGCTTTTGTTAACTAGTTGGATCCAAAATGTTCTGCATCTGTGACTTGCTGTGTAATGCCGTAACTGTGCTAAGCAGACCATCAGGGACATATTTAAAAGACAGCAGCACTGCTTAAGGAATGTCCTCTGACTTCAGATGTTGTTTTTATTATTATTACATAATAGCTCTATTTTATTATGTCCCAAGGATCATTTGTGAAACAATATTTTGATGTTTTCAGGAAAAGGAATTATTTTGGCAGTAGGAGGAAAAACAGCAAGTTCGCTATTTGAACTGCCTGCTCTCTTTGTTCTGGAGGATGAGATGAAACTAGTGACTGCATGATACAAAAAACAATGTATCAGTTTTCATTATTATTCTTGAAAAGGCATACCTAAACACTTATATGCTGTTTTAGGTTTGAACAGGAGTTGAACATGGGTTGAAACCCATGTGTATTTTAGAGACAAAAAGTGGCATTACAGAAAGTGATAGGTGAGTTTTACTTCCAGGAAGGATTCAGAAATGGGGCATCTCTTAAATTCTGTTCAAATGGCACTTTGATTTCTGTTACTGCTTGACATAGTTGCTCCTGAATTTCCAAAATTTTTTACTTGGTGTTTGAGTTCTTTTGTAAGTTTTAATTTATCTAGCACTTTGTATGTTTTAATGTATATTTTCATGTTTGTTTCATGTTTGCATTTTCTCAAATATGCTGTTTGTTACTAATATTACCAATATGCGATATCCTATTTATCTTTTGAACGCTGTTTTGCCTATGTTGGAAGGTTTCTACATGTTATGTTTTTTTTATCTTAGATTTTTGTTTGGGCTATGTTGTTGTCTAATAGATGTGTTGGTATGTCAAGACTATGGAGATTTGATCCTTATTTGGGGTAGTTGTGCCTAGGATGGCCAAAGTTTCTATTTACAGATAGTGTTTTTCTTGATGTGACTTTGTTCTGTCCTTCAAAGTATATATTTTGGTTAAACTGATATGAAATGGAGATTCTTACATAAGGATATATATTACATAAGAATATACTGTATAACTGGACTCTCAGCTGTCTTTCAATATACTATGCTTATGCTGAACTTACCAGCAGAATACTTGCAATACAACATCATACTAAAAGTATAAATATTTGTTTCTCTTTGAAAGACTCTTGTTTCCGACCTGATCCCCACTTGCTGATCACCATCACTCTGAACCAAAAATCCAGATACTGCTTTAAAATAATCTTAACTTCTGTCTGAACAAAATTCAAAGGGAGTGAATGGAAACTTTATTTACTTATGTAACATCTCCTTAAAGGGATGAAGTACTTATGAATGGCTAACAGTGGACGTGATATAACAAAGCAATTTCACATGCATGTTATGACAGCAAATGACACACTGTGGTTGATTATAGGAGGAATTCTGCTGTAATACATCAACAGTTGTTCTTTGCAAGTTTTTTATAGTTCTTAAATTGGTGATAGCGTGTAAGTCCACAATATGTTATATAACAAATGTTAGTGTACTTCAGTAGCTGCTTTAAATTGCCAAAGATTAATCTAGGGGGTGGGGGCGAAAGGGAAGGGCAGCTGAAAATTACTAAATACCTTCTTGAGATAAGACTTCACAGATAAACTGCAGGATAGGTTTGAAGAATGATATTTCTATGTATTGCTGTTATCTTTCACTTTGATGCCAGTCGAGATCCGAATATGATTTCCAATTGTTTAACATGCTGATAGAGTAGCAAGGGATTTCACCAAAAAAGCAGATGTGATTTTTGAATATGTGTTTACTGGAAGGATGGAGGTTACATTGAACGTGTATATTACTGGTACTTAACTGTTTCAACTTTAAAGAGAATGTTGATTAAATAGGAGATTCATAGACAGTTCATAGATAATGTACAAATTATCAGGAAAATGAGAAGCCAGAGAAGTTCTATCTCTGGGTGATCCAGGTTCAAATACTGGGTTCATAATTATCTATATGAAGAATTTTAGAAGGGTTTAGGAGTTGCTACTCATAGCAGCTGATCAAGATTGTAGCAGACTTTCTCATTTTTTTGAAATTCTTTCATGTTATTCTAAAATACAATTGTGTATAAAAAAAAATTACTTAAGAAGACCTGTGATGACTTCTACACAGGAGGCCAGAGTGTATTCCAATGATCCTGTCTTGTAGTTCATTGTCAACCTTGTTCCATTTACTTTCTAACTGCAGTGCTTTCATTCTTGTGTAATAAATGCCATTCAGTCAATCTTACTGTCTGTGTGTATATCCTTTAAAACAAATCTTCTTGAGTTATGGGGTATTATTGACATATAAAAAATACTTTCTAGTTTTCTGGTGCTTTTTCTAGAGAGGGGGTGGTGGGAGATGTAGGCCTCATAGTCTGTATTTTCAGGAACTCTGTCCTTAATCCCTTCTATGGTAATTGCCCATTTTTGAGTTATCTTAGTCTGCTCATTAAGATAATGGCATTATAAAATACAACTTTTAAAGAAGTTGGCCATTAATAACGTACAGTGACATGCGCAGTTACAGGTGTGAATGATGGCTTTTGAAAAATTTTCACTTGTGTTCTGAAGTGACAGTGTTAACTTAAGTGCCTCCTGTACCCATCGTCTGCTTTCTACCAGTAATGATGGTGCAACAGTTTGTGGCATTGTGTGCTGAACAGGATCATGGAATTAATTCAACCAGGAAAGTAAGCTATTTCTAACTTGTTATGGCATACTAATCCAGTTTACTCCAAGTAACTATGAAAAGTCAGTGACTGTAAGTCCATGCAGGAGAGGAATGGTGGAACTGCCTGAGGAATGGTCTGCTTGAGCTGGTACTCTGCTTTTAGCTGGCCACAGAAAGTCTTTGTGAAAGAGAGGCCTTGGTGCAAGTATGTTGTTCCAGTGCAATATAAGATGTAAAAGATTTTTTTTAAGTTTCCTGTAGAACTGTTTGCAAACACCGTAAGATTTTTTTCATATTAGTTATTTTAGTGTTTATTTCTACAGAGAATCCACTTCCACTAGCATGGAGTAATTTGAATAAAAGAATCTGAAATTCCATATACCCAAGAGTACCATTCTTTGCAAATTGCATGTATTGATCTTTAATTAGACACAAAAGTGTATTTTGCAAATACTTGTTAAATGGCAAAAATATACATCTTAAAAAGAAACCCCACAATACCTTTAGTAAACTTTTGTCAAAGACAAAGTCCAAGGCAGGTATAGAAAGGCTGTTTCCATCAATTTGAAGTACAAAAATGAAAGGAAAAGAGCTTTTCTATAGGCTATACGCTGTTTCCTAGGAATGTGCATGTTGGAAAACCTTGGCTTATTTTCTGACTTGTATCAGCACAAAAATTAGTGTTTTTATCAAGTAAGAGGTGTGGATTTTTTTGTTGTTTGTTTTTACAAAATATATTAAATTTTCTTTCTTTTGGAGAAGAAGAACTTTGATCTGGTCCAGTATGTGAGTTGTGTTTTGGCTGCTCTTCAAATACAATGAAAAGAAAGAAACAAACAGATGCAAACACTTATAGCTGAAGTGTTTATAATTATATACATACATATGGAATCATGACATAGTGTCTAGTAATTTGTTTGTTGTCTCATAAACATGTTGGAAACTGTTGTTTTCTTAGAGTACGTGAGAACCTTAGAGCCTTTAGGCTTTGTGTGAGCTTGTAAGAAGCTCCATTGTTTTGGACCACAGCAATTTAGAAGCTACTCCTTAGTGTCCAGTGCTTTACCTAGCCAGGTGGAGCTGCTTTGCCTCTCTTACTGTTTTACTTTGATGTTGAGGAGCTGGAAAGATCAGTCCTTTTGCTACACATGCTTCCCTGGGTGGAGAGAACACAGGGGACTTCAGTAGTACAATTCAGTGTTGCTCCTGCCTTCCTGTATAGTCACATACGGTTCATTTTCTGAAAACCTATTATGGGCATTATATATACTCTCAATCTTTTTATTTTATTTTTTTTTTTTCTAGGACTCATACTGTGAATTTTGAAAACTTTTAGTGAATTGAAAAATAGTTTTGGGGATTTTTCCTGACTGCTGTGCCGTGGCAAAAAAGACTTGCTTTACTGATCAGTAGCCAGGCTTGAGAGTTGCTAACGATGCTGTAATTAAGTAACCGTGTCTGATGCACATATCAACAGAGTATAAATAGAGCTCCAGATGGCACCTTAGTCATGTCAGGGATTGACAGCCTTTTTCAAGACAATGTGCCTTGAAAGTGAAGTTGTAGGTCTTGATATTAGGAAGTAATGGGATTGAAAATCAATTGAATCTATTCTCTGCATCTGGATGAAGAGGGACTCTCCTTGTGCATTTATCATGTAGCTAGGAAGTTTTAATTTTTTTTTTTTTTAACACCTAAGACATATTTACTTTCAGTTGTCCAGGTAAAGTTAGGAATTTACATGGTGATTTAGAAATCAAGGTGCTTGTTGCTAAAAGCAGTAGTAAAGAATATATATCACCATCATGAGATAATTCTGTCTGCAGCATTTCCAAGACAAACTTCAAGTTTTGCTGTGCAGAGCTGCAGGACAGCTTAAAAAGTTGATACGTCTAGAAACTGTTTTTTCATTTTCTGAGGTAATAACGGTGTGCCCTTCTGAGGGAGTTACTCCAGATAAGAGTAGCTGTTCTTGAAAATACAGATGTTTAGTGGATGAAGAGTGGTGCTAGAGTCTTTTTTGTGTGTGGCAGACTTGCCAGACAGACTTGACCTCAGATGAATTTCCCTTTTCAACAGATAGGGATTCTTCAGTGCCTCTCCTGTGAGAAGCCTGACACTTTTAATCAGCGGTCACGTTTGTGACTCACTGGAGACAGTACCTGCAATGCAGTGTCAGCTAAGAAAAGAGAACCATCATGCAAGTCTTGCAAGTGATGACCATGAAGATGTGAATGTCTAGCACCTAGCAGTGTGGAGGCTTCTGAAAGAATAGTGAGCATCTTGGCTTCCACATGTAGCTAAGATCTGTCTGCCTGCTGCTAGAGCAGAGCCTCTTCCACCCTGGAGATTAGCCAGGGTGAGGAATAGGGGCCTCAGGGTCTTTTCTGGCCTGGGAGATGAAACATTCATAAGCTCAGCACTTACTCTACAGATATAAAACTGTATGTCTCCAGACACTAAAAGCAAGGTAGTGTATAATGCTGCCATGCTGTTCTTCTATAAAACAGACTTTTAAACTTCTGGGATTTTATAGAAACCATGATTGTGGCATGATTTAATGTAAATTCATGGGTTTTTGCTTGTTTGTTTAAGAGTGCATCACTAATTGTAAACCAGCTTATAGAAGAGGCATGGAGAATGAGGAGTCAAAAAATTGTGCTTAAATTGTAAGAAGCAATCAGAATCATAGATTAAATTTAATAGTTTTAAAATTAAGTTGATAATGCCCCTATAAACCTAAACAGAGCACATAAATTTTGTTTTCTTTGTCCGGCACAGAGTGCTGTGTTTCTGTATTAGAGTTTGTGAAGTTGGAAAGAGTTCTACTCTGGAACAATGGAGTAGTCAAAATAGAGCAGTGATTCAGCGCATAGTGGCAGAAGTGGAGAGTTAATGTAGCCGTAGGATTATTTGTGGAATGCTGTGAAACCCATGACATTCAGACTGTAATTACAGAAAGGGAAGGTCTGTAAACAGCCATTCATCTCCTTTTACAGATGTAGAAGCAGTGAGTATGTTCTGAACTAAACAAGCTACATTGCAAAACTTGTAAGCTGAATCAAAGCTATTGACACAGTATACTTCAAAACTATGGAGTTGTTCTACGATTTATATTGGATGAAATATTTTTGTGAAGTGAGGGAAATTGCAATGTAGACACAGTATGTGTAATAATATAAATGTTTTATTATGACCAAAGCATGACTTCTTTCTTAGATAGAAATACTAAAAATATAGATAGAAATACTAAAAAAATACTTATTCTGAATGAATTCTGCAAGCTGTTTTTTTCTACCTCAGTGGTGTATACTGTTTGTTTTTAATCAACATTTTTCTTCATGTATACCACTTTCTAATTTTGCATTTATTATAGAAATGCCTATTTTCATTTTTTTGTTGTTTTGGTGTTAATAATATTTTCTGCCTGTTGATCCTGCAAGCTTCCATCCCATAATTTGAAACATACAGTTTCTATGATAGCATAGTTCTAATGCTTCAGTAGCAAAACTTAATAAATGTGGGTGGACTAGTCATCTTGTTGCTATCTATATGATTATGTGGCTAGTAACTGTGTCTTTTGTAGTTGTCAATTTTTATTGTTTAACCTTAAAATGAGTTTAAATAATTTCAGCAATCTCACACTAGGTGTAGAAACTCCTGAAGTTTTTTTTTTTTTAATAGCCCGGTAAAATAAAGGCAAAAGAAAAATATGTCAATAAACGTGTTTTCTTGTTTATGAAGCTTGATGGTACTGGCTTTGCACTCCAAGCTTATATTAAAATTATGTTACTAATGAATCACAATATTTGTGGATACTAGGAGCTAGTAGACAGATTTGGAATAGTAGCTGACCTGTTCTAATGTGGCTTTTGGAAGAAAAGGGATGTAAGCCGTTGTGGCTAGTTTTCATAGATCTGCCTCAGTTGATCTTGAAATTATTGGTCAAGTTCAGCCAGAGGTGAGGAGAGCTCTCAAACTAAGTGCCTACACATATTGTGCAAACAGTCTTGGGAGAGGCAACCAAAGGAGCTCCTACTGCAGCAAGGGCTGCAATTTGCCTTCGTTAGGCAGCAGTGAATCTGCAGGGGAAAATCAAGCTTCAAGGTATATATATGTTTTGCAACTGTTTTGTCTGTTTGAGGAAGTACTCATTTCAATTTGTGGTGACCTTGGGAGTGTGTAAGTTCTACTTTCTTATTTGTCTTCTCCAAATGATAACCTAATAGTGCAAACATATGAATGTATTTGTCCTGCCTACCTGAGTATAGTTCTATTTACTCAGGATTGCATGTTAAGTATTGGGTAGAAGGAACAACTCTTGCCTCTAATTTTGAGACCATTAAGAAATCAAAAGTGTAGAAATGATAGGTCTGGAGTCCTCATTTATGGTTGAACTGCTCAGTAGTTTTCTTTATTAAATTCATGGCAACTTCCAGAGCTTTGATTTAAGGCATGCACTGTTAAATTGAATGTGTTCAAGTACCACTACAGTTAGTAGCAAAAATAGATTTTTAGTAGTTGAAGGATGCTTCAATTTTTGATTTTCCAATGATACTACTAAAACACGTTGCCTTTTTCTCTTTGTATTGCACACTTGCTTCTTACATGCATTTTGAGTAGAAGGAATGAAGGAGTAGGTAAAATGGAGGAAGAGAATTTAAAAACTGAATAGTATTGTGTCAAGCAGTTGGTAGTCTTCTCTGGGCATATGTAAAAGCAATTTTTATTTACCATATATATTCGCAAATTTGGGCTGAGATGTTTTATGCAACTTATGCTACTAATAGTGAATCAAAAATAAGCTAAGGTACATGTTCTCATGGTTTTGGGGCTTCAGCTGTTTTAATTTTAGTAGTGGATTATCACCCTGCATAGTACCTCATCTCAAAACCTTTGCTATGGAAATAGGAAAAATACCTGCTCAGAATTTGCTCAAGCCCTGTCCTCACTGCCTGTGCTGGCTGAACAGAACAGGTTGCAGATCCCAGCTGCATGTCCTGCCTCCCTTTCCTGGGGCTCCTCCCTTAGCATTGCCGCTTGTCTGGCCACTGTTAAATGGGCCAGCTTAGCTTAAAAAGATGACCTTTGCTGATCTGACTCAGTTTGACTGTAGTTTAAACAGCAGTTCTGAAGGAGGAGCAAGGATGACAGTGACAAGCAGCTGGGAATGGCAAACTCTTCAGCTGATAACAAAACCAAAGTTTAATGAATGTACTGAAAGCAGGTGAATGGCTTAACAAGGTGAATTTAGGGGAAGTGTTGTTGCTTCCTTCAGGAATCTGTTGGTTACATCTGCAAGCTAGCGCTGTTCATTTACAGAAGGTAACACGACAATGTCTTTTTATTTTGGATTTCCTTGATTTAATTGCTCTCTGTCCTGTGAGACTGTGTTGTGCTTAGCATCGGCTCTGCATTCTGCATTAGTTCTGAAAAAAATCCACCTTTGATTAATGGAAATATAGGTGACTCTTTAAAGGGAATTTTTAATTTGATTCTTTGTAAATACTGAATAATGATACTAAGTTATTTTGAACTTGTGTGTGTGGGGGGGGAAATTTGTGCAGCATTTAGGGCTGAACTGTAACTGGATAGCATTCTTAATTATGTAAGAGTGCTTTTTTTCTTTGTCTCTCTTCTTTTTATAATGTCTTTCTGGTTTGGCAAGCACTGACTTGTGTCAGAC
>JAUBNY010000878.1:1681771-1695531 GCA_032275445.1 Crypturellus soui
GCATTTTATTTGTCATTTTCTGACATCCTTAATTACTGTACAACTTGAA
This sequence comes from Crypturellus soui, assembly GCA_032275445.1. Taxonomy (NCBI): domain Eukaryota; kingdom Metazoa; phylum Chordata; class Aves; order Tinamiformes; family Tinamidae; genus Crypturellus; species Crypturellus soui. Next base: position 1,681,821 of record JAUBNY010000878.1, read on the forward strand.
CAAAAAATCTTTTAGTTCACAGTGGTTCACCTGTCTTTTTTTCCCATCTTACTCGTAGTCTAAATCTGAGGCCTTGCGTAAATAATCTTATTCTGCATATTAACTTGAACAGCATAGAAAATTTATTCAAATTTTGCTAAGGACTTTTTATGACATGAGCTTAAGCTGTTAGTAAGTCATTGCTTGTTTTTTTTTATGTAAAGTGTGTTAACAAAAAAAGTACACAAATGTAACGTTTTCCATAATACAAACAGAAGCTATTTTTCTTGATTTGCAACTTTCCTTCGTATCCTGCTCTTGTCTATGTGAGTGAGTCATTGTCACCTGAACAGCTCAGCTACTTTTATGACTTAAAACAATGTGGTTCATTTTAGTGTTGGTAAACACTAGCTCTTTTTCCCGAGCTAGAAGCCTTGAAGTATGGCTGGAATATTTGTGGTTTTGCAACGTGGTGTGGGTATGAGAAGTTGTAAAAGTAGTAATTTCTTTTTTTGTTTGTTTGTTTGTTTGAAACTGATTTCACTGACTTTTATATAAGCTTTTTAGATTTAATATCTCCTAACCAAAAATATTCCTGTGTCAAATCTCTTATCACTTACTTGGTTTGTCCACTGTTCTATCAGTTTCACATCAAGGTATCTCCGGCATATTTTTCAGTTTTCATAAATTTAAGATATTTTAAGGGTTTTTCACCTCCTGTTTTTGACCTAGATCATTAATTATTATAGAATCATAGTCTAGAGACTTAGTACCTTTAAATTACATCTGGGATCTTAACTTGTTCTTCTACTAATTAAATTGCAATTCTTGTCCTAGCTTTTGTCAAATGTGGTAGTGCTTTTGTTTTATAGGCTTTTCTATAAGAAGTCTTTGTTCAGTGTTTGCTGCATCTGTTGGTTGGCTTTTAAATCCTAGTTAGAACAACCTTTAAGCCTATTTTTGTTTTATATCCTAGTGTATTTTCCTTTTGACTTAGCTGTGCTTGGAGCATTATAGCTTACCATTTTACAAGTAGCCTAGTTTTCCTGTTCCAGTTCAGCACTTTAGGCCTTGAGCTGTAGTATGTGGACAGTGAAGAACAGTGTTTGCACAAATTCATATGCACACCAGCTTAAGAGAAGACGAGCTGTTCTTCACACAGTGTCTTCCATGCTGAACTGCTTTGTGTTGACCTTGTCTAATCTTTTGCTGTTGAACACTGTTGCTTAAATTTATTTCTGTTAATTTAGGATATATTTTTTTCTATTGATTTAACTGAACTTCATTTTGTTACCTGTTCAGAAGAAAGGTGATGGAATCCTGCACTGTTTATTAGTAGGTGCACTTGGCATTTCTTGTCATAGTTGATGTCTGTCATCTTCAAACTGACGGTTCCAGTCAGGCAACTTTTCTGAAGATGAATACTTGCATAATTGTTTCATTTGATCACCTAAAGCCATGACTGTAGTCATAGAGTGTGCATTATTTTGGTGTAGATCCAAAAGCTTTATAATACTTGGCCAAGAAGCATACCCTGCCTCCTAAAAGCAACTGTTTCTCTGCAGTTTTAACAGATACTGTTTCCCTTTGACTAGAGGGCTGCCCTCAGATACTCTGGAAAGGAGTTCCTTAATTTTTTTATACATACATACATACATACATATACATATACATATATATATATACATATACATATATATATATATAAAATATAGCATGGTAGCAAATGTGTAGCTGGTCCAATTGCTAGTTTTCAGTCTCTTTGGCTAAATTGTTAGTCTAACAGCCAGACACGCCTTTAGCTCATCCATAGAAATCCAGACTTGTTTATAACTTGCTCATAATCAGGTAGGATCAGTGCCCTATGCCATATAGGGCATGGCATATAGGTTAATGCATTGTGAACTAGATCTGTTTGCTACAAGAATATGACCTAGATGGTTTCAAATGAAGCTACTGGAAGTTCTAATTTATTTTGTGCTGTGTTTCGATTTACTGGTTGTGGTGTTTTGTGTTAGTATGTAAGTGCTCGTTGCCAGGGGTGAGTTGGCATACTGTTCTTGCTTCCTGTACTTGTATGTGCTTAGTACATCTGACCAAAACAGTTCTGGTAGGTGAAAAAGAGAGTTACTCCTTGTGGCTTGAACTTTGTCACAGGCTATTTTTGTGCTCAGTAAATTCAATGATCAGTTGAACACTGATTTCATGATATTGCCTCGGAAATTGATATCAGAAGGAATGCAAGGTTCTTGCAGACTTTAACTGTGTTCAGGTTATCTATGCAGTCAGAATAGCATCTCTTCTCACTCCCCTCGCACCAAGAGAGAATTGACTTTGGGAGGATTATAGTATGTAATTCTGTGGTATTATGTCTGTTATGTAAGATCTTATGTATCTTGAAACTATCATGTCACTGTTCATATAATTTGGTATACATTGTGTTGGATTAAGGGTTACCTTGAGAACAGAGTATCTGATACCTTGATAACACATTACTACAAACTTATTGTTTTCAACTTGAGGCATTTTGAACCTAATTCTAGTCCAATTTGAGATCCAAATAGTTTGGAAAATTTTCTGTTACTTGTCCGTATTATATTGATTACATTTTACATAATGGAATTTTATTTCAGTGTTCACATTTCCTGTGCACACATCAGGGTGTTGTAGTATCTGACATCAAAGATGTTAAATGAACCTGTTTTTTATTTAGGGATCTTTGTTTCTTATATAACAGTTTCTGTACACTTCTCTGCATCATAGATATTGACACTTACAGGAGTGTTTCTCTGGTACATGATTTCTAAAAGTTAAGTAAATATTAATTTTTGGAGGACAGTGAAATGCTGTCCTTTTAAGCCTTAGCTTTCCTAAAAGTCACTCTGACTTTCCTAAAAGTCACTCTGTGGAGAGAAGTGTCTGATTTGGATAAATTGTTACACATCAGACTCCTAGATGATCAACTCAGAACACTAATGTAATGAAGAATTTCAATTGTAACAACTCTGTTTGTTGTTTTTTTTCTGTTTTTTTTTCCCCTTTTCTTTTTTCCCTTTTCTTTCATCCCTCTGTTGAAATTTAAGGACTTGTCATTCTGTTTTGTGTTTGAAAGTGTGCTTCACTGAGTAAACTAAAATCTTGAATTAAGAACACTTATGTTCTCAAGGTAGCCTCCGGAATGCCAGACAAGAAATGACCAATTTTGCAACTCCTAATTCTTATTGTGAATTCAAATTTAAATATAAAAATTTAAATATAAATAGCATAGTGGATGCTATTTAAGACTTTTGAAACATCCAAGATTTTTAAAGAAACGTATTTGCTTCACAATGGAAGAAGTTAAATCATTATTTTTCTCAGTATGCCCTGATACTCAATTTAAAAAAAAAAAAAAAAAAAAATGGGGGTGGGCTAGGTGGGAAGGGATGTGTGGATTTTGTAGATTACTTGCATTGTTTTAGTTTTCAGACTAAAGTGCAGTTTTCATGTGCCCTCCCTTTTTGGTTTCTTGCCAGGACTGAAGTGAGGTTGAATTAGGGAATGAAGTACTGTTTGAGGTATAAAACCAAACTGTTATTTTTAAATCCATGAGTGCGTTGGAACACGATGGGGACAGTTGGTTGCCCTCTCAGCTTCATATACTTTTTGGTAAATCTTGCAATAGTTTTTGATTTCTTGAAAATTGAATGTATAGGTATGACTACATACTAATCATTCATCTGCTGGTAGTTTGGATAAACTGATAGTTTAGGAAGGAGTGGAATTTTGCTACATCTCAAGGATGAGACTTGACGGTTTAAAAAAAAAATCCTAACTTTTGCTTTCTATCAATAAATTCTGAAATGTTTTAATAAAATGATTTGTGGTTTATTTGAGGAAGATAAGCTGTCACTGACTCCTAAGTTTTTCTGTATATGTATGTGTGCTGCTAACCATCTAGTCAGCAACAAATGCATTTTGTAACATCTGTTGTTGGAATTTTAACACTGCCCTCTCACCGTATTTCAATAATTTTAAAATTTGATGGCTTTCTTCTGTTTACCTTAATAAGGGAAATGCGGTAGTACTTTATTTCTTGGAGGATAGGTAATTAACAAATATCATACAAGTATCCTCAGGAGAATATTTACGGTATAGTGTATTATTGCAAAGTATTGAGCTGGAGAATTTACTATATAGCTTAGCTTTCATTTTGTTCTTCAGTTTTGATGCTTGAGAAACAAACACTGCTCTGTTTTCTTCAAATGGTGAACTTAAAAATAACTATTATTTTACTTTTATTAGTAGTTAAAGCTTTAGAATTAAGAGCAATAGGATGCTGGCATTAGTTTACTCCTAATAGGATGTAATACTTGCCTTACCTATCTCTCTGATTTATTTCTGCCCAGTTGTGCAATAATGTTCTGACCTGTTTATAACAGTTATATACTGCTATAAGTATAGACTTTTTGTCATCCACTTGTTTAATGAAAAAGTTTACACAGCAGTTTAGAAATAGCAAGTTTTCAGAGTATGTTCTTGAAGACTTGTGAGCACTCTTCAGTGCTACTCATCTTGTTGCATCTGGTTTATTAATCATTGGAAGATTTCAATTATATCTGCCTTGCCATTACCCTCGTGCATCTCTCTAATGCACCTGCCCTTCAGCTGGGTGATGCTGCTGTTCATTGTCTTGTTTTTGCTTGTCTCTTGTTTCTCCCTAATGTACCTCATTTGCCAGCTGCTTCCATCAGAATAGTACAAGCATTATTATTCATTTATGTATGCACTGAATTTTTTATATTAGCAATGTTTATTTGCACAAAGTCTCTTTTGGAATTGCTACTTTCATCTGTTTTGAAAAAAATTCCCTATGTGTGTTTGTATGTACGTATAGAAATATATTTTCATTAGTATTTTACAAAAGAGTGAAAGAAGTTTGGTTATTCTTTTTTAAGTTGCACAGTTTCTTGCATAGTATATATTCTAAAACTTTCTATTTTAGCACTGTCATATTTCATTTTTTCTAAGTATCTCGCTTCACTGTGGTAGCAGTATAAGAGTAAAAATCTGTCTAAAGTTGTTTATGTATTCTGATTTTTTTTATTTTTTTTAATTTTTTTTCCCTGCAGGAAATGTATGAGGTTGCTAAGAAGCTTTGCTCCTTTTGCGAAGGTCTTGTACATGATGAACATCTTCAGCACCAAGGCTGGGCTGCCATAATGGCCAATTTAGAAGATTGTACATACTCTTACCAAAAGTTGCTTTTCAAGTTTGAAAGTGTATATTCAAGCTATTTGCAGTCCATAGATGATATCAAGTTGAAACTTACACAGTAGGTTTGCCATTAAACTTCAACCTCAGAAGTTACTTTATTTTAAAAATATATTTTTGGTTTGTATGTCTATTGTTAGTTTTAGTTAATGAAGTATAAAATTATTGGATTTTTTTCCTTTTTTTCTAAGTAAGCTTTTTGCTCTGTAGCACTCATTTTTAAGCACTTCATTTTTAAGTAACACTTTTCTTCATTAGCACACAGAAGCATGTATTAAATTATGTAGAAGATAAGCTCATTAATGAACAGCTGTTTAAGAGATGGAGTCCTTCCAAATGTACACTAGACATGGCTAGGTAATAAATTCAGACACTAAACAGAATATTTTAAATAAATATTTGCACTTCTAAATTAATGACTTTTTAATTCACCAAAACGTGTTAGGAATGATGATCTGTGTTGAGAATAAATCATGAAGCTTATTTAAGTTATTTATAAGACAAAATTTATCTTTGTGTATGTGTATTTGTATCGTACAAATTCTGGCCATTAATTCAAAAAAAGCCTTTGATATCTTTCTGGACACTAGGATTACAGGGTTTTTCTATCTGTAATTTGCCTACTAGAATATAAATTGTTGTTGGACACTTAAAGAAATAAAGCATAACTATGGATTACCTTAAAAGTTGAACTTTTTGCTCTGTACATAACAGATATATAGAAACTATTCAAACTCCACAAAACTAACATCCAGAGAACATCAACCCACTGCTAATGAGCTTTGGTATCCGTGCAGGATGCAAACATTAAAATACTTTAAAAAATTCGCATGCCTCACTTCATAAAACTGTTTTGTTGTTTTTACATAGTATTTCTAAACTTCTGATTCAACTTGTGTTTATAAAGAAAGCGGAAGTTTTAGTAACTTCTTTAGCCCTCCTCTAAGGATGGTGCTACTGACTATAGTATTTTTGAAAAGGTAATTATCTAATTCATGTAAACTTTAGTATAAAACTGCATGTAGGTTACTAAGGACATTTCAGATTTTAAAAGATGAAAATAGTACTTCACAAGTGGCTTGCGTCTAGGCTATTATGTAATACTACATTCTGCATACTGATGGTTTTTCATTTTTACCCTTTTCAAAAAAGCTTGGGTTCAGCTGTGTCTGTGATGGCCAAGATACCCCTGCTGGAGTGCCTAACAAGACATAGTTACAGAGAGTGTTTAGGAAGACTGGATTCTTCAGCTGAGCGTGGAGGGGCAGAAAGTGAAGAAACTGAGGATGAGAAATCTGCGGAACTGGTGCTTTATTCTGATTTATCTAAAATGAACAATAAATCAATGTTAGCCTCTTTTTGCAAGTCAGTTGAACAGTCGGCTTTGGATGGCACAGATGTTCAAAATGTAAAAGAAGATAAGGAATCCAGTGAAAATGCTGCTGTCCGGGACAGTGAAACATCAGTAGAATTAAGAGACGATGATCAGCCTTCCTTCAATGTGTCGCTGTTAGACTGGATAAATGTTCAAGATAGGCCTAATGATGTTGAATCATTGGTCAGAAAATGTTTTGATTCTATGAGCAGGGTAAGTTAACATTTCTTAAATTCAGGTTGTGTGTTGAGAATTGCAACAGCAACATGGAAAGTTGCCATTTATTTGCCAAATGCCAAAGCTTTTGAAGAGTCTTGCCTTTCTAAACTTGTTTCTCTGCTGACTTTGCAAATGTGGAGCAAAACAGGGAGTGCAGAAAGTATTTTGAGTTCTTAAGTTTTAAGAATCAGATTTTTAATAAACTTATATTATTTCCCAGTGAATACTCATCATCATGCTTGTTTCTCACCATCTTTTTATGACTGGAAAAAAGGAAGCTGTTCTTTCTGTAGCTTTTAAAGTCAGATCTGTTCTTTGTTTCACTTAGAAGGAAATTATACCTGTAGTGAAACTAAATCTTTTCCAGGACCTAAGTTAACGTTATTTCTGTGTTAAAGATGATGAAGTTTTTATTAAATACAGGACAGAGTGGTTAGATTATTTTATTTGTGATAGTTTTATATACTGTATTATACCATATGCATACTTTATAAAAAAATATATACAAACTGTTGCAGCAGATTTTGAAGAGCACAACAAGCTATTTCATATTCTACAAAATGAAACTCCTGCTTGCAGAAAGCGAGGCTGCAGCATACGTAGTAGGAAGTAGGAGCTAATCCGAGGTGTCTTTAAAATCCAAATACTGCTATAGATATTTAAGTAGAAGAATAGAAAAAGAAAAGGGTTTTGAGGGCAAGGAGAACAATTATTATCAACCAGTGAGTAGAGATACTGATGTGATTAAGTCAAAAACATGCTAAAGAATGGATAAAGTGAATAAACTGCAAAGAGGAAGAAGAAGAAGTTTTCTCCGGTTGCTTTTTATAAAAAACAAACAAAAAAAAACCCCACCCTCCCTGCACCTGTATGTTCTTTGTTTTCCCATGCAAGAAACAGTTCAGTTTGACACAATAGACATATAATCCTGAGGAGAATGTCAGTGAAAATGAATCTATATCAGAGCTTTCTGGGATTCATCCAGACATGGTGTTAATTGCTGGTTCTTGAAGACAGTTTACTTGGGACTGTTCATCAGATGTTCAAACTTAGCCCTTGCATCTCAGTTTTAAGAAAGCCTTAAAATACCTTGTCATTTTTATTTATCCTGGGTTTATTACCAGTATTTAATGCTTCCCCACGCATGCACTTGAAGCACATGAAAGGCCTAATGTTGGTAGCTACCCTTTAACTTGTGATGTTTCTCCACTTTTTACATTCAATAACATATTTCCAGAATTAAAAAGTGATAAAAGGAAACTTTGATACAATTAGAAAAAAATATGTTTTTATTCACATTAGCCTTAAGGATTCTTGATTCTTTGAGGTTTAGTTTGTGTGTTCCGTGGTTTAAGTGAACCAGTAGAAATGTTCCATGGTGACAAAAGAGAGGATTTTGACAGTTCTGTATGGCCCTGCAGGGCAGTATCTTTTTCACCAGGTTTTCACATAACAGATGGTATTCAGAAGCCATTTGGGATAAATGTGTTCATCTCCTGCTCATGACTAATGACTCTAAGTATGTTCCTAACTAACTTAGTTCTTGTTTAATTTAAACTCCGTCTTATTGCAATTGCCTTTTTTCCTTTTTTTTTTCTTTTTTTTTTATTGTTTTCCTCATTTAACTAAATTAATGAAGGCACTAATTTATTAATATCGGTTGATTTTTAACGTTGCCTTTTAGTATTCCAAATTTATCTTTTCTGAATAATGGGCTGTAATGGAATATGATAAAGTAAACTTTTAACTAAAAAAAAATGTAATAACAAAAATGTTAGCAAAATATATAGCAACCATATCTTTCTATAGCTTGCTTTCCAGTTGTCTAGAACTGCTTTGCTTATCTAAGGAGCCATCAATTAAAAGTATTCTCTAGAGAGAGACTAATAGGTCTCATGTTTTTTTTTCTACTCTGTTTTCTATTACACTTTCCATTAAGACGAGTGGAGATTGGGTTCATTTGCTTTAACAACATCCTTCTTTTCCCACCCCCATGTTTTATTTTTCTGATTTCAAGAATTTGATTGCATGTTCTGCTCATCCAGAAGACTTTAAAGAAATTCAGGTCATAATATAAAATCCAGAGACTCATTAAAACAGAATTTTGATTCGGACGAAAGATGTAAACATAAATAGGATTCAAATGAAAATTCTAGTAAAAATAGTATGAGAAACTACAGAACTATACTGGAAAAGAATTAAGTCTACAAAAATTTATATTGCTCTTTCAGTAGGCTAAGTAGGCTTTCAGTACTAATAAAAACTTGCTTGTTGAACTTTAAAAATGAGTTTCAACCTGATACATGTGCAGTATCAGGTATTCTGCTTAGAAAATAAGGATGTACCTATCTCTTTCTTTTTTTTCTTTTTTTTTTCTTTTTTTTTCTTTTTTTTCTTTTTCTTTTCCTTTTAGCTTGATCCAAGGATAATCCAACCCTTTTTGGCAGAATGTCGGCAAACTATCGCCAAACTAGATAATCAGAACATGAAGGCTATTAAAGGTCTTGAGGATAGGCTCTATGCATTGGACCAGATGATAGCAAGCTGCAGCAGACTGGTAAACGAACAAAAAGAACTTGCTCAGGTAATATACATATATGGATGATGGATTTATAGATGTATGTATGCTGTAGGAGATTTTGATTTCAAAAATATTTGTTAAAATTTAACTTTAAAACTTGGGATTTGCTATATCTTATATTCTTATTTTCAGTGTGTAACTAGCTATCACGTATTTGTTTAAATATTAATTCTCTAACATTAGAATAGCCCAAAATATTACAGTTGGTGATAGACAGTGCTGGATCTTAAATGTTTCACAGGGTTTACTTTCATGTCATTTCATATATATTTTTGTGTGTGATTATTCTAAATGCATATATGCGTGTATATACGTTCAAGAAAAGCAAAGTAAAAAAATAGCCTTTCATGTGTAATATCGTAGACTTGAAATAAGAGTAAATGCGTTGCATCCAGAGATGTCAACTGCTTATTAAGCTGTATATTTTTATAATTATTTCTATCAAGATTCCCTTGGGTATAAAAATGGAAAAAAATTTAACTCTTCAGCCAATTAATATAAAACAACAATATAAAACTACTGATTTGAGACACATCAGTATTGTTTCTTGTTTGTTTGTTTCTTTTAGAATTTTTTTCAGAGTGAGTATCAATCAGTTAAAATATGGTGAAGCAAAAACAATTCTAGTAAGTACCTCAGAAAGCAGTGAACACTTCAGAGTTGTGAAGAAGTGTTGTAACACTCCATTTTATTAATCATGCTTACTTCTGCTCATTATAACATACGAAGAAACTAAATTATATTTATCTTTTGGAAGAAAACAGGTATCTCTGTGTATGGTGTGGAAGAGGGAATGTGTGGCAAGAACAATTCATGTAATTTATATAGTTAATATAATTAAAATTATGTAATACAACTTTTTAGCTTGTTCTTGCCTTCAGTCTAGTTGCTGCAAAGGTTTAACACATGTTCTTAGTATTTCGAAGAGCAGACAACTTTTTGTCCGCTTTGTGTTCCTCCAAACCAATTGTCATGAATCTGTTTCTGCTAGTTCATCCAGGCTCATTATATATAAGGCAGAAACAAAAGGAGAAAGTCTCTAATGGAAGGCAAGGATGATGCACGAGCCTGGTCTCATGCCAGGGTGGCATGTTTGTGTGGCAGACAGTGTTCAGGACTAATTTGCTGGTTTACTTTGTGTGCTGTCTTTTTCTGACCCTGGACTAATTCCAGGATGAAATGAAACATCCAGTCAGTTGGTGAGCTTCTCCAGTCCCTAATCCTCTTTCTTGGTAGTATTATTTAGCTGTCGTGTAGCTCTATCCATGCTGATGTAGTTTGCCTGTTGCCAATTCTTCCCTTTTACTGAGCAGGCATGATCTTCTTTATGAACAGAAAAGGGGAGCTGGGGTACCAGAGAACTACACATTTCTTTTGTGTAAAAGGTCATTTCAGACTCCTAGTCTGAAGCTCCTAGTGAGAGGAGGGAGTAGTGTATCCTCACTAGACTAAATGTGTGTGGTCACTATCTAACAGTCAGGTTTTCAGCCTTGCATCAAAGCTGAAGCATGAAGAAAGGGATAGGAGTTTCCTATCTTTGCTTGTGCAGTGAGGTATCTTAGAGAGAATGCTGTTCACTTACTCCCACTATCTGGCCAGTATCTTGATGGCCAGCAGCCCTGCTTGAGGCCCAAGGTAGAAAAGGCTGCCAGTTGCACAGGACCCACAGTTCCTGCTGCATCTCTGAACCACTGGCTGTTACATAAAGGTGGGTGCTACCAGTCCTTCTGGCAGTGCTGTTTAAAAGTGGAGCCTATCCTGAAATACTGAATAGAGTTCGGAGTAAGTTTATGCTAAATTGAGCGCAGCTGGCAGACTATGCACAGATAGAGCTCAGCAGGATTTGGGCTCTGCTTAGAACTTCTGAGAACTTCTGTAGGGACTTTCTGGAGACTCCTGAGGAACCAGAGGGTGATTGTTGCTCACAGAAAAGGGGAGGTAGGAAAGGACCACAACGGAGGAGGCCTTTGCTTCTTCAGGGAGAAGCTTTAGCTAGATATAGCAGCTGCTTGTGATCTCTCTTGACTGCCCCATATTAGAGGTGTTTGATCCAGGTGGCCCTTGATTAGGGGGGCTCAAGTACCCTGCGAGTCCAGAGACCTGTAAGTTTTACTTCAATATTTAAAATCCTAAAATCAAATTTCACTAAGCCCAAGGAACTGCGTTTTTGAAAAGGTTAAGGGCAACTGAAAATGTGTACTTCTAATGGAAAATATTTGATATATTAAAATATTAATACATGCAACAATTTATATGTCATTCTTGGATGGCTGAAAACTTAGTTTTCCTTATATTTCCTAATGATCATGTATTTCTTCATCGGTGGATTTTTGCTTATGTCAGAAGACAACAAGCCGTTTTTTAGTAGAAACTAAATGTTGGTTCATCCATTTCCTTCCCAGTAGCTACTTTCTTATACAGCAACATCTTTATAATTGTTCATTTATGTTGGCTATTTTTTTAAGTTATTATATGGTTATATCGGTAATTTTTTTAAAGAGAAGGATTTCAGATAAGGTTTATCTAGAATAGATTAAGGATAAGAAAAGTAGCTTTGATACTTGACTATATGTAGCATTCTGTTACATTCTAGAATAGTTAAAGGAACCTCTCCCATTCTTGCAGAAGAGATGGACCACTTAATCACATGAATATGAAATATCTAAAGGATTCAGTGCTTTTTTGCTTGTCATAAAGTTTGTGTAACAAATGTCTCTTGTCCTCTAGGGATTTTTGGCTAATCAGAAGAGAGCTGAAAACTTGAAAGATCCATCTGTGCTGCCTGATTTGTGTTTGAGTCATGCAAATCAACTGATGATTATGTTAACTAATCATAGAAAACTATTGGATATTAAGCAGAAATGCACCACTGCCAAACAGGAGCTTGCAAATAATCTACAAGTCAGGCTAAAGTAAGTTGCAACTTTTCAACTTTATATTGCAAATTCTACTTGGGTTGAGAGCTTTTAAACAAGAGAGCCATAAGGAAAACTTTAGCAATGTACACATTTTATTTTTTCATGTAAAGGAAAATAAAATGAACTCCAGAAACTGAATTATGAAGCTTTTAAGTGTAAAACGAAACAGAAATTTCTTCTACAGTTTTAACACTCTTCACATCAGTAAAACAATATTCAGGAGCCTGCATCTCCCCTTCTCCACACATCAGCCTCACAAGCTACCACTTTTATTTCAAATTTAAAATATCGGATCATACGAAAGCAGAAAAACATGTCAGTATTTTGTGGCTTTCTTACAGTTTATGAAGAATTGTTATATCTAGCAAAACTGAAAATGACAGCAAAAATAAAAACTGTTCATGTCATGATCGTTTTTGTATGACATGGATGGTAAGAAGTAGTTTGTATTATTTCATGGGAAATGAAGGGCTTTTTTTTTGCTGTATCTAATTCTTAAAGTTTAGTTAATCTGCTGTGTCTGGAAAAAAACTTAGAGGTTAATTTTCTGGAAAAAAATATTGTTTACCCTATTATCTAATAATTAGGCCACATTGTGACCCTATTAAATGTTAGATAACCATAGAATAGTATTTCGTCTCCTTGGAAAGTTTACAGTTTTTAGAGACAAGGCAGGTACAAGATGCAGGAGGAGGTAAAGCAAAAATAAACTTGTAAGGCTAAGCCAACTTATCTTCAGTATCAGCTTCAGTATCTTATCTGAATTACCTTAGTAGCAAATAATCATAGGTATAACAATAGCGAAAGGACATAAGCTGTATGCAAATTTGCTCGTGGAGAAATATCGTTAACTTACCTGGTCAAGAAGCAGTCCTCATGTTTAATTGCTGATGAAGTTGTTTTTCTGTGAAAATCCAACTTCTTTTTAAATCCATATAAATTTCTGGCTTTTGTAAGAGTAAGTTCCTACAGTCAACTATATGTTTGTTGGTTTTGTTTTGTTTTTTACTTAGGGATGCCTAAAATGCACCTTACAACTTTTTGTTGGCAGCAAATCTTGTATGACTTTTCCCCTCATATTCACCAATATATCTCCTTTTAAGTATCTGTTTTGTGATGTAATTATGTTGGTGTTTGTGCTTTAAATTAGTCTAATGATCAAGATAAATACCTGTTTTTTACAAGACTATGAAAGATACAATTATTCAAAATGGGAATTTGTATGTATTCTGTTATTTGTAGTAAGGGAGTAGATAGTGACGATTTATTCTTTATTCATTTATCTTCTGGTTTCTGTGATAGTAACCACACTCTTAATACTTCTTCTTGATAATTCCTTTCAATAAGTACTTTTAAGACTTATAAATAAATAATAATGTCTCTTGC
>JAUBNY010000878.1:1695631-1710305 GCA_032275445.1 Crypturellus soui
CTGTAGGGCAACTATTGAATTCTGAATTACTTGGCATTTCCAAATACATTGTTGCTGTCCCATGTAAAACAATGACATTGTTCAGTTGATTAAGGTGTGCTGATAATGATAGTGAAATTTAAATATAGAAAGGCTGGCTAAGTTCTTATATTCTAATGTGCAACCTATTTTTTATAGGTGGTGTTGTTTTGTAATGCTTCATGCTGACCAAGATGGAGAGAAACTGCAAGCTTTGCTTCGTCTTGTAACAGAACTCTTAGAAAGGGTCAAGGTTGTAGAGGCTCTCAGTACTGTTCCTCAAATGTACTGTCTAGCTGTTGTTGAAGTTGTAAGGAGAAAAATGTTCATAAAACACTACAGAGAGGTAAGTAAGAAACTTTTTGAGACTAAACCTTTATTGCTGTAGAAATTATCAACTAAGTGTGTATATTTTGTCTTCTGTAGTGGGCAGGAGCTTTAATAAAAGATGGGAAACATCTATATGAAGCTGAAAAGGCAAAAAGGGAATCTTTTGGTAAACTGTTCAGTAAGTATTTTCTGTTCTGTAAAATCATTAATAACTTCGATTTCTCTCTATATATTTAAAGTACCCATATAATACTTTTTTTGCTACTTTAAATCGGGAACATCAACAGCAGGCCAAATGATGCTACTATGAACAATATTTTTTAAGTCATGCTGCCATCAAATTTGTACTTTTTTCCCATGCATTTATCCGAAATGCATGAAAGCTCTAATTAGTTTAATGCTTCTGATAGGTAAGACTTCAAGGTTATTGTACTTGAGGACAGTTTCTGCTTAAATATGTTCTGTGATCATTACTATTCTTTTAACTAACACTTTTGAAAGTGTTATTGAATATTGGAATACTGGGACAGGTACCTCTAATTCCTTAAAAAGAAAATGAAGAGCTGTGTCTGAAAAGCTGACTGAGCGTAAAAATAAAATAAAGACTTAAGTTAGAAATAAATCTTGTTCTTCCTGTAAAGTCTACAGGTGTGTTTCAAATAAACTATTAAAATAAGAGAATGAGCAAAAGAGTATTAGGAAACACTGGAGAAGAGTTAGCAGAACTGCAAAGAAGACAAATTGAAAATAGCTATGTTTTTGTGGTGGAAGTGAATGTTATCAAAAAGAAGGCTTGATGAGTGGGAAAGTTCTTTCACAGTCTTTTTTTGGTTAAGGTCACTTGCAATTTTTTTTTTTTTTTTGTAGTCAAGAATGACACGTTTAGTAACACTCTCAAATCTAGTCTAGCTGTTTAACTGCAGTAGCTGAATTACTTTCCGTTGAGGCATTGTTTGAATGTTGCATTTATTTATTCTAATATTCTTCTAGAATATTCTAATACCTATTCTAATCCAGCTGATTTTTTCTTTGCACAGGGAAGTCTTTTTTAAGGAATCGTTTGTTTAGAGGACTTGACTCCTGGCCTCCGTCCTTTTGCGTATGTACTCAATGTCTTTTTATGTTCTTTACTGCTTTTTATAAACTGTAGATTTGTAAATTAAAAAAAAAAAAAAAGTTTAATTCAAGCCACGTGCCTGTCATGCTGCTCTGGCACAGGTAATACAGCTAGGAGCTAAAATTATTTGCTCTGTAAAGTGACCTGTATTAACATTGGTTCATAACTTGCTGTGTGGTAGGAGAGGAAATGCTGACTTGATACTACTTTTAACAAGGAGTCTGTAGTACTGAACAAAAAATAGGATCACAGGAAAAAAGGCCCAGAAGGATAATGTGATTGTCTAAGCCATAAAATTAAGTAGTAAAAGGAAGTAAGATTTCCATATTTTCCTATAATCATTGCATGAGTGGAACATTTTTCATCTCTGGCTGATGTGAGTTGCAGCTAGTGTGAAGGGTTGAAAAACTATAGCTGTAATCAAGCATCATGCATTAACTTTGATTTGACACAGTTCGTTTAATTCAAATAGCATCTTTCCTTGATTCTGATATGGCCTCTCTTTGCCTACCTTGTTTAACCTCGTCAGGTTCTCTTTTGCAGCGTTTTTGAAAGGGTTTGTGGGAGGAAAAGAAAGAATGTTATTTTAGTATTTTTAACTGTTGAAATTCGATTTTAGAATTTTAAATACTGAACAAAATACTTATCTGTTGTTAACACACTAAATAAGCTTCAATCACATCTCTTTTAATGTAGCAAAGGAAGCTTGGTAGTGAGGAAGAAATAGAGCTGCCAGAGGCATTATTGGTAGACTTAATGACTAAAAATATGAATGGATTTTAATATTTTTTAATTGAGATTTAAAAGGAGAAAAAAAATTTTCAAGAGAGATGAGCGTTTAACTGCAACTTCTGTTTAATGAATTAAAGATATTTTTAAAACCCTTTCTTAGTTGTCTTGATTTTACAGCTGTGTGCAAAATATTTTCTTTTGTACAGACACGGAAACCTCGCAGGTTTGACAGTGAGCTTCCAGATATCTCATTAAGTGACTTGCAGTTTCTGCAGTCTTTTTGTCCTTCAGAAGTGCAACCATTACTCAGGTAAATCACCTTTTTAACTTTGTGGTATGGAATTTGCTTCCCTTTCTGTCTAGCACCTGCCCTTTCAACCCTGTCATTGCACATAAGAAAGCAACAAAGATACTTTCTGAAGTGGTATCATAAACAATACTCTTCACTGACTTACTCTAGATACTCGTGATACCTTTGGGCTTGGTGTGCTTAAGGTTTGAACACGCATATTCCCAGTGTATTCTGTATTGAGATGTAAAGGACGTGGAGCATTCAGAATTTTCCTCTGAACTGCCTTCCAGCTAAAACCAAAAATTCTTGTCAGTTTTAGACTGAAATAAACTCTTGTTTCTTTGTCAGATCAGAATTATGTTAGTGGCATTCTGAGGCAAATAAAATATATTTCATTAGCTCAACATGATATAATAGAGAATGCTTGTATTCAATTATTGCTCCCCCTTTGTCAGACTTATGCTGCTGAAAGACAGATTCTCTAAGAGTCTCTGCTCTCTAGGGGAAGTCATCATTTCAAGCAAAAGGTCTATTTGTATGTTAGCTCCTGTGATGAGATAGGCGTGCACACATACGGAGGAAAGCTACAATTTCAAATCACAGGCAAGTGAGTTGACAGTTCCTGATCTTGACTTGAAGATGTCTTTCTGGGAAAGCTGTCAGTGAACTTGCAAACTTTTATGTCTTCAGCCTGTAGAAATGAGAAAAATCAAACCAGATAAGTGGCAAGAAATATGAGGGAGTAAAGTCCTGTCTAGGAGAAAATCTTTCCATCTGTTTTATCACTGTCAGGTGCAGCTTGAATCTGTTGCTCTTCAGCTGGAAGGGATCTGCAGTTAGATTTGATCAGCTTTCATTTTATAGCCCCAGGGCTACAAGTAATAAAGTAAATCGGAATCCACTGATAGTCCCCTATCAGCTTCCAGATTTGCCACCAGTGTCAGCCTGATGCCTCTCTCTGCTAGACCCTGCGGGAGCCAAGTTCCTTACTTGCCACATTCCGTATGGTGTTCAGTTGTTGATTCCAGGGTTGCTGGCAATCCTTTTTATATTATGGCTGCTGGCATTAATCCTAAGTATGGTGAGTTTGGTGTGCAGAACAGTGGATGTAGTCTAGATCATGATGATACAGGTGATTTAACTTGCTTAATTCTCGTTATGCTCTTAGTCTTGTTCCTAAGTGATTTGCAGTTAAAATGCCAGCTGCTATGCAATATTGCTAAGGCTTACTGGATTTACAGGTTTATGAGCAGCTTTCAGCATTTATGGACAAGTTCCAACTGAGTTCAGGGATAACTTTGCGTTGCTGTTGTCAGAAGATCAATCGGAAACCAAACTGGTCCTACTGTAGTGACATCTCTTTCCACTTGATGGCAATAGAGGTGGGATTATGTCATGTGGATCCTGCTTTCTGTGCTCAGGATTACATTTGATGGAAGTGTTGTTGATGGTAGTGGATTTTGAACTGCAGTGGCCATAACTGTCAAGAACCTTTGGGTAAACTCTGACTTAAAGCCAAACTTTAGAGCAGTGCTCCCTGTCTTTGGTATGTTGAAATTATATCTGAAAAGGAAGCTCAACAGTTGGCCCACTAACAGTCTGAAGCCCAGTGCTGAGTCCTTTCCTATCAACACTAATTTCTTGAGTTGCTTCTACTCAATCACGTTGTGTCAGTCTGCAGCTTCTCAGATTAAGTAATTATTGAGATCTTAATTCTAGAAAAATGCAGTAGATGCTACTAGCTTTATTTTGAATTGAGATTGCAAAATACAGCAAATTAGAATCTGTTTTTATTATACTGCAAATCTAAACAAAATCCTGATTTATCAGTTTAAACAAGTTCGAAAGTCTGGAAATACAGTCTCTCAAGAAAAGATCACTTTTTTAGAGGGTTATAAAATTTACAGTTGAATGATTGTTACACAGCACTTTCATTGCAACCCAACAGATTAATTCTTTTAATTTAGAATACCTGTTATTAAAGTAGAATAGTAGAGAATTAATAGCTACTCCAGAAGAGAAGCTGAGCTGATGAGAATCCAGGAGAAAATAATCAAGTCATTAGTGAACACAAGTGCTTCAATTACAGATTTAATAGCTAGAAAAACTCTTCTGTTGCTGTTTTAACTCTAGGTAATTCCAGTAAATACTTTTCTCAGAAGGAAAGACTCCTAGATATTACTTCCCTATTATTGTGTTCATCTATTACATCATAATGTATTCCTTAAAAGTGCTGAAGTTCTTTAATTAAAAATACAAATACCAGGTGTTTTGACAGGGGGCGGTTGTTCCTTGTAAAACAGATGCAATGAAGAAGATAAAGGATAAACTTTACACAATGAGAAGGCTAGTCTAGTTAGAACATACGCATAGCAATTTAATATATTTGAGTATTAGGTATTATAATGTTGGGGAAAAAATAATCCTGTACTGTCTTTAAGGGTTCCCATACTTTGTGACTTTGAACCTCTTCACCAGCATGTACATGCTCTACATAACCTGGTAAAAGCAGCACAGAGTTTGGATGAAATGTCGCAAACCATTACAGACCTGCTGAATGAACAAAAGGTATTTGTTTTTCTTTATTAAGACACCAAAGTAGAAGAATGTTGTTTTAACAACCTCTACAGGAAAAAAAATGTTTTTCAAAATGTGTGGATTGAGTTTCATTTAATATTTCTACTTTCTGTGTGTGTGTGCGTGTGTGTATATGTGAGAAACCTGACACTTTGGGGAATGCAGAGTTTGGATTGCCGAGGTTCCTTTGAAATAATAATGGAACATGTAACAGGAAATATGTCTTGTTCAGTCTGGAACTTCTCCCATCTTAATGCTTTGAAAGTCCATCTAAAAATGGTTCAGACATGTTTATCCAAGAAATTTCATTTCTTGGATATCTTTATTAATATCTGGCTTCGCATTTAAAAAAAAAAAAAAAGGGCAAGCTACATATGCCAAATCAGGAGAATCTCTTCTTTACCCTCTTCTCTTTTGTTGTGTTTTGACCAGTTAGGATTTTTGGCCGACTCTGAAATGTCAGATACTTAGACAGCTTTTGATAATTGTCTCTTTCTGTAAATTACATTGCACAGAGCTTGGCCACTCATTATGTCAGCTAAAAATGACTGTCTCCATATGTCATCTCAGTGATTTATTTGAGATTTTTTTGAATTGAGCCAAATAGGTTGGAAAGGTTTTTCTCCTCAAAGATGTTCTTTCATCAAGTAATAACAAGAAATTAGTTGTTCTTCTCTGCACTACTTCCATAACTGGTGTAGGAGGTACATTTTTTAAAAACACTTTTTACTCAAGTCTGCTCAGTCTTGTCACAGAGTTGGAAGGGGGTGTACAGGCTTGAAGCCTTGCTGATATAGCAGAACCCGGCTGCTCTGGCTGCCCAAGGGGGCTCTGTGGCCCCAGCCTCCCTTTCCATCCTGGTGGCAGCAGAGATCTGATTCTGTGGATTTTGTGGGAGAGGCAAGCAGGGTGGTGGTGGTGGTTGTGCTTCTTGTTTTGTTTTTGTTTAGCTACTTTAGGAAGGAGAAGAAAGCTAAGGCTGTAGAGAAAGGAGGAAAGTCAGGCAGGAGATGGAGAACTTGGTGCCAATACAGCCACGAAGCTGGCTCATCCAGCATCCTGTACTGAGGAATTTTTAGCATAGCTTAACTCTTAACTTGAACTTTCTGGTTCATAGGACATTAATCATAATATATTTCTTTGCCTGACTTTAGAATTATACCAGAGTAGATAAAGAACAGTAACTTCATATTTAATTTGTTATTTTTGTGGAATTTGTTTTCCTTCTTAATACCTTCTGCTTATTCTATGTTTTAGTGATCTCACAGCAAAGCAAGTGCTGTTCTCTCTCATTTCATAACAGAGACAAAGTATAAGCAGATCAGTGGTTGGTCTAAAGATATCCAGGGAAAAGTTAGTGGCGTGGGAGTAATGTAAGACGGTTAAGGTGTTTTCTCCGCTGTTAGGAGGTAATTAATGCAATTCTATGGCATTAAAAGTTTCCCTTGTAAGAGAAGTTTTCAAATGTGATTATGAATACCATTTGTTATAGTCAAATTCGAAATCCAGCACTATTCATAATCCTGCAAAGAATTTCTCCCTTTCCTGACTCTCACTTAACCACAGTAATGCAACTAGAACAAGGCACGCAAGGCAGCAGCGGTTCAGAAGTTGGCTATTATCTCTGCTCCTTTTGACTCCTTTTCCTTTGTGATCACAATAATTACAAAATATGATGCAGGCATATGTTGCTGCCTGTAGATTGCACATATGGAGACAGGCAAGCCAGGCACCAGGTTCTCAGGAAAACAGGCAACAGGAAAGTCTTCCACATAATTTCAGCTCAAAAATGTGAGGTTTTTCTCCTAGCTAGGCAGTAATCTAAATGGAGCCTCTGCCACTGCAGAACTATGCAGTTCATTATTGCCCCTTGCTGGGAGGGAACCACAGTCAGTGGAGAGTTGCAGCACACAGGGATGGTCCTTTTTCCTTAGCAAACTATGCCCTTATATTCTACCTTCTGATATCATCAAATGTACATAACATCTTTCCTTCGTGCGTGGCTCTCTGTATGACTGCCCCCTATTCAGTCTTTGAAGTGTTTTTATGTGCTTATTAACATCTGTGATGCTATCTTGTGTTACTATTAAAGCTCTGGTTTATCAGTATTAAATGTTTGTCGTTTATAGCATGTGCTTCGAGATTAGGCACTTATCGGAGCATACTATGTATGTCCTTCAACATTTTCTAAGTTCTCTTAAACAAATAACAAGCTGATATTTAACGCAAGAGGAACATATTTAAGCATGAACTAATATTACCTTTATCAAAACAGCATTTCCCTGTGATTTTCCTTTCTTTCTCTTACAATATTTTGTATGGATGGATGAGTGTTAGAGGTGGAAATAAGCTCCTAAATCTTAGTTCAGTGTTCTGTTAGTCGCACTCTGTCCCCACATATTTTGCAAGCACGTATTTTGGACAGAGAAGGATAGGATCCTTTTTGCATAGCACCAATTTGTGAAAAATAAAGAAAACAGAAGTTAGCTATCTGTACATCACCAGTCTGTTATCTGTCTCATCTGTCACTGCTACTTTTTTTTTCAAAGTGTTTTTCCTGACTGTTTATTGTTCCACTAACTTACTTTATTCTCGTATGAAGTAACTGAGTTCAATGGATAGCAAAAACTCCTTTCATAAAGAATAACGTACTAGAGGAGAGTGGGGGCTCAAGAAAAGCACACAGTTGAAACGCATAGGGGCAATATGTATGGTCTGGAAAACAGAGTGACCAGAGCAGAATCATCATGATTGTCAACTGAAGGAGATTGTGTCTTCAGAGCAGGTCACCGTTCTGAAAGCTCTTCAGGACTTTGAAACTGAACATTTTAGGTACTTTATTGCAAATACTTTGAACAAACTCAGGAACAATTAAGTGTTTTTTTGGTGGTCAGATTCTGCAAGGAGATAAAATCAAACAAGTCTTTCACAGGTGAAGGACAGAAAAACAAAGTAATGGTTGGCCTACAGTCTTAAAGCACTGTTCCATTCCATAAACCCAACAGATCTCCAGTTTGTGGTCCTAGTGATCTTGCGT
Organism: Crypturellus soui; assembly: GCA_032275445.1. Lineage (NCBI taxonomy): Eukaryota > Metazoa > Chordata > Aves > Tinamiformes > Tinamidae > Crypturellus > Crypturellus soui. The sequence continues at coordinate 1,703,735 of JAUBNY010000878.1, forward strand.
CCATCTCTCATCTCTATCGTAGATACTTATTATGTATTTAAACTGTATGTATCTCACCATTATTTTCTCGGAGGGACAGATGTGTTTTTTCCTGTCCATCCTATGACAAGCTGTTAGGGGTGAAAAGTGAGGCTTGGATGTAGCTTTTTTTAATTTCAGCATTCAACTTATGTGAATGTATTGCTGAAGTTTAAGATTTATGTTTTTTTCCTAGAATAGTTTTGTGAAGGTAGAGAAGTTTATGTAATCTTTGTACTGTTACTGTAATCTTATACTGTTACTCACTTAATTTGAATGGTTAATCAAACTCTTAGTCTGTGCTTTTTTGTTCTGCTATCTGTCTCTGTACACTGTCTGCACTGCTGTTGATCCACATTGCTTAGTTTTTCAACATTTCTGAACCAGAAGAACAGTTTATATGCATGTTCTTGATACCCATATTGGTAGAAAACAGTTTTATTACATTAAGACTTTTCCTGAGAATGTTTTGTAATATTCATACTGACTTCAGAATTACACTGATTTTTTACAACAACAACAACAATAGAAAAAATATTTTGCCAATAATATTATCAAGAAAAACATTTTAACTGTGCCAGAAAAGAAAGACTGTCTATTTCTGACCGGTATGTTACTTTTTTTTAATCATCTAAATTTACACTTCAGTCCTTTGGAATAAACTATGTAATTTATATTTAATACTTACATATAGTCCTTTTTATGAAACTTGCTTGAAAATAGTTAAAATTTCATTGAGAAAAAGTTAAAAGTTTGGGACAGTTATCGTTAATAAGGTTAACTTTTCTTTATAGTTTAATAGATAATTATATCTATAATAGATAATTGTCTATAAAATCTAAATTATAATTGTGTCTATAAAAACTAAATTATAATTGTATCTATAAAATCTAAATTATATCTATATTATAATAATATCTCTAAAACTTATAGATGATTTTAAAACTACTTCAAATGCTGACACCTTTGCCAGTCACTTTGTTAAATACTTATTCTATATTTTACAACTTGTAGGCCTCCAATAGTCAAGCATCACCACAATCTGCTACTACGCCAAGGATGGAAAGTACAACAGGAACCACACTTGCTACCTCTTCTAGAACTCCTCCGTCACTCAGTCTTCAGGGTCCCTTGTGTCCTCCTGTGTGTCCTCCAGCTGCATTAGAGGAATTATCTCCTGACAGCATTGATGCTCATACATTCGATTTTGAAACAATTGCCCATCCAAACTTGGAGCAAGCTCTTAAGCAAGGATCGTTAGACTTGGATTCCTTGGCAGAAAGTCCAGAATCTGATTTCATGTCAGCAGTGAATGAATTTGTAATAGAGGAAAATCCAGTGTCTCCTAATGTAATAAGTGATCCACAAAGTCCAGAAATGATGGTGGAATCTCTTTATTCTTCAGTTATCAATGCAATAGATAGTAGACGTATGCAAGATACGAGTTCTTGTGTAAAAGACGTTTCAGTAGAAAATGCCTCTCTCAGTGTTCGCATGGAGAAGTGTAGGATGATTGCTCAAGATTCAAAGGTACATTTAAGAGATATAAAAGAAGATCTAGGCCACTTTAGAACACTTGTACAAAAAGAACAGTATGACTTTTCTAACTCTTTAAAATGCACTTCATTAGAAATAGTAAATGTTATTGAAAACATAAAACTTTCACTTGAAAAAACACTAGAAGATAAACATCAACAGGAATTGCAGTCTTTGAAAAGTGAATATGAAACTAAAGTGAATAAATTAGTGGAAGATGGTGAAGAAAATGAAAAAAAGATCAAAAAGTTAAAAAGTGACTTATTAGGCCTTGAAGAAGTTCTTCAAAATAAGAATAATGAATTTGCAATGGTGAAAAATGAAAAAGAAGCTGTTGTTTGCCTTCAGAATGAAAAAGATCAGAAATTACTTGAATTGGAATGCCAAATGCAGACACAAAATTGTGAAATTAAAGAACTTAGGCAGTCACGTGAAATAGTACTTGAAGACTTGAAAAAACTTCATGTTGAAAATGATGAGAAACTACAGCACTTGAGGGCAGAACTCCAGAGTTTAGAGCAAAGCCATTTAAAAGAACTGGAAAATAACCTGCAAGCCAGGCATTTACAGGAATTTGAGAAGGTAATAGCTGAACATAAGGACTCCCTAGATAAGTTAAAAAGAGAGAACCAGCACAGACTTGAACAAATGCAGGAATCTCATGCAGCAGTTGTCCAAGAGAAACAACAACAGGTAGAAGAGTTAAAACTGAAACTTTCAGATCTGTCTGATTTGAGGTGCAAGTTAGAAGTTGAACTTGCACTGAAAGAGGCAGAAACTGATGAGATGAAGCTGCTTTTGGAAGAAAGCAGAAACCAGCAACAAGAGACTTTAAAATCACTGATTGATAAGGAAACAGAAAATTTAAGAAAGGAAATAGATAAATTAAACAGTAAGATACAAGTTAATAATGATGAATATCAAGTGGGCTTATCAGAACTAAGAACTCTAATGACAATTGAAAAAGATCAGTGCATTTCTGAGCTAGTGGACAGACACGAAGAAGAGTCAAAATTACTTAGAACTGAATTAAACAAAGTAACACATTTGCATCAAAAAACTTCTGAAACTGAAAAAAGACTTTCAGAGCAAATAACAGAACTGCAAAGTAAGTTAGAGTTGGAAGTGAGTGCCCTAGAAAAGGCAAAAACAGAAAAAATAGCTCTCTGTGAGCAGCAGGAAAAATATGAAGCTATTATCCATAAGCTTGAGGAAGAGAAAGAACTGTTAGTATCTAACCAAGAACAAGACAGGCAGTTACTCATTCAGAAGCTCAATTGTGAAAAAGAGGATGCAGTACAAACTGCTTGTAAAGAGTTTGAATTACAGAGGGAAGCTGCTGAAAAGGGGCTTTTGGAAAAAATACAACAACTTGAGATGCAAGTTAATCAGAGGTACTGTAAGAATTAAGTTGATGTGTTTTCATAGTAATCTAAAAATAATTAATCTGGTATATTCATGATACAATATGCAGTAAGTAAAATTTCTATATATTTGTCATAGTACTTATCTTTCTTTTTTATAAATTTCAAGCAATTTTACTTCTACAAGTAGTGATATTTCTTTGTCAACAGTTTATCTGAAGGGTCATAAACGACTTGCACAGTACTACTTAGGACACTAATAAAGGTTTTACAAAACTGAAGTTTTATAATGTTACACTGAAGGGCTATTTCCTCAGTAATATGTTGCTTTAAATTCCCGTTTAGCCTTTCTTTCCTGTCCCATCCTTTGCTTTGATCCTAGCACTTATGTGAGCATGTAATAACTAGCTTTTAGGCTAGTAACTTTATTATACTGCTGTATGTAACTCATGAGTGCTGATGCTGACATGAAAAAAATGTGGGAGAATACATGACCAGCTGGGACTTGCTCGGTGGCATCCTGCCCTTCACGACTTTAGCTGCCATGAGTTTATATTTCAGAATCTTTGGTCTGAGATTTGTAATCATGCAAAAGCACTAGGGCAAATTGTTGTAAAGAACATCCCATCATCATCCTCTTTCTTTAATTTTTGCAGTATTACTTTTTTTTTTTTTTTTTTTTTTTTTTACATTTTTGGAAAGAAAATCCTGTTTTTCCTTGCCCTAAAGATCAGAACTACTTCTCCCTGCTTCTCCTATCTTACCTATTTATTAATTTGATATGCCTATCAACAGAGTAATTGTGGTATTGTACAGTGAGTGGAGATACTAAAAATTACTATTCTGCTGTACGTGTGACCACTGCTTAAACAATGCTGTAGCTTGAAATACCTGAACTTGTCATTAGTATTCTTAAAAGCATGAATACAAATGTAAAGTAGCACTGTAAGCATTACACTGATGTTTAAAAGTTTAAAAAGAAAAAAAAAATGAGTGTGAGAAGAGTTGTACATGGCATCCAATATGTGGATAAAATACAGTTCTGTAATGCAAAGGAGAATTTGAAATATCAACTTCAGTCACATTATTTTATGATTTTGTAATGCTAACATACTTATTGTATGTTGTATCAGTGTTGATGTATATTCACATATTAGTGTATGAAAAAATAATGGCTTTTTTAGAATTAGGATTCAATGATTGGCTTAAGACCAAAAGTTTAAGTAAACAAAATATCCATCCAATGTTGTTTAATACAATAAGGTAAATAAGGAGAGAGGGGAAAAAATTGCACCTAGTTTTGTTTTCCTCTTTGTATTTATTCACTGTTCTGTAAAAGCTTTGCAATTTTGGCATAGAAGAAAAATGTAGGTGTGTGTGCTCAAACCTTTTAAAAGGAGAGAAAAAAAAGGGGAGGGTGGAATTGGCTACATTTAAGTTTGAATAACTTCTGAACACAACTTGTATATTCTAATATACTGGATAACATCTAAATACACTGTCTGTTTTTATCTGCTTCATTCTGAGGAAGTGCTTTGAGTTCTATTAGATAATTTTCGTAGTGCAACATTAAAATACATATTTATCCTTTCGTCCTAGGACTGTTCTGAATGCCTTTAATCTACTGTTAGGCTTTTCCCCCAGCCTCCCCAGGTTTTTTTGTTTGTTTGTTTTGCTTTGCTTTATATACCCAGATGATGTTGACTACTTATTTGAATCTGTTTTAATATTTCAGAATCACTGGGTTTCTGTTTGGCTTTTGAGTTCCAAAAACACCAGACTATTAGTAGCTAGAGTTGCCTTGTTTTCCTCCTTCAGTTTTCTTTGACAATTGATCTGTAATGGTACAAAACAACCTTTACTTAGCAGGTGTCTGTGTGCCAGAGAAATGTCCTTATGTAAAGAGCAAGGTTTTACTAGCCTTTTAGAAGACATTGACAGGAATGGTTACATTTGAATGGTTACATTTGAATTGGGCTGCACTGTATTAATTTATATTAAAAGTGACAAGAACATCTAGAAGCTACAAAGTCTGAACAAAAAACCTATTTACTGATACATGAGAAATAGTGTGTTTGGTGATAAGGTGCTTGGAACTGAAGCCGTGGTGACTTAGTTAATAAAGCTACAGAGCATTTTTAACTTATTTAGTATTTCTACTGTATACAGTCCGCACTATTTCCACCAAATGAACTGAGAAATAAGTTTTGTGATGGTTTCTCTCTTAAGCAGACCTTTTTTGTGAGTTAGTTTAAATATTTATAGCACTTTAAAGAATGTTGTAAGCAGGATAGGAATCTTGATTGCGTTGTGAACAGAATTACTGCATTGGTGTAGTCCTGCCTATGTATCGTCCAGCCGGTTCCCTCAGCCTGCAGCCAGCAATGAAGCTTCTCCATGATGTGTGTGTGTCTGTGTGCTCTGTCTCTTGTACCTAGGCTTAACTTAGCAATTGGAAAGCACAAAAATGCTATCTTGGTAGCATTTAAAAGGCAGCCTTGGCTTCTCAGGGCTTGCTTCATTTTCCTTGCAATATGTGGAACCTCAAAGCTTGTTTTGCAAAATCTCTTTGTTTTTCAGGGATTTTATATTTGCAGTTTCTCACAGGCTTTGAGAGTGCTTAGCTATTGCATCACACTGCATGACCATGTGGGCAGCAGGGGCCCTTTTGCAGTAGAGTGCGTTCTGTCAAAGGACCCCCGCTCAGTATTCACATTTGGTGTCTAGAAAACATGCAGCACTGTTACTGCTGGCACAGCGGCTGAGGTCTTCGCCAAATGAATATGTAAACCCAATGCCTGCTGTAATTAGGAGGTTTAAAAACTAGCAGTGTGTGTATTGGTATCCTCTACAAAAGAAGTGGTCACTATGGCCACTTGTGAGCAAAGGTATCTGCTTTGGTTTAGTGGCAGTTAACGGGCTTGGCTATAGGCTAATATATTGCTTTAGTGTTCAGACAACCTAGAGTGATGGAAGAATGTGAATTTTTATTACTTGCAATGTAAAATGCAGGTACACTGTTATTTGTGCTTTGCGAAAGCCTCAATACTGTTAAATTATTAGGGAGAATTGATGGAAAAAACAGCAACTATATTCTGGATTGTATGATTAAAGCAAAGATTCCTATCTAGTTTGTACCTGTGGCTATCGGAATAGTACATTCCCAGCCTTCTCCAAGTTTCTTCTTTCATATTCTCAATGCTGATTTTTCTTCTGGTGTCTCTGAAGTTTTGTGGTCCATAGTGCTAATAAATGAAGCAAAAAGAAATCTTGAAGCATTTTTAGCATTAGAAATTGTGCTTGTATGTGTTGGTGTCTTGACACCCAATGTTTTGATTTAGCACAACTTCCAGACTGCTTTGAATACAGAAATCTATTGACTTACATGCACATAGATGGAAAGCTAGGTTCTGAGGGCTTTTTTTTTTTTTTTTTAGGAAAGAAATGAGTATTTCTAAGGTAGAGGAACAATAGTTAAAATTTTATAGGTTTTAACAGAAGTTAAACTGTCTGTCCTAGCATTCCATAATGGTAGTTCTTGATGACCCAAACCAAAATGCGGGAGGAGGATAATGCTTGGGGTTCAATGATGGAAAATATTCAGCTGATATAAGATTGACTTTTTCAATATCCCTTTGTGATTGTTATCCATC
>JAUBNY010000878.1:1716675-1728492 GCA_032275445.1 Crypturellus soui
CGCTCCACCCTCCATTCACTCATGTCTGCCCGGCACCATCAGATTATCCCCTCCGCAGGGAAGCCGGCAAAGTTTGACTGTGGCGTCTCCGTTCTGCTCCCCTCTTCATTTGCTCTTATCACTGTGTGCTAGGAGGGCAGATTGTGCTGCCAAGGGAATCGTGGAGAGGTTGATTCCGCACATACCAGCCGTCCTGGATGTGTATCACCCAAGGCAAGCTGCTGTAATGCCAAAACTTCTGTTAGGCTGTAGGTTTTCTCTGCGTTTCCCCTTTTCCAGGCCATTCTTCCACAGAAGGAATGAGAATGAGCAGCTCGTCAACTTCAACCTATATACATACTTCTGAGAAGATTTCAGGGCAGAATCTGCTGGTGTCGTTTAATTTTACCCAGAAACCTCCTCAACATTTAGAGCAGGTGTGTGTCTGTCGCACTTCTACGAAGTGCTTTTTAACTGACAGACCAAAAATCAAACTATGATAAGAAAGCCTTCCCAGCAGTCGGAGACCTCCCACCTGCATCTGTCATTGCTGAGATGTGTAATGAAGATGGAGCCAGAATCTTTAGTGTTACCCAGTGTCAGCACAAGAGGCAATGGGTACAAATTCCATAGATTTACTTTTTAAAAATCTGTGAGGTGCTTGATTAGTGGAACGGGTTGCTCTGAGAAGTTGCAGAGTCTCCATCCTTACAGTTATTCAGAATCTTACTGGATCTGGTCCTGCGCTGTCTGACCCTGCTGGAGCATGGGTGGACTAGGTATCTCCAGAGCTCCCTTCCAGCCTCAGCTGTTCTGTGACTGTGTGTTTAATCAGTGCCAAAGAGAACAAAAGATACTGATAGAGGGTTTCATTGATTCCTGATCCTTCTTGATTTTTATGTATCCACAGGTCAGCCTTAAGCTGCATAAAATTAGTGTGCATGGTAAATGGACATTTCCTTTGACAGTTTGCTTAGTCTATGGAGACTTTTTTCTTTAAGTGGTCAGCTGGTATGTAGAAATGGGATGTGTACTGATACCTGTGTAACTATGAATTATATTTAAATATAAATTATATTTAATAACAAAGCTGTTGACTAAATTTCTCCAGTTCTGTGTAAATTGACTGTTTTTCTATGTGGATTAGGATTGGAATTTACTATATAATTTACTTACTGTAAATGTATATGTATTAAGTTGTTAGTTCTTTTAAACTCTTTCTATTCTGCATTAAAAACTGTCCATAACAACCCAGCTAATGCTGAGCATGAGAAAAGATTACAGAACTTAAAAAGTGTATTTTTAAGCATGAGGATTTTTTTTTTTTCCAAAAAGCTGATCAGTCAAACAAAAGGTATTTCAGCCTAGCTTTTATATGAAAAGTCAAAGATACTGGACAGTCTGCCAAACACTGCTGTAGGTTTCCTCACTTCAGCATAGAATCTCTTCTACCAAAGAGTAAAACTGAATTGAAGAATACCTGATGTTGTGCAAGGCAAATGCCAACTTCTTATATGCTTAGCTAGTGACTCATACCAAACCACGTAAGAGAAATCATCAGTCCATTGGTGTCTACACCAATTCAAAATTAGTATCTTTAAGAGTATAGGCTGTCTTCTCAATTTCTTCCCTGTCATTTCATAATCTTTGTCAGTACTAGAACCCTCCTTCATTTCATCTATTTGGTAGAATTTTCCTCTTTTTCTAAAACTAGATTCCAAAACACTTGATTTCTCAGCAAATCTTCCTTTGCTCTCAACCTTTTAAGCGGTAACTATCTTATGAATATTCAGCTTTAAGATAGTGAAGTATATTTTAGTTCTCTTCCAAAATTAGAACAGAAGTTGAAGAAAAAACTCCATCTTTCACAAAGAACCTGGCTACTTGGCCTCTGGATGTCTGGGTAACCAGCAACAACAACATTGAAAATTAGTTGGACTGCATAAAGAAAATCAATTGACAATCAGGAGTTTCTGGTATATTTCATTCAATTTGGACTCATTTTCTTAAAGTGAAGACTAATTTGAATTAGTGATAAAAAGGAGTTGTGAATGAGCTTTAGTTCATGTTAAGACAAGTTGATACTGTTTTCTAACCAAAAAGACTAACCATAGGAAATATGTTAGAGCACATTTGAATTATAGCTGAAAAATCATGAACTAAATTTGAAGTACAAATAATCTTGATTTGACTAGCATATATAAATGGCTCAAGAAGTGGAAACCATATAAAAAACTGCCCCATTTTTAACCAGAGTTTCTACATGGTAATAGTAAATTGTATTCTGTAAGGAAGCTATGAATAGCTTCCATTCTGTAGCCAACTGTTTATAGCATATCAGCTTCTCTATAGAAAAGTCTGTTTGTGCTATATAGTTTTTTGTAAATACAAAGTTTTTCAACCATTTTTTGCTTAATATACCTCAAAAAAATGTATATACACATACATATTTTTTCCAATCAAGCTAATTAGTGTTAATTTGCACCAACCTTATGTTATTGTAGACTGTTCATTTGCCAGATTGCAAGAATTCAGGCAGATTGAAGGGCAAGTATCATGACTATATGAGAGAAAAAAATATGCACAAAACTTACATAATTAAGCCTTTGTTTGCTGTTAGTAAATTCTTTTGTTATGTTCCAGGGAGTCCTATGCTCTCTATGATGGTAAATTTAGGTCTGCAGTAAAACTGAGAGACTATATTGGGGTCAACAGCCAAATGTATGACTTTTAGTATGACAGTGGCTACTGTCTTAGAATATATACTCATTTTTTCCTTGAGTTTTATATGTACTCCAAATTAATACTCAGGGACAGTTATCTGGGAAGCACATAATGAGGGAGAAAATAATTACATGATACACTTCATAATCAAATGTAGTTATTAAACGTGAAGCTGCAAAACAGGAAGGTATGCCACCTTCTTGGGTAAATATAGGATCTGCAAGAATGATTTATCTAAACCAGGAATGATTCATCTAAAACATATTGTTATCTGTAGTGTGCGCTTCACAGTTTGCCAATATCTTTCATATTTTTCTTTTTTTGCTTTTAGATGTCCCAAAGCATGTCATCGGTATCCTCGAGACATTCTGAAAAAATAGCAATCAGAGAGTACGTACACTTCAGTTTTCGTATTAATAGATTATTCTGCCCTCAGCAGTAAGTGTATAAAGAATGCACCAGTTGCATTATTTTACTGTATGAGACCTATAGATCATCTCTAGTTTAGTTGTCAAATATTGAGCCATCCCAATTGACCATAAGTCCAAATTAATAAACATTAATGAAAACAATAATAACCTATAACGGCTTTTATGCTAGTGCTGATTTTTGTGCCATAAGAGAGTCTTTCTTTACACTGTTCATAAAGATAACCCACGAAATTGCTCCCTGTTTTTGCGTTTATCTGTTACCTTTCCAAAATGATACTAAGAAAATACAGGGGTGGTCTTCTGCCTGAACATGCTCCATTGTATTCCAGTAGAAGCTGAAGCTTCTGGAGTCTTAAAAAGTTTTTGGCTTTCATTGAGAGAACGAAAATGAGTGATTCTGTTCTGTTTACTCAAATGCTCATGCAAAAGAGGAACAGCTGTCTGTAGTTTCCTTTAGTCATTTATGGAGCTGAGATAACTATAAAGAGTGGCGTGATTGTTTATACAGTATTTGCTAAATGAACAGTAACAAAATTGCTCTTGGAAAGAAAAACAATGTTTTCTGAATTAAAACAATTGCATTTTGTTGTAGCAAGGACATTATGTACAGACTCAGCCTTTTCTGTGAGCAAATGAATATTATGGCCAGTTGTCTTTCGGACAAAAATGAAAAACAGAAATTCACCTGTCCAAAAAATGTCTTTATCTGAGTCAGCATGGTTTGTTTACCTAATTAGTTAAAAGCAAAAAGTTTTGTGTGTTATTATGTAATCTGAAAGTGAACTTGAAAGGAGATGAGCTAAATTTCTCCAGATTTATATATTTATTCCAGACTGTGCATCTTCAGTCTCCTTTTTAAAAAAGTTTTCTCTTTCCTTTGCAACTCCTTCTTGCAATACATTTGCATACACACACACAAATGTGCACATGCTCAGTGTGTGTGTGTGTGTGTGTGTGTGTGTGTGTTAGAGCCTGATGCTTGATCAGTGGTTATTCTGGGCTTTACTTGTGCCGTCCTCTGATAAAAGACCATTGGAATGCTTGATCCCTTTTTGTCCTGTATGCTTAAAATTTTAAGGCTGAATGCCTGAATGTTGAAACCTTAGTATGTTGTTGGATATTTCTGTTTATATTTTAAAGCAATACTATCAATTCTTTTGAAGAGAAAGCAGTGTGACTGAGAAAAGCACGTTAAAAATGTTTTCTAAAAAGTAAGAATTTTTTGTTGACTTTAGAAATTAAATATCGATATGCATTGTCATAACTAGAAATGCATATGTTACTGTACAACTGTGTCTCAGCCTGTGAAATACTGGGTAAAACATGATATCAATGTATTTATTCTGTTTTATATAGTATACCTTTTTATGCAGTGTTAAACTTCTATATTTTTTTTAGTTAATTTCCTTGATTCCTTCAGTTTTCAGGTTGGCGATTTGGTTCTCATCATCTTGGATGAAAGGCATGACAACTATGTATTATTTACTGTTAGTCCAACCTTATATTTCTTGCACTCAGAATCTCTTGCTGCACTGGATCTCAAACCAGGTGAGTGTGGTAAGTGTCAGATTACTTCTAATTATTATGTTTTCATACAGATCTTAAATATCTAACACTTAGTAAGTGATGATATATTTGATAAGCAAAAATGCATATAGCAGAAACTACAGAATACATAGAGATTTCCTGAATAAATTTTTTTTTGATACTATCGAACTGTTTAAAGAAAAGCCATTTCTGCATGGCACTAAGTACATTGTATGCATCTGTGCATGCATTTGTCTCTCTGCACATATATACGTATACATAGGGCATGTAGCCATTCTGTTAAGCCATTCTTTCCCTTTGATCTAGGCAAAGTTCAGAAATATATCAATATTAAGCAAGAACTTTTGGAGAAATATCAGGAAAGTACCTTTAAAAATAATAAAAATAAAGAATTTAGAAAAACCCAAAATTGCGTACTCAGAATAAGAAGGCTTTTTACTTTCTGTATAAACCAATAATAAGAAAAGCAGAAACAGCTTTGAGACAGTAACTAAATAACTAAGTAACTAAATAAGAAAAGCAGAAACAGCTTTGAGACAGTAACTAAATAACTGAGTAAATTTAATAAATCATGTTTTACATAGCTATGTATGCAATAATCCAATACTATAGTAATATTTATAACTGAGGCAGAAGTTATTCCCATATCTTGCACAGAGCACATACAGCAACAGATACTTCAGCAGTGTCAGAATTCAGTTAGACCTTGGTGGTCTTTTGAAGACTATATAGTTACTTTAATTTTTTTAATATATCATTCATTATAACTGAATAAATCTATGAAAAGATTTTCTGATTGACAGTAAGCTCTGTTGACAGCTTTTGATAAGCAACAGCACATGGAAACTTTTACCTGTAAGAAACAAAAATTCATGCAGTAATTCCTTTTGGTGTGTCTCCTAAGAAACATTTCTGCAAAAAAAACTTGAGTTTAGGGGGAACACAGATTTTACAGAAAAATACATTAGAAGAGAGGCATTCCTTTGAAATTATTTAAACAATTATTAAACATGTATCATAATCCAAAATATGGAAAACTTGGGCTTATTTTTCTTATTTCAAAAGGATAATACTTTAAGTCCATTTTTTTTATCTCAAATAATAATAAATATATTGCCTGTTTAGCTTCAGGTGCATCTAGGAGACCTTGGGTGTTAGGAAAAGTCATGGAAAAGGAATATTGCCAAGCAAAAAAGGTAAGGAAACAGGAGTGGGGAAAAAATATGATCTAATTAAATTAAGAGAAAATCAGACTTAGTGTTTGCAACAACCATGAAAAATATACTCTATATTACGGCTGAGGGTACTGGGCCGTAAAAGCTCTCCCAGGTTCTGCTGGTTTTCTGTGTTTGCTGCTCAGTGAAGGGGAACTAGTGACTTGGGTGTTTCTATCTATGCCACAAAGTAAACCTCCCTGCCCCTTCTTGCGTGACAAATCTTTTATCTCCCTTTCTCTTCAGACACTAGTGACCCTTTCTACTAACCCTCCACAGTCCTGTTTAAAAGGCTTCTACCTTACATTGCCTGTACCTTGCATGTTCCCTTCAATTCATAGTAAGGTTTTGGTAACATTAAATGTACGAATTTTACAGGAGTCTAAGAAAATGATGAAGAATCAGTGGGGGCTCAGAGGTGGTAATATTTTAATGAGGAGAATCTTGTTAGACTATGTATCTAGCTCTGAAAAACTGAAGGGATGGGAATGAATTGCTGCCCAAAAATATAAAAATTAAAGTAGAGCAGTAACACCGCGTTTCTATTGTTTGTTTTTAGGCACAAAACAGATTTAAAGTTCCTTTGGGTACAAAGTTCTACAGAGTGAAAGCAGTACCATGGAACAAGAAAGTATAACACAACAAAATCTTGGTTCATTATGTCTCCATTCTTTTTTGGCTTGTCCTTCAGTGCTCATTCATCGCTCCAAGTACCAGGCCATCTTTTTATACTGAGGTCATGTGACTATACTTCACTGATGTACTGCTTTTACTTTTTAACAGGTCACATTTTAGAAACAAGGATTTCATCAAAATCTCTGGCCCTAACTGTTCCAATTTTTTACCCAGATAACTTTAGGAGTGTGGACCAAATGAGTTCATTTTCTCAAGGGCAACCATGTGCAACATGGCTTATTAGCCATGTTATTTGCCTGCTAAATATACGTTAGCTTGTATTTAGATGTTAAATGTTAGTTACCATTATTACCAGCATATGTCCTTTTGTGAAATCATTATCAAAGTACTTGCACTCTTTAACAGATTCTTTATATGTGTAAAATTCATCAACTATTTAAGAGGAGTGTTCATTGCATGCAGATAATCATATAATTTTTCTTCAACATGAGTTTGCCTCAGTAGATGAATAAAAATAACTACTGCAACTTGTTTCATTACATGAAAATGCTCTTTAATGTTTAAAAAGAACCTTGTAATTTGGTAGACTGATTTTGAAAATCAGTCACAGTTAGATCTGCAATCTTCAAAAGCACTTTCGATGGATTGATCACATAGATTCTGAAGGGGAGACACCTGTGCAGTTTGTTTGAAGTGAAGCACTTGATCTTCCCAGCAAAACAGAAGTCTTGTATTAATCTGTTTAGAAAAATCATATTGATGAAATTGTATTTCATGGTTGAGTTTCAGGAAAAAACTCATTGTACATTAACCATAAAAGAGTCATTTAAGTAACAAATTATTGTAATTGTAAAAGACATGTAGAATTTTAAAACAATAAAGATTTGAAACTGTATGTGTTTGAAGCATCTGTGTGCCTTTTAGAATATTAACTTTCTGTAATATACATTAAATATACTGCAGCTTTTCTCTGACATCTCCTGTAAAATTTCATTACATAGATATGACTATATTTTCTCCAGGAGGCATTAATGTTCTGTAACATTCAGGAATTACATGAATTACCTGTAATAATAAAAAAAAGAATTAAGTAGGCAGAAATTAATTTTGTCAGCTGATTAAACTGACAACAGAAACTTTTCAAACTAGTTATACTGACTATAATTCAAAATGTAATTATTCAATTTTCTTTTCTGTCATCATATAAAAAAAATGTACCCTAAATGTGTAAGTAGTGGAAAGTGAAATTGTGGATTCAAAAACTTGTTGAACTTATGCTAGGGCTCCCTGCAAAGAGTTGTTCAACTATGATTTACTTTTTCTGAAAGAGGAGAGTGGAGGAAGAGAAGAATATGAACTGATCACAAGAAAATCTCAGTGCTTCTGCCCATATGTGCTATATACTTTCAGACTACCTGGTCTACTTGAATACCCAGAAACTCCTGTGTATGTTTTATTTAAAATGTTGAGACATTACATAATTTTAAGTTCAGGTTTTTTTTTTAATTATGAAAGATGTGGGCTTGGAATTGTATCTTTGATAAATTAAAATAAATCTGACAGTTGAATTCTGGAAAACAATGTCATTTCATCAGGGCAGAGTCTCACTCGATCATATGCTGACTTTAAGAATTGTTCATCAAAAAATCCTGAAGAAGACAACATAGTATTATGGTGGTCTAGTACTGTCAAATATATAAATAGCATATGAATCTGTGGAGAAAAAAAATCATGATACAGCTTTTTGTCACTGACTTTTTGGTCTTCATCTAAATAGTAATTCAGACCTGTCTGAAATACTGACTCGGTCTCATTCATCTAGTCAGAGACACAAGTGGTTTAAGGACATGCAAACATAGCACGATTCAGTCCTCCTAATATGCAGTGTTCAGTAGCCTGCATATCTTTTACTCCCCTAATAAAACTTTTTCCATGCTTGGATGATTTCCCCACTGCTCTGAATATTATTTATCTTCCAGGAACTAATTATCTGCCATAGCCACAGGCCTGGCCAAGTTGCAGAGCCACGAGGCTCTTCCATTTCTGGGAGGACTCCTTTGCTAGCAGCAAGGGCTCTGCATAGCAGTGTGCAGTCTGGCAGTACATCATAAGACTTTATGAATAGCCTATTCCCAGGATTAGAAAAAAAAAAAAAATCCTCCTGAACCTTTTCACCGAGAGCAGGATATGTTTTTAAAGTTCTTGCAGATTGGATAAAACTGCAGACTCAATTCTGGCCCTAAAGAAACATGCACCCACTGAGAGTGTGGGCAGATTCCTTTCAGGAGCACAAAATTAAATGATTTTCAGGTACTCTAACCTCCTTAAGCACTGACCTGTGTGTCTTGCTGTCTGGTTTGGATTACATCGGGAAGGTCATTGCCGTCTCTGGGATGGTCCTTCTGAAAGCTTCACTGCTTCTGCCACGACAGAAATGAAATGGTGAGTGCAGAACTCTGCTTAGAAATGAATTGGTTGGACATCTGTCTTCCTGTCTTTGAAAAATCTGAACTGTCATTTGGAGTCCAAGGTTGTTGATGGACAGATGAAAAAATAAGTTCAAATTTATATGTGGACAGTAACAGGAATGATATCTGGTGATGTGAAGGATGATTTCCTTTTGATTTCTGTCTTAAAGTAGAAAGCATATAGGACATCTTTTATAACTCAGAACCACATGAGCTATACAAGCGTATGAACTTGTGAGGCACCTAAAGAAATTGTTTAAGACAAAATATTGTAATGCAAGCCACAAGGGGAGATAAAGTCCTTTTCCGCTGATACCTGCCACTTAAAAGAGTACCAGGATGTATCTGTTATTGTTACATGACATCATACTTTCAGAATATAACTAACCAGCAATGGCTTTGTTTTTTAGGAATATTTGTCATGTGCTTCATTTTATAATCTTCATGTGTATTCAAAATGGAAATCCTGTCAAACAAACTCCTAACATAATCAGTAATGATTCTGAACAGTCATTGAAAAAAATTTAGTTTACATACTTTCTGCATGTCACAGCCTTACTGGTTCCTGAAACTATGCTTGTTATGTACCACCTATGTGTTTCATCTTGCTCTGTAATAATAAAACTTTGTATATAGCTAGAGTTTGGATAAGCAGCATATGCAAAAGTGGATGGGGAGGGGCAGGATAGATATATATGTGCGTGTATGTGTGTGTGGTGTGTTTTAAAGTTAGGGATTGTTAAAAATCTTTCTTGTACTGCTAATATATATTTTATTCGGGAAGTTTAGCTTTAGGAAGAATATAGTTTTGAAGCCCAAAAATGAACTTGAGCAGAGGAGGGCATTAATTAAAAGCAAACATTATCCTGTGTATTCAACAGAAAAAAAAAAAGAACATGACACTTTTCAGTGTTCTTGGTAGGCTATGGCCCTTGGAATCCTTGGACAAGTATATAGGTTTTTGTACAACTCCTCTGCCATAGATGTCGTTAGGAGCTCATTCTGTTAGAGTTCAGTTGTGCTTGACTTGACTCTTAAGATGCCCTGTGAATAGGAGCATTGAAGTAAAGAACCTCAAACCTGCGAAGTGTAGTTGTTGCTAAATGTGTCGCTCGTGACAAAGTGACCTGTTCTGCCTGGGGAAATTCATTGCCTTTTCACAGTGCAGCCTTTTCTCTTCATTGCCTGATATTCCACACTTCTTTCTCTGTGGACTATAAAATGTTATAGCAGAAGTAGAAAAGTATTTATTTATTCCCGTGGATTTTCAAATAATAAGTTGCAACACTAGCAATTTTTGATTCTTAACTGCCAAATTAATAATTTGGAAAAAGTATATTCATCACACAATTATTGCTTTTCAAGGCAGAATTGGCTATTAAACTTTACTGAGATATCTTAATTCTGCATTTGAAGGTTGCTGATGTTTTTATATCACTTTTTCCTGAAATTTAGAGTTTGCGTCTACTTGGCATACATACATATATATATATATATTTTTTTTTTTCTTTGTTATGAAGCCTATGTTAAAATTGATTAATACAATTTTAAGAAAATTTAAAGTGTTCTACTGTTTTCTGAAAAGAAAAAGAAATGAGATAAATACTGGCTTTTAACATAACTCCATGATTTTTTTTTGAATTATAAATAAAAGACTGTCTCTAAAACTCGTATTATTTCTATATCTAATCCCAGCAAACAATTTTCATTGTTCTATATGCAAATTAATTCTCTTTGAATATTGTACAGAAAGTTCCCAGCAATTAATTTGTGTGATGCACTGCTAAATAGTTGGTCTGCATTTTTGTTTAATTCTGTGAGACTGTGGGCGGCAGCCTTGCTTTTCTTTCCCTAACTTTTATTTGAATTGTACTTTGGATTGAAATTGACTTCCTAAAATCTTCTGAGCTATGTACTCTTTTAAAAAGGCTCTACCTTGGAAAACCCTTTTTGGTACATAGTAAGACTTTTCGAATCAGACTGAAACAGTAGTATAAATGGGAAGGGTTTATACTTGTAAATATACTTAATCAACAAAATGGTTAAACTGTAAAATGTCCCTTTTTAATGTTGACCCTTGAAATACTCCCTGTATTTATTATCCTTAAGTGACCTAAGTAGGGGTGGTTTGGCAGAGATATGATGCATGCAGCTAAATAAGCTTCTATTGAACTACTGGCAGTAAAATACTGTTGAGCTTGTAAGAATTAGCAAGCTACAGCAGCAATATGCTTGCTTGGTGGCTGTAGTTCAGAACACCAGTTCTTTTCAAACCCTTATCATTGCCCTGTGTGTGTACTGTGATGAAATGTGCTTAAGTTTTTGCAGTGATTAAGATTTTAAACATGGGGGAAAAAACAGGAAATGTCAGTTCTTGTTTACTTGTCAAATTTTGAAACTGCTTTCGCACATGTGAAGATGCACTTTTTAATTAGCTAATAAGTCGTTCTTTCCCTACTCTTGTCTCTTCCACATCTTTTCTCGTACTTCTATGTAAAAAATATTTCTTGAATGTATGATTCCATCTTTGATCTTCTTGTGTGATGACAATTTCTGTATCTTCTCCGATTCCCATTGGAATGAAATGCTATATGCCTCTTACCTAACAAGGGAGACTCTACAAATTTCTTAGTTTTCACTTAATTCTTGTGCCTGACCAAAACAAAGTTCTTGGACTGATGCTTCAGAATTACAGCAGTTTATGTCTTCAAAATACTCCGCTTTCACTTTTTGTGCTCTCTCTGTCTTGTAGGAGAAAAACTGCTGTTCCAAGGTAGAATCGTTTCTTGAAAAGCAAAAGGTGAGTTAGCAGAGCCA
>JAUBNY010000878.1:1732307-1761005 GCA_032275445.1 Crypturellus soui
CGGGCTGGGTCCTGCACCTCAGTCACAACAACCCCATGCAGCGCTCCAGGCTGGGGGCAGAGCGGCTGGAGAGCTGCGCAACAGAAAAGATCTGGGGGTGCTGGTCGACAGACGGCTGAACATGAGCCAGCTGTGTGCCCAGGTGGCCGAGGCGGCCAACAGCCTCCTGACTTGCATCAGGAACAGTGTACCCGGCAGGGCCAGGGAAGTGATTGTCCCCCTGTGCTCAGCGCTGCTGAGGCCGCACCTCGAATACTGCGTTCAGATTCGGGTCCCTCACTACAAGCAGGACATTGAGGTGCTGCAGTGTGTCCAGAGAAGGGCAATGAAGCTGGTGAAGGGCTGGAGCACAGACCCTGTGAGGAGCGGTGAGGGAGCTGGGGTTATTTAGTGTGGAGAAGAGGAGGCTCGGGGCAGACCTTATGGCTTTTCAACTGCCTGAAAGGAGGCTGTGGTGAGGTGGGGGGTCGATCTCGCCTCCAGAATAACTACCAATGGGACAAGAGGAAATGGCCTCAAGCTGTGCCAGGGGAGGTTCGGGTTAGATATTAGGAAAAAAATCTACATGGAGAGAGAAGTCAACCACTGGAACGGGCTGCCCAGGGAAGTGGAGGAGTCACCGCCTCGGCAACATTCAAGAAACGCTTGGGGATGAGGTGCTGAGGGACGTGGTTTAACAGGCATGATGTCAAAGGGTTCGTGGTCGGACTTGATGATCTTGAAGGTCTGTTCTAACCAAAATAATTCTATGATTCTATGAACTTTGAAGGAGGAAGGGGTTTCTAGCTTTTGCGTCAGCCAAGTCTAGGCTAAAAGTATAGACACAGAAAAGCTTATTGGGATACAGGCTGTTGGAAGAAGAGAGCCAGGAGCTGAAGCTGTGTTTGAGGCCATGCAGGAAGCAAATGGGGCCTCTTGGGCTTCCCAGGTCTTGTTGGAGCGATGTGCACAGAGTTGTACCTACTGATGTTTGCTTCCACACTGTTGAAAGAATTGCATTTTTTGTAAGTCTCGTAATATTAGCCACGAGGGTAGCCATGGCCATTGTTCATTGTCAGTTACGCTTTTTGGCTTTTGCATCCTGAATCTTAGGGACATTTTCCTAATGCTATCATACTATATGATCTTATGGATGCTGTTTTCACTAGTATTTCTAGCTTTGTAGCACAGGAAAAAAAATTCCCGTTATTAGAAAGAAAACATTAAAATCTCTGACCAGTTGAAATATTTGTGAAGACCAATTATTTTTTCATACTACCTTGAACAGATAAGCTGAGGAAATGCTTAAGGCTTTGTTGTATATGTTAAAAAAGGCCAGGACAAGCAAAAGAGCTCAAGTTGGTGGATTAGGGAAGATCAAAGTTAGCATGTGCTGATTAGTTTTAAATAGGAAGAACAGGTATTTGCCCTACCATTATAATATTATCTTCTGAGACAGTCAAATGGAGGTTGAAATTACTTCAAGTCACATGACAATGAAAAATGTAAAATCTTCTATGTTCCATTTCACTACAGCCTACAATGCTGCCAGATGTGGTGCCTCCAGATAGCAGAATAGCAGAGTTCAATGGAAGACCCTCAAGTCCCAAGAACGACAAAACCTAATTCAGTAGATAAGGTCTAATCATTCAGAATTTGGAGTTGTTTTTGCCAATTTTGAAGAAATGAATGTATGGATTTTGGCATGGAGCAGTAAACCATGATGGGATTTGTAACACTCAGCAATTGAGTTTCTCAACTGGCAGGAGAGTGGAGTAGATATTTCCCTGTCAGGGAGAGCGGGGGCACATAGATGTATATTAGTGAAGAAAGAGGACATATCTTGGTACTTTTGAGTTCCCAAACATCTCAACCATGATAATAGGAAATTCCTATGAATTATCAAAGTAATCAAAATCCCGCTGTTCCTTTGAAATAACTTTTTTTTTTCTGAGTTAGAAAGAAGTCATCTGTTACAGGAAATACAAGCCAAAAGTGAACTGATGAAATTGTCTTTGATTTTTTTTTCATTATTCATTAGAAGCCTTATCTTTAGTAAAAATGGTTTCTATTAGTGTCTTGCTGAGTGGAATTTTTAATTCCCAGAATATTTGCAGTGCTATGGACAAAGTAGTCTCTTAACTTACAGGGAGTGTTCTGCAAGAACTCAGCTAGTGCCTTGATATTAAACACACCATAGGAGGTGTTGCAAGACCATTCAGTGGCCAACTTGGTCTAAAAAAAGTGCTGGAGCCTCTTTTCAACATCTTTCTTTAAAATAATGGAATGAGCAAACAACTAAAAAGAAACATGCTTAAGATGCTAAGAGAAAAGAGCTTCTCAAATGAGAAGAGCTACCTTCTGCAATTCAGTATATCAGTTCAGCAGGTAGAAATTGTACAATTTTGTAGAAATTCTACAAAAATTTCTATTTTTGTAGAAATGTAGTATGTATATTCTGATAACTATGAATTACAGGTATATTTTTATCATTTATGAGTTAGAATTCTAAATATCTGTTCTATGTAAAATAGATGTTTGGCTTCTCAAATGTTAAAAAAAATCTAATTTCAAGTGGATTTTTTTTCCACTGGTTTATGTCAATTATGCCTTAAAAATTAGCTTGTGTCTCATACTTGAGAACAGCACAAGTATTTCTTTTTAAAAAGGGTTTAGTTTATGCTAAATGTGTCAGAAATGGGCTCATTTATTGGGTGAAAAGTAAAGTAGTCACATCAAAGATTGATGTTGTACTGTGAAACTAAGCAAATGCACATTAATTATGAGCTTTTAAGGACAGAGGTAAGTAATTCAAAATTGGCCCTTTAGAATGGACCTCACTACAAGCTAATTACTTTAAGTGCCCTGAGCAGCAAAAAACAGACATTGAGTGGTGAACTTTAGCTAGAAAATATGTTTTTACAGTAGTTTTCATGGTAATATAAAGTGTATCATTTTTGGATGAATAAGGATTTATTTTACATAATTCAATAAGTTTCTTATATTAAAAGCAATTAATTAGTTTTTTTGGACTGATTTATTTTTATGATGCTGAGAAATGGCTTTTGAATAATTAAAGATTGAAACACATAAGCAAATCTTCCATTTGCTAAAAGAGCTGATGATTATTATTTTCACTGCTGTTTTAGTATTTTTTGTAGCTTTTTATACTTTTATGGTATTTATGTCAGAAAGACAATTAGATCACTTAACTTGACCTCAGTTTTACATACTACGGGCCATTGCATTTTTCTCTATTAGAGTGCACTGAGTGCAATGACTTGTCTGAATAAAAATAACTTACAGCACAAAACTGTCTTCTAGACTGACATTCACTCTTGATGTCAAGACATGAAGGAAAGACAACTTGACCTGTTCGCTAGCTATTTATTTGAGTGATTAGTCTCATTTTCTAAAAGCAAGAACATAAAAATGGACCTGACTTCTAAATCTAATGCACCTGGCTGGGTTTGCAGCCCTTACCTCTAGCTATGCCCATCTCTATGTGATTACACGGGACATGGGGATGCTGCACAAATCATAGAATCATAGAATGCCTAAGGTTGGAAGGGACCTCTAGAGGTCATCTAGTCCAACCCCCCTGCACACGCAGGGCCAATGCCTGACTGTTTGTTGTGAAAAGTAGAAAAGAATGAAAAGACTCCTCCTCCTGAAAATACTACTGTCTTATCCTTCATTTTGATTAACTACATAGCTTGATCTCTTGAATTCCTTAATTTTTTTTTTTTTTTTAACTTTGACTTGAAATATTTGGGAGAGTAGTAGAGGGTCTTAGGTAAAGACTCTCTTTCTGGACTTCCTGGACCCCTTTCCAGACTTCCTGGAAATCTGCCCTCTGGATTGAACTGTCAACTTGATTAAATACTTGGTCCAATTCTGTTCTTCTTAAGAACCTGTACTTAATAAAGGACAAAAAAAAAAAAAAAAGGTTTTTCTTTTTTGCAGTAATCTATGGGCCTGATATTCCATACAAGATCTGATGAAGGTCAGTCACCTCATACACCAACACTTTTGGTGAGAAAGCTAGTAGTTTAGACATCCAAATTAAGTTCTAATAGTTGTCAGTACCCTAAAAATGGAGATATAAATTTGGTTAAAAAAATTGGTTAGATTATTCTCTCATGTGATGGCAAAATGTTGCCTAGAAGGTGGAAGACATAGAGTCAAATCTCCTCAAGGAAAGGCTAAAATTCTCCTCTTTGCTTTAGAGTTTAATAGCTTAACTATTATAAGCAGAACTTCTTTGCTGTATTTTTACATTGTACATTGATTTTTCCTAGCCAAAATAGGTCAACGATTTTGTTTATCTCCATGTTTGCTCATGTCCAGAAATCTCCTTGTGGTATTAGATATTCTGTCAGTTGCTGCCTGTCATGGCCTTTCTCCTTTTTTTTTTTTTTTTTTTTTAAGGGAAGAAGTATTTTTTCATGAATATCATTCAAGTCTCCTGTTTCTCAGGCCTGTGATCTCAATCTGTATATGGAAGGAAGGTTCTTTTTGTGGTTGTTTGTCTTTTGGGGGAAGAGTCTTTTCATTTATGTTGTCTCCTACAAAAATAGCTGGTTGATGCAGGTCATTAGTGGGAGGAGAGCTCCTGGCCTGGCTGAATGGTTGGGGTGTCACCACCCCAGATGTCACCAAACACAGTTCCTTGAGACTCCTGCTGCTTTTCCTTCACATTTTTTTCAGGTTATGTGTGCAATTCTGCTCCATGTGTCTGCTGCTGTGAATTTTAAACCTATGCCCTGACTATCCTTAGGACTATGTTAGTTTTTGGGAGCTTAGCTTGCAATAAAACCATTTTGTGAATCTAGCTCCTACTGAGACATCTTGTGTATTTGTGTATGTGCCCTGCACTAGAGGGGACCCTGTGACAAGGATGTCAACACTAACTCTGCAGCCTGGCTACTGTTAGCTGGGAGCTGCAGGGACTAAAGGTAAAGCTGGTTTTTGGAACAAGAATTCTGAGTTACCACTGATGGAATAATGTTTAAGATTGCATAAAAAACAGTTCATACAGGCTCTCAAGGCCTAAGCGAGAGGGAAAATGTAGCAGGGATCAAAGCAACCAAGGCAGTAATGGCTAATAGGTATCACTTCTTAATTTGTAGTATTCAGTAGATAGAATGGTTTTAATACATCTTCAAAGGCATTTGCTGTTGGCTCAGCAAACCAAAAACTGATTCAACTTCCTCCTTCCAGACTGCTTCAGCACATTATTTAACAGTCTGTTCAGGTTTACCTTCTCAGTGATGATGGGCATGATTTTTTTTTTCTGGCTTGTTTCAAATATGCTTTTGGTATTATGATCTATCTCTTCTGATTTGTTAAACAAAATGAGGACCTAAGTATTTTGACGGTATAGCAATATCTGGGTTGGCTCTTGGGGAAATAACATCCTCTGATACCTACTACTGAAGGTCAATGCCTTTTGACAGTCAAAGGCCAGCAAAACTTCCCATACCTTAGAATTTGTGCCTAAGCAGGACATGAAAACAATGTTAGGAATGAGAAGCTAATTTTACTCTTCTTCTGTGCACAAGTCTTCAGCTTTTTCAGCAGCCGCTGTGGAGAGAGCTGCGTGCAAGTTGCATCTTCTGAGACACTCGTACTGAGGAGGTATTAAACTCCCAGCACAGTCTGAAGTGTTCTCAGGATTCACGAAAGTTAACAAATAGAGTCCTGTTGTTTTTTGTTTTCTTTAAGCCCGCTCAGATAGTAATCCAGTCAGAGAATATGCTGTTGGGGTAGCAACAGCCCTGTTTAGCAGGATATAAAGTTCCATTTTTCCTAAACAGCCCAGCCATTATGGAATTTGCAACTTAAACAGCTGAGAGCATAGGAGCACATCTGAAGTATTTGAGGAAGAACTGCATTACATAGACAAGTAGGGTCATAACTTATGAAAGCATTTGTAAAACACATTCCACATTCCAGTGAGGCAAAGTTAAGCCTTAAGAGCATCTTTCCTCATAAGAGAGGCATTGGGGAGCAGAATGTAATTGGGGAAGTAATCACTGAAATCCACTGTCCAGGGACATTCTTCAAATGACTGAACTTGTTTTGGATAACACTGGACTCACCATCAATGGCTTGTAGGGAAAATTTGATTGTTATTACAGTGTGAGTGATGCTGGAGCCTTCACAAGGATTTTTTCCTTCCTACGTCCCACTGTATTTCCACTCTGTATGCGGTCATAGGATGCCTCACGGGATATATTTGGGTGAGAAAAAGACTGGTGTGCAATCTATTTCTCTAAAAATCAAGAATATAAATACTAAAGGTGGGAAAAATTAACTCAGTTGTCTTCTAGTTTAATGGCAATATGAAAACTGCTTTGGCTGTCACTGTGGGAATGATGTAATATTGGCAAAGTAGGCAGGAGAGCCAAGGATTTTAATTTAATACAGAGAGCTCCAAGGCAGCTCTGTGTCTCATCCAACATGCAATTAGTGCAGCTGTGCAGTCGTGACTCCTTTCCCTCCCACCGCTGTTAGATATTGCGTTTTGAGGGACCACAATGGTGGATGAAAAGGCCTCCAAAAAAGAGGCAAATAGGGAAGGAAGCTTCTTTCCTGCTCCGTGCTTCCCTGGAAAACAGTACAGCTTATATGCACTAAGGTATGCTCTCTCCACCTATAAAGGCAAATGTAATGTTAATAATACAGTGACGGTCAAGTGCGTCCTGCTGATGAAGATGAAAATGAAAACTTCTCTCTGGAATGTATAAAAGGCAAAACAAATTTAAAAGCTTGTAAGTGGTCTTTGGTGAGCTGGAGCAAAAAATCATCCCAAAAGCCCACAGGCACTTTTCTGACACTGACATCACTGTGTGCCACATGAGCTTTATTCTGTTTGTCTTATGCCACACAAAGTTGTTTTAAATATTAGTTAATAAATTATAAGATGTATCAATACTTTACACTGTTAACCTTTAACAATATATATAAAATCAACTGCCATGCAGACTGGAAAATTCTGTGTATTCCTGTGTCACTTCGAAACTTATTTGAATCATGCTTACACATTATAAGAGTAAAATCTGCAGATGCAGCAATGAATATTGTTACTTATATATATGTATTCTAACTGTTATAGGTCAGTTCCTTAAGATGTGCAGGTTTAGGATTAGATTAGGATTAGATTTTCTTAAATCAGCACCCACTTTTGCAAGGCTGAGTGCTGATAAATATCACGTGTTGTTGTATTATGCGTATTAAATTTGTTCTTTTTCTGGCTCCAAGGCTAAAAAGCTATTAGCCTTAACAAGCTATCAAGGTGATATGATAAAGGCCTGGTTGAATATATTTACAGAATTAAATTAAATATGCATGTGCCACTTGTTCTACAAAGAATATAAGGGAAAATGTGAGTAAGACGTAGAGCAAAGATTAGTTTGCTTGTCAGTTCATGATCATAATATAGATGGAATTTCCTTCCATAAAAACAGCATGACAAAGAGTTTATGAATATTTTCATCAGTAGCTAATGTTTCCATTCACAGAGGAGCCCTTTAAAGCTTTAAAGA
This sequence comes from Crypturellus soui, assembly GCA_032275445.1. Classification (NCBI taxonomy): domain Eukaryota; kingdom Metazoa; phylum Chordata; class Aves; order Tinamiformes; family Tinamidae; genus Crypturellus; species Crypturellus soui. The sequence goes on from JAUBNY010000878.1 coordinate 1,739,837, forward strand.
AGGGATGACACATTTAAGACTTGAGGGAATGCTGTCACAAAATGTAAGCTGTCTGAAAGAAACTTGCAGCTTTGATAATTTAATCATGTCAGACAAGTGCATCACAGCTGTGAAGTGCATTATGGCACAGACATAACCCATATTAAAAAAATAATTGACTAATGTAATGTTATATATTATAAACATATTATATTTATATATAACGTTATATAATGTATAATATTATAAATTTGTGCTGCCCTGTAGATGAACAGAGGTCTAGGTTCTGTTGAGAGCAGTAAAGGGCACTATTTTGTGTGCATTGTGTTGCTATTTTAAGGTGAAAGATGAAACTTTCCCAGAGCTACAAATGTGATATTTTCAGCATAAGGAGTTCATATGGGAATAATAAGAGGACAGTGTTGTGGTAGAGCAGCAGAAGCTAACACACGAGAGAAACTGGGCCTGATTGTAAATAAAGGGTAGCAGGGAGGGTAAAGTTAGACCCATACTCCCAAAAATAGATAATTAACAGAATGGATTAGAGAGATACTGGGGTACAGCAGGTTGTCTTGCAAAATGTATTAAGGAAAAAGCCTTGCAACTTTCAAAATGTGATAGAGAAATTAGAAATCTAGAGGATTAGAAAATCAGAAAATCTCTATAAAGGAGAAGAAAAATCCCAGCCCTCTGGGAAAAGAAAAAGGAATATTTTTCTTTTCATTTAAGTGCTGTGATATCTTTTCCACATAAAGAGTTATAATAAGAACAACATCTTGAATTTATAACTGTTGAACATACATTTTCAAGTATGTGCTAGCTCAAGTAGCAAACAACAAAGTTCGAAGAAAATGAAATAATTAAGTTACAAGATGACAGACATTTGCTTCTAAGAACTCTTAAAGGACTATTTAGTACACTATAGTAGTACTCTACATTGTAGCTATTCATCTAGGTCTTCTAAGTGTCCAACATCTTGTTATTGAATACTAGGAAAAGTGTTTGGTGGTCAGTTCAAGAAATATTGGGCTAAATAATCAGTGAGGAAACATTTGCATAAGCAGCTAATGATTCTACTTGTCTGTAGAACTTGAGGGCAGTTCTACAAATACAGAGAGAATAACCAAGATCCTAGAAAAAAAAAAGGAGTTTAAAATGCACACGGGGAGAAATTGAAATTTGGGCTGCTCACTTTTCAGTAAGGAGATGTGCAAAGCTCTGCTTACAGAGGTATAAACCCATGCATCAGTACAGTCCTTGGCCTGACTGAATAAAGAGCAACCTGACTGTAAAGGGCCCTTACAGAGGACTCCAGGCTGAATGGGTCAAGAGCAGATTCTCCCCACTAGTTAGGTAAACTTTGTGCTGCTTTACCTGCAGAGATGCCTAGGCAGCAAGAAATTATTTGTCTGACTTGACACTCATCAGGCGGCCTCAGTATGTTCTCTTTGGGTTGCCTGATTCAAGAAGGGCCTTAGACTGAAAGATGGTCCTGCAGAGAGCTACCAAGATACTCAGGGAACTGGAGGCCTGATCTCCGAGGTGGGATTAAAGGTTCTGGGATTGTGTAGTCTAGTGAAGAGCAGACTGGGGTGGGGAGGCAGAGGTTAATGTCAACGTAAAACCATGTATGAAAGTGCTAAGGGAGGAACAGATGGCAGCCTGAAATCTCTTCAAGGAGGGTAACAAGCCCAGCACAGCTAAACTATCTTCGTCAGTGAAAAACAGTAGAGTACTCATCTGCCCAGCACGTCCTGGTGCCTCTGAATGGCAGTGCAGCCGTCTGGTTTATCAGCCACTCTTTCCAGTTCTGTACCATCAGCAAACTTGCTGAATGCATTCTGTCCCTTCATCCAGGTCATTGATGAATAAACTGAACAGGATTGGACTGAATACTGACCCTTGGGGGACACTGCTAGTCACGGGTCTCCAACTCGACTCCATGCCACTGATCTCAACCCTCTGAGTTCTGCCTTTCAACCAGCTTTCAATCCACCTCAATGTCCGCTCATCTACCTCGCGCTACCGGCGTTCCTATGAGGATGTCATTTCCTTCAGGAAAGGACACATCTTTATTTCTTACCTGAAAATAAGCCAAACAGTTATGAAAGGGAATAACAATCGTAAATAGTAGAATAACAGTCTCTGAGCTCTTTCTGCATGAATCCAGTCATGGAATCTACTTTCTCTTTCCCAGATATGAAAAGCAGTGTTTTTTAAGCAGTGTAAGATGCTAGTGGAAAGCAAGGATCAAAACCAGACCATAAAAGAATAGAGAAGAATTGAAATAAGGAAATTAATATACATTAATACTTCATAGGTTAATATCATATTTCAAGTCAAATTAAGTAGGAAGGCTAGTCCAAATGTACTGTAAGTAACTACATGTGTCAAATGGCAACTGGAGGGCAAAAGCAGTAGTTTTTTTATAAACAAAAAAGATGCTCTCTTATCCCTCTTAAACAGCAAGTTGGAGTCTGTTTCACTTTTGTCTGGTTTGTAAATGTTGGGAACACACACTGAAAATTATTTACAGAAACTATGTTGTTGGAGCATCTACTAAAAAAAAATTAGCTGTAGCTGCTTTTTCTGAACTTCCCATTTAAACATCTCGATTATTGTCCTGGATGAGCAACAATATCTGTTACACTGAAATACAGATGTGTGAAGAGTGCTAGTAATCGGGAGATATTAGAAAGGAAAGACAAGACTTCAGCAGCTCCTGAGGCAGCAAGGAGATTGGAAGAGAAGACAGATGTAATATGTTTTTGCGAGTAAGGAGTGAAGAAAAAAAAAGGAAGAAAAGAGAAAAAAAAAAGATATGTGAGTTATTTAATTTGGAACAATAAAGAAAAGCTCCAGGAAGAAAAGTGCTGTTAAAATATTCTGTAAGCCTGTGCTTGCTTTTGTTCTCTTTAATCACCTTCCTTATTTATAACAGTTTATGACTTAGGGGTTTGCCAGGAATCCTTTCATAGTTCTGGATGCTGATTTATGCTGAATCTCATAGGCTCTCAAGGGGATGCTGGATTAGTTGGACAATAGCTGGGTATAATTCTTGGCCATGTTATAACAACTCTCGAGATGAAAGTCTGGCTCCAGGAGATCCAGGAGTTTTTTTATTTGATATCAGGACTTTGCTCTGTCTTTTCATTTTTTTCACAGCTTGATCAGAGCAGAGGAGAAAAGAAAAAAAATACTGGTATGCTGCCTGTTTTGTAGTGGCATTAGAACTGAAAGATCCAGTCTTTGTAACTGTGTGTATTTTTTTAACCTCAAACCATGGAATTTAATGTTTTAGGTTTTTGCATATGCGTAAACTTGGAGGAAGAGCTTATTCTAATTTCAGAAGATTCAGAGTTGACTTTATTATTATTATTATTTTTAAGACATACATTTGATGCTCCAACCTGTAGATTTGGAAGGCTTGGAATAGACAGTCCTAGATCTCTCAATAGATTTCTCAAAGCCTGATGTACTCCAAATTAAGCTTCTTGACTCTCTACAACTTGGCTAGAGATCTTTGCCCTTTCCCTCCAAGCCCAGCATGAAAAAAAGAGAGTTGAGAAACACTGATTAAGGAGATTAAGAAGGAAAATATAGTTCAGACATCACTGCTGAACTTCTAAAGCATTTGGCTCAGTTCTGTGCACTTTCCTGAATGTCTCATTCCCTCTTTGCACTCTTCAAAATTATGGAAATCAGGAAATATGTTGATAGTGTTTTCTTCTTCCAGAAGGAGGATTAACTTCCTGACCTTTAGATGATGCAACACTCCTCTGTTTTTCCTGTTGCTGTAAAGAACTATGCTGCCCTCAAACTTGCAAGCTGAGAGAGATGCTGACAGTGAGCAACAATAGCTTCAGTTCTAGGCACCTCCAAGAGGGTCAACAGAAAAGATAAAATTGAGCAGGCATATAGAATATATCATCCTGGATTAAGTCCATCTAAGCCCAAACCATGTCTTCATCAATGATTAGTGTCAAATACTTCAGACAAAATGCGGTTATCTGGCCTTTGCTTCTCCAAATACAATCACAAGCTTATTCTGAATTATAATAATTTGAAATTGGCTTAAATTGAGATGTCTGTGGTTTACTGTCTTTTACACCAAATCAATTGTAATGAATTATGATGCTGTGGATATCCTTGGCATCCACAGAAATGTCCCCTGTCTTCTCACACTTGGCAGATTTCTTGACCTCCACAGACTTTCACGGCAGTTTGCCATCCACAGTTTAATTGCAGTGGTTGAAAATAGCTTTGCATTGCCCCTTTGCTCCTATGCTAACAGGGCAGGAGCAGATAAATTTCTTGCCTACATTCTCTGGAGCCCTAGTTATTTATGTAATGATTATTTTGTATGCTATCATCAGACTACCATCGACCATCACACTGTATATGATATATCATCAAGTTCTCACCTCCTTTTCATGCCACTTTTTGATATCTCTCTTGATATGATCAAGACATTTTCAGCACTTGTCTGACTTCTTGTGTTTGTCAGCATCTCTCTTTCACTGATGTTCATGACTGCTTATGGAAGGAGTAATGTGTTAAGTGAGGAACACTGTAAGTCTGTAAATTCAGTGCAACTTCCAAAGCAGAGTAATTGCTTTTCCACTTATTATGATTATGAGCAGGAAAGAAAGCTTTGAAGAGAGAGAAGGGAGATGAGACAATTTCATCATCAACAAAGTTAGGGAGAAGAGTTCAGAGAAAGGGAGGGTGTTGAGAAGAAGAGTTTGCCCCATTCTGGGTGGTATATTGAAAAGTCTGAGAGGAAATTGTAATAAGGTATGATGCAAAAATGCATTTTATTTATACCTTACTTATACCTTACTTTATACCTTTCCTCTTACTGTATCTGTTTTCAATCTTACACTGAAAAATTTACTAAGGGTCTCAAAATCAAATAAAAACTATAAATGGCATAACATTATAAACTGTTGAGTGCTAGATGGCTACAGACTACTACAGTTACAGGAAACCCTATTATAAAAGTATTGCCTGAACTATATCACCATAGTTATTAAGGATGGTCTTGAGAAGATATGACCTATCACTAGCGGGGAAGCAGCCAAGTTAGGAAATGGTAAATCAGGTCATTGTGAAGAACAGTGGGTTTCAATGAGAACTTAAATGTTGTTCTACATCAAAGTTTATGTGTTGACTAAGTTGCATGAAAATGTTATATTATGTGCCTTACAGGGTAAACAGCAGCTAACCAAAACTATACAGCTCACAGTTACTTAGGAGACTATATGGAGCAATCTGGTGTTATGGGAGCCTCATTGGAAAGGTCTTGGATTACTACAGCTGTTGTGCAATTCTGAATTACTTCTGAATTATTTACTTTGATAACAATATCCTGAATATCCATTCAAGACATTCAAGAGTGAGTTGGCAGGAATCTATCTTAGCTGGCCTATTTTTGTGTGAGGGAATAGTTTCAAGTAACCTGGAGTTTGGGAATATAGAGAGCTCTCGTGCCAGTTCACAGTTCCTGTAATTCCTGCCCTCCTTCTTCCTCAAATCCATCTATGTCTATGATCACGTATGAACTAGAAACTTTTTGGTGGCTAATATATTACTGCTTAGTGCTTAAACTTGCATCATAAGTAGTCAGCTCTATTTCTGAGCAGACACAGACTTATCACATTGCTAGTTGATTAAGAGATTGAGTATATCAAAAGACATATTTTTCAGTATGATGTTAAAATCAACAGTGATTACAGATTCCTGGTCTAACCCACAGTCATACTAAGGCCATATTAATCACTAATTCACAAATTCACTATTTTTTTTGCCACAGTGTGTTTGTACTAGAGTTCAGACGTTCATGATGATGACCAGGACTGGGGAAGGGCCCAGCGCCAGAAGAGAGAAGGAGAGAAGTTCTTGGTACCAGACACACATTTGGATTAGACATGAAAGCAGACCTGGGAAATGGAAGATTGAAAAAATCTGAGAACTGGATATGACTTTGTTTTTCCTCAAGGAAATGAGGGTAGGAGAACAGGGCTGAACAGGGCAGCAAAAGGAGCTCTCTGTTAGGGCAGACAGTTCTCCAGCCACTTGATTGAAAAGACAGACTTTCCCAGGCATTTCTTCAATAAAAAAATAGTGAAATAGTAAAATACTTTAGTAAAATCCTTAGTAAAATATCTTTCAGTAAAAATAATAAAAAGATACCTTTATCTATCTTAAAAATCATAATGAACTATAATTTCATGTCATAGTCGTGCTTGATATAAGTTTTTGAGTCCTATGACTGTTAACTGAAAAAATTACATTCCTTAGATTAGATTAATGGCCATATTGGCTATATTGATCTATAAAAAAAGTATATGTTTCCACACAGGAGACATTAATTAATTGAGCACACAGGTATCCTCAAATTTACCCTTCTTCAAAAATTCTCTATCTCTTGTCTTTTAATAAGTAAAGTTATAAAAGAATAGAAATAAGCACAAAAAAAAGGCAATAAGGATTTTTTTTTTGCAATAGAAAAATTTTCCTGTTTCATAAACAGAAAACAGAGTGGTTTTTAATGGCTTTCTCTAATGCTAGTTGGCGTGGTACTGCAGAAGTCTGTTTACTGAATGTAAGTGACCTCTTGTTTTAAGACTACTATCCAAATGTCTGATAAGCAAAGTTTTTAGTGAAGTTTCTCTACAGGCCCCCTTAACAAGGTTTTTTGTTTGTTTGTTTTTAGCCATTTTAAATTATTTTTATTGCCTTTCTAAAGGATATGTTAAATATTGAGATCAGTTTAGATAACAGAGAGATTACAGAATTTCCAAGTTGGGGCATATAACACATAACTGAGAGCCTTTTGCCTTAATTTACCAAATGGTAATTTGGGAAATATTCTTATTACTTGATTTGACAGCTGTAAGATTCCCCAGAAACTGTTTACAGGCTAATAACCTTATAAATAGGTCAGGATGTAGGAAATTGCCTGAACTTATTCAGTCATTGCAAATCATCATCCCAGTTTCTTCCAAAAGTCTCTAAAACAGCTCTCATACTTCCAGCTGTATGAAGTAACAAAAAGGAAACCCTTAAATGTGGAAGTGCTACCTACCTTTGAAACAGATATAACGTGAGCAGAACTCATCAGAAGTTATTATCTCAGAAACAGAAGACTTTAAGCTCTTGGCCTCAGAGGACTGTGAAGCCTCCATTTCCTCTTTCAGTCTGTAACCTCTACCAACAACTTCACCTTTTCTCTGCTATGTCACTTGAGAAATAATCTGAACACCAAGGTTTCCCAGACCTTTATGGCTTTTTGGCCATTGCTAGGGCTTGGGATGAAGGTAGGCAATGTGTTTTAGGGCATATTCTTTACATATTAGTTTATGCATATGATGCCTTCTCAAAAATACTTGCAAATTCTGAACATAACTCTCATTGCACTTGACACATCTTTTTGTTTGTTTAAAAATTAATTTTAATCTCAAAGAATGTTTTGAAGTTATATTAGTGCCGTATTCTGGAAGATCTTGGTTCACCTGAGGAAATTAGTGATCGCTAGAGATCATGATTATCCAATACAGGACTTCCCAGTGTAGTGTGCTGTAGTAGCACCACAAAAGCCCAGATCTGTATGTCATCAGTGGATTCTTCCAAAAATAAAATGATAATAAATTTCCCCCCTCCACCCTCTCACCTGTTCTACTTCAACAAAATGAAATTTAGATCTAGTCCCAGTTTTCTGAAAAGATGCTGTACTGGGCAGTTGGAGTCAGGTATCGGGAGTGGAACACTTAAATTAATTAAATGAATTAATTAAATAAATTAATTAATCACATAATCAAACATATATCAGATGAGTCTACTATAGTTTAGCTCAAGGTATCCTGGGCTGCAAAGATTTCAGCAGAGCCAGGCTTCAGTGCTTCTGCTTCTCCCACCAACTTTCAGAGCCATGTTTGTTTTGCTGCTTTTTATTTACTCTAATTTCCCCTTATTAGACAAGAAATTAATTTTATACCAAAGTAATGTTTCAGCTGTGAAAATACATTGTGTATTTTGATCTGAAGGTGGGGCAAATTGGTATTCTAGGTATGAAAATCTGAAAGGGGACAGATTTCTGGCTTAACTAAGGGCATTTTACACACACACACAGATTTCTACTCACTTCAGTTTGATGGCCCTAACATGTTTCATGCATTTGTTTATAAATTTTCACTTACCTGTAGTTATGGAAGACTCTACATGTAGTAATCCAAGTTTCCAGATAGCCTACATGTGATTCAGGAAATGCTCCATGCTTGAGTAGGAAATCCAAGTCTCTTCTCCGGTGCTGGTGTTACAGGGGATCTTGGTAAATGCCAACAACTGTGGGAACAGGACTTGTGACCTCCAGTTGATAACATATCAGTGAAATGGTATATGATCAAAGTATTCCATGTCTTGGCGGTTCTCATGTCTATCAGGAAATAATACAATCTGTCTTGGAGTTTTATCAACCCCTTAGGAAGACTGTAGATTTACACAGGCCAAGAAAAACACAGCTGACAGCTTCAACAAGGAGCCCGCAGAAGGGGTGAGGGCAATGCCTGGGTGGGTGACGGCTCCTGCTCTGCCCTGCCCTCTTCCTGAAGAGAGAGGATGATTGCTACATCCAGTTGAAAGACCCCAAACACATCACGTGTTTTGAAGCAAACGCTTCAAAATTATGTGAAAAGAGTACGGTAGCTAAATACTGGTGAAGTAGATTTTTCAGTGCTTTGTCTTCATCACTCAAAGTTATTAGAAAAGCAAAAGCATACTCTATGCAATATCAGGCAAATCAGCCAATAACTACAAGAAATATCACAAGGAAATGAGTACTAGCACAAACAACATCATGTTTTTATGCATTTGATATCCAGGCTAATACTTTGAAACAATATTTTTTTCCTTTAATTGTATTTGCTTCTATTATTTGATTCTACTTTTAGGTGATATGTATATGTTGCTGACAAATCAAATTAAGTTTATATTGCTGGAATCATTATTAAAATAATTAAAATGAGGCAATGAAATGAGTCACCAAGTGATCGGGTTACACACAAAATCAGTGTTACACAATTGAGTTTTGATGATAGGGTTAAATCCTCTGGTGGTCATGTTTAAATATTAACACCTGATGCTGCAGACTTGCTTGTATTATCTAGTACTGCTGAGTCTCTGTAATTGAATTAACTTCTTAGTCACAGAAGACAGAATTTGCCACACAGAAAGGGAACACTGTTGCTTAAAAATAACTATTCTTTTGAAAAAGGTTTTGTAAGGATGCCCTTGGGAAGAAATTATACTAATATAAGAATTAGTCTTCAAAGTCAGTATGGGGATCTGATCTGTATTCCAGATCTGAGTTTTAGTTACATCCTAGTTCTTGTGCTAGTAAATTTTTATGTCAGCTAAAATGGTTGATTGTTTGAGAGGAAATAATATTATACTGGGTAAATGAACCACTTAAACTATAAGAAAATGCATTATATATTCTAGGTATCTGTATAATGTCTGGCATAACTGTATCTCCTAGTAGTAGCTGGTATATTTATGACTTAAATAAAAATGAAAGAATTATCATTTTTATCATATATTAGATTTTATTTGTCAAATAATGAAGATGAGAAAATATTTAGAAATTCTACTGACTGAGGATGCTCACAGAAGAAATTTAGTGAGGTCATTATTTTTTCTAACTAAGATTCAATATTGAAAGCTGGAATTTACAAATTTTGGCACAAGAAGACTTTAATTTCTCTTTCTATTTTCAGAGTTGCTGAGCACATAGCTAAATTTCATGTGCCTAGATATAACTTTAGTTGTCCACCTTTACAAAGCCAACCCTTAAAATGCTGACCCTAGGTATGGGTATCATGTTTTGGGCAAGCTAGACCCAAAGAGAAAATTTGGCTTATTTCAACTATACTTTTTATGATTACAGTAGTTTATTTCCAGTTTCCAGACACCATTTAGTGGTATAAACAAGCTTGTGAGGGAAAATATTTTCAGCTTTTAGCTGATGAAGAAAAGGTTCAGACTGCTGTTTGAAAAGTGCTGATAGTAACAGTCATAATTCAATATTCCATTAATAACTCAACACAAACCAGCTGAGGCAGAGTATTTCAGAATAAATTTATAACAATGTAACTCATATGCATGTCATCAAAATTTGTTCCATTTTTTTATCATATATATTTTTACCCTATCATACCTAGACTGACACTCAAGATTGATAAGGCAAATAATTAACCTGTTGAAGAATCTCCAATATCAAGTGTTCCATTTGTACAGGTGCTATCAAAGGGCTAAGTGAATCAATCGCTTAGGTGCTTACTATCTAGGTACTCTAGATTAGGGTACTCTAATACGCAGGTTTTTTAGGCACTTGAACTGGGATTGGGGATCACAGAATCACAGACTAGTTGTGGTTGGAAGGGATCTTTAAAGATCATTTTGTGCATCTTCCCCTGCCTCAAGCTAGCCAGCAAGTCATGCTGAGGATAGAGATGCCTGTTCCCAACCCTTTCTGGGACCTGAGAGTTAGACACAGGCTAAGAGTTCAAAAAACTAAACTAGAGTTCAAAAACCCTCTGCTGGGGATCCACCTCTGAATGTTTTAGTTGAAAGATGTAGTAACAATTCCTGGTGGACTTTCTATGAGGGTTTGAACTCTTGATGGGAAGGAGAAGTCCCATGTTCTCTTTACTGAACTGTCTGTGCGCTTTACATGAAATAGTCATCATACGCAAACAAACATTATCCTGGAACCACAGCCTGTGTTCCCAAATAAATGGCCACCATGAAGTGAGAGTCACACATTTCATCTCTACATTCCTATGGGACTACAGCTCCCGGCATCTTGCACCTGATGGTGCAGCTCTGGCAGAGCGCGTCACCCTGCACCCAGCGAGGCCTGCTGTCAGCCTGTGTGTGTGACTGCGGTGGTCACGGTTTCAGGACCCTCAAGGAGCACCAGGACTGAAGGGCTCAGTTGCGACTCCCAGCAGAGCTTAGGAAGATTAGAGTGCCCAGCTACCTGGTGCCAGGTCTCAGGAGAAAAACAAAGTAGCCTGGTGGATTGATATATTCGTATCACAGGGTCTGAGTCATTTTGTAAGCAGTGTAAGATGATGGAGAAGGAAAGTGGCCCCTATCTTCTGTCTGTCTTCTGCTTTTTCTTGAGTAGACTTAAAAAGTTCACCAAAGAATTAAGGGGTTTTTTAGCCCTTCTTGCAGGTTATCCAGTGGAAATTTGTATCATGTAGCAAAATGCCATTTCTGCAGAGATTACACAAATTTACTCCATGAGTCCATTTCACAATCTGCTAGTTCACTGAATTCTGCTTTTCTTCTGTGACAAGCTTCTATTTTAAAAGTGAATTGAAATTCCCAGATAGAAAATCTGAGTCAAAGAGCTACAAAATTTATTGCTGTGATCATACAGTCTTCCTCTGTGGATTTCTGAGTATTTAATAAATAAAAGAGAGAAAATCCTTCTTCTGTGGGTAGTGCATCATCTACACAGTGATGGCAATCTTTCATTATAATTCCTTTCACTTTGGCTTGCATGAGCTGGAAGAAAACATTTCATGGGAATAATCTCAATCCCTTTCCTCTTAAAATGATAGATATCTTCCTTTGAGCTCTCTGTGCTTTCAGTCTGCTTTTTTCAACATATGAATCACAATGTAGTATTGGTTCCTAAATACTACATATCTTTTTCTCCATTTTTGTGAGTTCCTGAAGTATATTGCTTGTACATAAGCACATACTGACGGAGTCATGCTTTCAAGTGACTGTTGATACACTTCAGAGGGAAGAAGAACGAACTGGTTTGAAATACCCACTTTTCAAATGAGCCTTTCAGTGCACCTGAAGTTGCAATAGGATTTGCTGAAGTAAGGGAAAGCAACACTAACAAGAGTCCCAGGCCTGCGAAAACGTTGATAGCTGTAGAGTAACATTCTCTCTTTACCTAACTTCTGGTGTCAGAAAATTTCAGGCAAATACAATCTCTGTAAAATAATGCTTCCAGCTGAATTCACTGTTTTTCTTTGCTTTCACTTTAGATTAGTTGAAAATAAAGAGTAATTTTCTTCCTGTTCCTTTCTGGATCAGAATGTTTCAAAAGTCTTAAGGGAAAATCTCTAAGGACTCTAATAGGCAATTTCAGTAATGCGGCAATGTTATATATTCTTGGCTTTTCTGTAAGGTGGACTGTGATTTAAGAGACAGTTCTTTCTGTTGGCCTTAGTCTTCTATTAAGGAGTTGTGCCTTCCTGGAAAAATGCTTATTTCGATCATTGATTCATGTCTTCAGTGAATCACAGTTTAAGACCTAGTTCAAGGGTTAGATAATTCACAGTGATATGATTTAATATTTCCAGGCAATAACTTTTGCCTTTAAAATGTAAAATAAAGATATATCTGAGGAGATGGGGTAGCTGTGTTATTTCACCAGAACTAAACCCAGAGCAATGACCAGACTATTTTCTTGAAGTAAGATCAGTAAGAAGGCATGCAGCTTCCCCTGGGTCAGTGTTTTGCTACTGCCTAGACAACAAATAAGCAGTACAATCACCAGTCTTATTGAAGGTGGATATTACTTAACAGAAGTAAAGTTCTCAGGGAAATTTGACAATACCTTCAAATATGTGAAAGACAGATATTAAAGGATAAATACATCATCCTGTTGCAAGTAGTGCTAGGACAAGGGGCAATAATAGTACTGACGTACCAGAAAGACTTTGCTTATAGAGATGTGCTCTAGGTGTCCCTGCTTGAGCACGGGGGTTGGACTAGATGATCTCTAGAGGTCCCTTCCAACCTCAACCATTCTGTGATTCTGTGATGGGAGAGTCTCCCATCCCTATGGACTCTTCAGAATAGACCAGACAAGGATCTGTCAGGAATGCCAGGGTGTGTTTTGGAGTAGACTGATAGACTAGATATCTGATAATCACTTCCAACCTACTTTTCATGACTTCTGTGAGTAGAAGGAGTGTGAAAGCTGTCTGCAGAAAGAGTGCATTTGTCTTCCCAAAATGCAGATAATAGAGAATATGGTTCTCATGGTGCCAGTACTGCACCATCAGGCCATGCCTAAAATAAGCAGAATAGAAGTAGCAGAATAGTAGGAACTGCTAATGGAAGGATGATGAGGGAGGCAGTGCTGTCTCTCTGCTGTGCCAGTAAAGGCTTTGCACACTCTGCTTTCATCTTTGCTAATGGAAGGGAAAACATTTAAGAGCTTTAGGCTACCTTCAGACTGGATGCTGAAGTGAATCCTTCACTCTAAAAGTGCAGACTACAGGCATCAGACTCTGCAAACTAAGTTGTCGCTCTTAGCTGTCAGAGGTAGAGACTAGCCTGACTATACACTGCCTGCACTTACAAAACATTCCTCAGCCGAGGATCTCAGCATGATATTCAATCATGCCACCTTATTTTACAGGGTAACAGAGTGGCAGAGCTGCTTCAAGATCACACAATAGCAGTCAAATACTTAGAGTTCCCTGTCAGCCTTAGATAAAACATACAAATTCGCTCTGATCTCAGTTGCACGAAGCATGCAATCAAATGCACTGGAACTGTATTCCCAGAAAAACCTCAGAGAAAAATTCTGAGACTCCTCAAAATTTTAACATTCCTCACATCAATGTGATCAATTATTTTCAATCCCAATCAACATGGAGGCATGAAAAGAGCCCTTGAGAGAGGGATGCTCTTTCTGGACCATGGTCATGCTACAACATATGGTTACTGCCTTGCATTTGTCATCTTCTGATTTGTCATCTGAACAACTTCAGTGATTTCTACCTTCTACTTCCTAAAAAACACTGTCTTCACCTGCTTATCACCTCACTCTGCTGAATGACAATCCAGAATGGCATACAAAGAAAGCAGAAATCATGCATGACTGCATGACCAGTCAAGGAAGAATATAGCAAGGTGACAGACTACCCAGAGTGCCGTAGCCAACACAGTGACCACTTCAAAGACTTTTACAAATAATGGTGTTGAAAACAGCAAATCATCAGCAAGTGACAGAAGGTTCAGGTATAACTACATAGCTAATAATCCAAGCTAAATGGCAAAGCTTCTTTAAGTCACACAAATGTCCTGGAAAAGACTTTTATTAGGCTTGAGAGTATGAAGATCTTTAATATCATAAGGTATAGCACTGAGTTGGTAGTCTTAAAATGTTCTGTCAATAGCAACATGATAGAAAAGTCTTTACATAAGGATCAGTTGTCACCATTAAATATATTTTGCTTCACTCAATCATGTACACATGAGATGATACTACACTGGTAGACAAAATAAATTTCTTTACACTTTCAAGTATAATTCTTACCAAGGGAAGAAACAGCAATATAACAAGGTAAGTTAATATCTTCTGGGAACTGAGCTCAGAAGTGGGATAGAGTAATTGAACCCAGTGGAGTTACACAGATGTAATGGGAAGAGAAATAGAATTTGCTCCAGTCAGACCACTGTTTTTACGACACCAGGCAGCAAAAATGCCCATGCACTCTGTTCTGGTTTTGATTTCATTAATAATTCACTAATAGTGAAACAGAACAGATGCAAATATTATCTTCAAAGAAAATTGAGTCTCATTAGACCAGCATTTAAAAAGATTTGTTGGACATTCCTTATCTGTTCAAATAATTCCCAACTCATTTCAATCAAATGGATATCTTTATTGTCATTCTAATCGCCAGATCCGTAGAGACCTGTTTTCCAGCTCCATGCAAATGTGATAAGTCCAGAAAGACATTCTATCCAAACTTAAACATACCACTAAACAAAATACTAATGTAATAAAATTCTTTCAAGGCACGTTTAAATTAACAATAGAACTACAATAGAAGCAAAGAAAGCAGCTACTCTTTTTTTTTTTTTAGTAAGTGCTGAGTATAATAGAATAATGTTGCAATAACTGAGAATTTAAATTTGTCTGGAAACAATTCACAACCATTTTCCCACCATTTATTTGTATATTTCATTGGTCTTCCACTCCCTTTTTCATATCCACTGGAGTAATTTCCATTAACGGCAGTGGACTTCAGCCAGTGAAAAATGAGTAAATTAGGATTTATGTCATTTTTAAGCTAGAGTTGCATTAAAAGCTTTCAATGAAATTGCAAATTGAGAGGTTGACAGAAAAGTTCATTGTGTGTGAATACAGCTTGAAGTTAAAGTTTCAGGTGGCACAAATCCCACTTTTCCCTTAGGCATAACTCTGGATGTCTCTCTTTACTAGAAGGATGGAGCTGCTTTTACCCTAGCTACCAGCTGCTCGTGCTTCTTCTGCACCGTGCGGTCAGTGAAAGTTAGCTAAATGCATGTAAAGCCTTCCCTGCTCTTGAATTTCACATCTCTACTGACTGTGATAGATAACTGTTCAAAAGGCCAGCCACGGAGCCTTTCTGAAGGAAAAGAGACTGCAAAAAAGAAGTGACTCAGGGGAAACTGGAGGCTTATGAAGATTATTTTTCACGCATCTCCTTCATGAAACAAAGATCATCTGTTTTGAGTGTCCTGTTGGTCGGACTGAGGCAGACTTCAAAAGGAAGGGAATCAGGGATGTTGTGTCTCGGAGAGAATACACATATTACCTACTAGGGAATTACTATTTCTCCCAACATCCTATTTAGGGCATTTGGATTCACAAGTGGATGTTGGTATGTGAGCCATGTAAACTTTTTTTTTCTGCCATCCGGTTGTGTATTTCTAAGGTCTGTGCCTGTAGCGTAACTGTTGTGACCACCTTATCTCTTTGCAGTGGCTCATATTCTTAATTACTTGGTTAAATCTAGCTATAATCTGTACAAAAGTTTGTTAGAACTTGGTGATCATTATTTTTTCTCAACTGAAAATCTTGCTTTGGTAGTTTGCAAATTATTACATTTACTTCTGAGCTCTGCAGTTTAGAACTCCACATTGTGTTTTAATGGAAAGTATTTTGTATTTGTTCCCCATATACATGTGATTTCTGATCTGTGTTTACTATTAAATATGGATTGATTCTAATACGCTAATTATTGACATTATAAAATATGCTTGTAATAGATCACAGTATGGAATTCAAATATAATCATTTTTCTTGCTTTTCCAGGAAATCAAAAAATATGTATACTTTCATCCATTTAAAGACTGCTACTCCTCTCAGACTTATGCTTGAGCACAGTGATGCATTTGGTGCTGTTACCTAGAAGTTAATGCAAGCTTAAAAATTCCTCCACAGCCAATTGCACAGAGAGTTTAAACATCCCAGAGCTACTGTAACAAATGGAAAAAACATGTAGTTTCTTATGTTTCTGAGATGCAAAACTCAGGCAGTTTTAAGGTAAGCATTAAAGATTGTATTTATTCAGAATTTGATGGCAAACAGTTGAAAGTTATAAATAAGCAGCAGATAGGTTGTTAGTGTGCAAAACTTCACTTTTGGCACTGAATGGGAGGACTCAACAAATCCAGATGTGGTCAAGACACTCTGCTCTGCAGTAGCTTACACTCAGGAGTGAGAAATCTGAGCTTCTTTCTAAACAGGTCAAAAAGAAGTGGTTAACACCTATAGAGGTTTTCATAAAAAAAAAAAAAGGAAGAAAAAAAAAGGCATTCTCATCTGGGAAAAAAATTTCTGTCTTCTTATCTTACTGGTATTAAGTTTATTAAGTTCTATGTAATAAATTACATTATTTATGAATGCCATGCACCGAGTCAGCTGTGGAAGCATAGGCCAATTTAAAATTTTACACTGGAAAACTATCTCATAAAACACATGACAAAAATATGATCTATCCTAGTTCGGGTTGATTGTTTAGATTCAAAGCTGAAAAATCTTACTTCATATTAATTACAGATTTATATGTGAAGGAAAACAAAGCAGCATACATAAATTCATTACTAGGCCTGTCTCATTGTGGCAGAAGGGCGTAGATTTTTTTTTTTGTCTCTTCTATTCCATATTCCATTTCTTTCTTTCCATTCATTTTTTTTTCTTGTTGGATAATATTAAATTGTCAGTAATACTGAATGGTATTGGTACCAACTATCTAAGACATGTAAGAGAAGAACAAGGTATAACTAAAAGTAGTGTGAAATCAAAGTGTATAACAATTCACAGCTACTCAAACCTAGTGAAGTGCTAGGGACCTGTAATGAGCTGATCACTGGGGAAGAAATTCCTCTCTCCACTCATAACCTGTCTAACCCCTTTAAAACCAGAATAAAGGACAAACAGATCTCAAGTGATTTGCTCTTGCAAAGAGTAAGTCACATGAATTATCCATCTAAAGATCATTGTCTGTGACCAACTCAGTCAGCAAGGAAAATAACTTATGATGAAGCAGGTCTCACCTTGGACTGTCTGTGAGCTGCGCTGGTGCATCCTACCAGATATTGGGTGTGAAATACACATGCACATTCTTTTTCATAGAAAAATAATATAAAATTTCCTTCTGAAAAATAGCAGTGCAACAAATTGTAGTTACATTTATTTTACAACAGTGGTCTCAAACCCTCAGTGTAAAGACAGGATGATTTTTCTTTGAACATGCAGAACATGAAAAGACAAAATTAGGATGATTATCTTATCTTCCAAACAGCAATAGTTAGAACTTTTGATATTTTTAGGTAGACTGAAACAATTTCAAGATGATGTAGGAAAAATTTTGAACCTTTAGGAATTTCTTGATATTTTCTTTCAAACTGTCTTTTATCACATGGCACATAAGTGACAAGGATTCCATACCCTATTTCTAGCTTCTGCCAAAAGCAGATGCCCAAGGGAAGAATATTAGACCATTTAAGCTTATAGAAAACTTCCCCTTAATAATTTCTCAGACTAACCATTTTATGCTGAGGAACTAAAGATACATTTCTTTGTTTAACAAATGAGTGATTTTCAGTAAGTAATTTGATAATTCCCTCTGTAGCAGAAGACAGAGGGAACAGTTCCACAGTGGGTTTTTTTTCAGATTGAAGAGTCCTTCTTTAGTCTTCAGAATAGAAACCACTTGATACATTTGGCTAGCCTGGTTGTCTACCTCTATACATTTTTTTCACTTTTATTCATCTTTTCTGAGAATACATACATGGCATAGGTCTAAACCACACATCTGTCATTGGCAGAATGATGCTTTGTGCTCTCTCTTCTGTTTTTTTTGGGGGGAGAGTGAGGGAGGAGGGTCTACTGCTCCTGTGCTGACATTTCATTGCACTATTTGTCACAGACCCATTGCTTTACTCCTGAGCACTTAGCACAGAGCTTGATTTTATTTGTGAAATTAAAAGGTTTTTTTTGCATATGTTTGATTTACATCAAACTTGATCAGTCATTTTGTGCCCAGTTACTTAACCACCTAGAAAAACATAGTAAAAAATCACTGTGATACACAGGTCCTTTATTACAGGGATAATAGTGTTGCTTCTCTTTTCAAGAAAAGACGTGTATGTGATTGCAATGGGGATGTAGAGATGTTGTTAAAGTTTCCTATACAACCCACATGCTATTTGACCACCGCTGATGCTCTGCATTTCCACAACGGCACATTTGCTCTCTGCCTAAAGAAGAGGATCTCCCTTTTTGTATGTCACAACTGTTTGTTTATATACATAAATTCTTCAGGCAAAGTTTCATTACAAAAGAAGGAATTACAAAAGAGCCTGACATACAGATTCATTAATGCTACTAAAAAAATAATAATCCCTACAGAAAAACAGTTTCCTTCTGTCTGAATACATAAAGTGATTTACAGAAAGTGGAAAGATTCAGCACTTTCAAGGAAAATGAAGTAGGTATATTTTGCTTTCTGTAATATCTTTGGTCTCCAAATGAGAGCAAGAATGTGAATATTGAAATAGCATGGCTGTTTTGCTGATATTACTGATCTGAATGAAAATCCCCCTTTACCAACTGACTCATTACTGAGCCACTTACTTACAAAAAATTACCATTTAGTTCTTTGTAACAATACAGTAGAAGGTTAGCAGATGAGGAATGCACTTTCATTCACTGATTATCTAAAAATAAAGTATTTCCCATCCTAAGGTGCTATAGCTGAATTTTGTAAAAAATCGTTGTCTTCACATGTTTAATAGTCTATGTGAATTAGTGTATTGCAGCTGGGATCTGGACACTATAGTCTTTTAATTAGGGGAGACTTTTACTTCTAATGAAAATGTCCAAGATAGATACACAAAATTTTGAACTCTTTTATAGCCCTAGAGTTAGGGCATCACCCTCAGAGCTCATGGATTCTCACGTAGAAAATGGAATTAGTCTTATTTTTCCTCCATTACAGGTAAATTCATAACTGTTGTGCTATTGAGTAAAAATGTACTGCCACGGCTACTTCTCCTTGGGGGGATGTGAGGGTGTAAATATTGTTCTGTGTTTGCTGTAGAATCATCTCAGAAAGGCTTAATGGGTGAATCTTGAAGAAGTTGAAGTGAGGCAGCGCAGATGTCTTGCTAATGGTCAAACATTTATGCTATAGAAATAGAAGTGCCTTGAGACTGTAGATGCTGCCATGATTAGGTGACAAGTAAGTGTGATATTTTGGGAACCTATGCTTTGAATTTAGACATTTAAAGAAGTTGTCAAATGTCAAACCCCTTTAATGGGTTTTTGGTGACTCCAAAGACACCTGAAGACTTAAGATGTGGTTAAGAAGGGTCATTACCATTTAAGGCAGTGGAAAATAAATACCTGAGAGTGGTCCCAAAGTCAAAACAAGGACAGTAGTTAACTCCATTTTCAGAGCCACTAGATGGTTAAATCTGGACTGGAATATGTTGGAGAAGGCATAGTTATTAGAGACAGGCTTTGAGCAACAGAGTCTCTGCAAGCTTTTCTAAAACAGCAAATCCAAGAGTAAATTAAAAAATTTACCAGCTCTGCTTTTGAGTACCTTTCCAAGTAAGTAATAACTGTCTCCTGAAAAAACTCTTGGCAAATGCTCATTGAATATGAGAAACAAGAATGGAGAAAGGGAAGGAGGTAAAGAAGAGATGCCTATAAACTATTTAATATATGGTAGCATACAAATTATACCTGTTACCTGTGCCCTGTGAAAAGATGAACAACTCTCAGTGAAGGCTCAAACCATGAGGTTGATACCAGGTCACAAAGTTGGCGTCAGTTTCCTTCATCTAAGCAGTATTTGTTAGCTGACAATGTCATACTTTCATAGTCAAAATAAAAATAATACTCAGATTTTACGAATGGATCTGCTTGAGTACTTACCCATTTCCTGACACCTGACCTTTGTTCCGTATTTTTCACTCTTGCAGGAAACTGGGGGATCACTGCCATCTATTGGTAAAAGAAATAAGCTAACATTACTGTCCCACTGTGATATAGTGCTAGAAGTTGCATAATTTAACTGAAATTGAACATTCAGTGCTATTAAAGATGATTATATATCTTCTCAGCCTACTGAGTCTCATGATTATTTTTTAAAATGAAAGTACTGTAGCACATAGAATGTACCATTTATCATAGCTTTTCTCCATATTGTTCGTCTGTTTGAGTCTGCTGCAACACAACTCTCCATTTATATGATAAATATAAGACTGTGCTCAGGCTTTCAAAAGAAAACACTTGGCTGGGAGAGCTTCGGAGGATTAACAATTTGGAATTTCCAAATATGAGATAACTTGGTTGCCTGAGGGAGATATTCCTCACTCGTGGCATAAAACTGGTGAAAAGTATGGTAAGACCTTTTAGATGAAAAGAACAGATTGCTAAATTTTTATTTATCATTATCATAATGGACTTGATAGGAACAAAAATACCAACAACAGGGAAGCACCAGTTATTTGAGTTTTAAATGTAATTAGAATGTGTACAAGACAATTCTCCTTACCATCATGTATGAAATTAATCAAAGGCAAAATGAAATAAATGATTAATCTCTTATTGATATTTAAAACATTTGTCTCTATGTCCAAATACCCTTTAATGATCAAATTGAAGTCCATAGTATTAGCAAATGTAATAATGATCTAGGTGATTTTCTTGTTCAGCATTTTTATTTGAATTGTTTTTATTGAATTGTTCAGTAGATCTCTATACCTGGAAATAAATTAATCAATAATTTTAATCGGGTCTTTGATAGCCCACCATTACTAACTTCATTAGAAGTTACAGCTATTTAGGGTAGAAAGATGA
>JAUBNY010000878.1:1782033-1798223 GCA_032275445.1 Crypturellus soui
TCTGCCTTAGCCTTCATTAATTACAATGCAAACTGAGGTGCTTGATATCTTACAGACCCCACATATTAATAATGACCAAATGTTTTCAGCTGTGAACTCAACTGGCTGCTTGTACAGTAGTAAATAATCAGAAAGACAAATGAGGACGACATGTGACTGCTCTAAAGCAGAGATTTAAAATATCTGATGAGATATTTGACTGGGATCATACAGAAAATGTATCAGTGCTGATGCTCAATAACTTTGTGTTGGGACGCATGATGTTGAGTGCTGCATGGCACATGAAGGACCAGACCTTATGGAGCTGCAGCACATGGGGAAGTATGCGTTTCAGTGCTAGCCAAACTCTACTAGGATCAAGGTGTGAGCTCATCAAACAGAACGCACTTTTCTTTAGCTACTATGTACTAAAAATCAGTGTTTTATTCGTTGTTCAGTATGTGGAGATCTGTTTCTTCTTTGAGTCCTGTTTCAGTTTTTAAAATCTATTATTGTACTTAGCCTGACAAGATACACCAATACTAAAGGGTATGGTTCTAGTCTCAGAAAAATGAATGTCAGGTCTCCTACTGAATAACAGCAGGACTGTACTTGAAGTACACCCGCATTCCTCCAGGTTGCAGGGAAGTCAACAAAACAGGGGTTTCTCTTTAGAGTAGATACAAGTGCGTAACTGCCTGTAATCCAGGAACTGTTGCAGACATTTCTCAAGGCTGGCAGTCTGAATTTGTCTAGCTGGGTGCTGTGCCAGTGATCATAACAAATAATTGATTTTTTAAAAATGTATTTTTTCTTTATTATAGACATGAAGATTTGATTATCGAAAAAGAATGGCAGGTCCCTGTGTTTTATAGCTTTGTTATTACTTATCAACATAGATTGGACTTTCCAAAATGCTTAGAACAGTATGAAAATCATTGACTATTAATAGTTGCAATACACATTTGTGTACAAAACCTCAGAATCAACGAGGGATCCCGGGAAGATGCAGATACACCAGCTAGGAAAGTAGCTGCCTGAAGGCTGCAGAGATCAAAGGGAGGCTGATTGCATTTGTGATACACATTAGCAGTGTTGGCTTGGGGATCCTGAGGCTGAATTGTTGATCATTTATTCTTAGAGATGTTCTCACCAAGTAAACTGAAAGTAGGAGGAGAGATATTTCTGTTGCTATTTGTGCTACAACTGTTTTCTAAAGAATTACTGTTTTCATTTTTTTTCATCTAGTATTTTTCACTAAAAAGGTTATCAAAACCTGATCAAATACTATGTTTTTTTTCTGGATAGTATTTTGTAAAACTTATTTTAAGTCATAACAAACAATTACACTCTTATGCCTGTATGACATGTCTTCCTTTTCAGTAAAAGCGTTCAATTTATGTACTATTGACAGGCCTGGACTGTTTGTGTGTTGTTTACATTTACTTTTGGTGATGAGGGAGAATATTCAAGCAGATTGTTGCAAGAGAGTGTTATGGCTTGTGCATGCATACGATATATAATGCACACACGAACTATGTTACACAGAATAAATCGACTTGTTTTTATTGGAAGAAAATCTTCTGTGGCAGGTGCTTTTGCTTTGTTTTCTTTTGAGTCATAAAAAAATCCCTTCCCATAGCATCATGAGTGAAACTTACTCTGGAGAGGAAAATATGTCAAAATGGAACTTGCAAAAGAATTAGAAATTAGGAGAAGATACCTGAAGGCATCTGGTGGTACCTGATACCAGAAGATTCCTGACACACTTTGCTAACAAAAGTGAAGCTGATCTCCTCTGCCAGCCTCAGCTGATAGCTAGGTTTTCCTGGTTTATTAATGATGCATACTTCATTTTGTCACTTTTAACTTACAGGTTACTACTTTAAAGGCAATCTTATAAGCTATTCATTGGTGTTTGGGGCATTTTTAAATGCCAGTCAGTTGGAACACAGTTGTTCTAGTGAGATAATTGATTGAAAATTGATTTTGTACGGAGGGTGCAATTCTTTTTCTCTAGGATGTAAACAAGAAGGATTTAAGCATTTGATTGCTTAGTAGCCATTTTTGTTTTATCCTATTTTTATTATGCCTACTGGGCAAAAATTATTGTTGTACAATTGCCCTGCTGATTTTACTGAAACGCTAAACCAAAAACCTTAACATTAATGGAAAAATACAAGGCACTCTCCTTTTTTATAAAAGAGTGTTGGAGAGAACTAAGTTGAATTCACTTGGAGTTAGCCATTGTGGACCTTATACTTATGGGAAAGATACAACTTTGTATACTAGGAATATTTCAATAATTTTTGTATTTTTTTAAAGTCCTTTAGGTCTCTTGCTGTCAGTTAAACTAAATAGGTTAAGTTTCATTTTAGTATGTTTTCTGTTACTACGTGATTTGGAACTTAAGTCTTCAGGGTGGAGATAAACATACTTAATAATGAACAACTAAAGCCACCTTCCAAATTTGATACAAATTTAGCACTGTATGGCACAACTGTAAGATTTTTCTACTTACATTATGTTCTCCTTAAAGGACTAATTACAAATTTTCCAAACCCTACTGAATGCAGTTACACACACTTTTTTTTTTTTTTTAAATTATGTCTCATTACTCTTGATGTTTAGGATATCAGGTTGTATAGCTGTATGTGTCTCAGTAGAGAGAAACTTCAAAATGAAGTGTTGAGAAATCATCATCAGAATATGTGGCAGCACTAGATTACTAAAACCTTGAAATCCCATTGGATTTAAATGATGAAGAGATAGCTGTGAGGTTATTGCTATAACTGTGATACAGCAATTACTTTTCCCTTGTTTTTTAATGGCATAATATGCCTAATGTATAAGAGGCTTCCCATTTGTCATTGATTCTTTAATAATTATTCTGTTTCATATACAAGGCTTTACATCCACCTACACTCCTAATTTTTTTACATTCAAATGAATATTATCATAATCTTCTAATTGTGCCCTCAAATAAACTTCTTTTCTTGTATGCTGTGATTGAAAAAGATTTTGGGAAAGTACTTTAAGAACCATTTTTTATTTTTGCTGCCATCTAGGGCTAGTTTTTTCCTGGCAAAGGCTTAACCGCAGTAGCTTGGTGCAGCCAGTCCCATGACTATCCTAGAGCTCATCGCTCACAAAACTCCACACAGGCTGCTGTTGACATCAGTTTCAAATGCCTTCCCATGTAGGCTTGTATCATCTGTGACTGCTTCACAGCCCCCACCTACGGATTACTTGGCATCTGGGAACTGTAATCATCTTCATGAGCTTCCAACAGCTTGTCCCATAGTCAAGCAAACTAAATCTTTACAAATCCAGTGTATCTTATGATCTTAATCCTACCAGTTGCAGAAAGGTATCAGTCATTATGGAGTTCTTGTAAATCTCTTCCTTTACACTTGGGATGAAAGTATAAATATTTTTTTAGATATCATGAGAAAGTCTTATTTTTAAAGTTATCATTAAGATCTTTTTGAGATTAAATAATCACAGCAGTTTCACTGCTATATCCTTTTTCTCTTTAGTCAAGTCCACAGGAAAACTGGGAGAAACACTCATTCTATATGTGATTCAGCTGCACGGGACAGTAAAAAATGACTCATCTCAACTGTGATCAGGGTTTTCAAAATCTTTAAAAACAGATCTAAAGCATATATTTATACTGAAATCTACAGACTCAAGGTTAGCAACATTTTCAGAGGTGCCTCAATTCAGTTTCTTTATTCTTGTTGAAATAGATGGTCCCGTCTGAGTAAGAAGTGAAGAAAACAGTAAGTCTGGTGATAAAAGTACGGACAAGATAATACTTATCTCAGCGTGGAGTATGTTACATTGAGAGTAATGGGGCTTGTGCTTTCTCATTTCTTCTTCTCTGCAGTTACATTCCCTATCTCACAGAACCAGAATATTAAAATAATGGGATTAGTATTAAAACCCAAAGAAACACAGAACTCAGTCCCAATTTATGCAGAGTGTCTTCTGGTTTTGTTTCAAGCCAGCCCTTTTTGCCCAGCAAATTCCGTTCGATGTTCACGGGGAACAACTTTAACTAGCAATATAAAATAAAGTACTTGAGTTGTAAACAAGAATCTGTGGATTATTAAGCTATTCTGATAGTTGGGATTCTGTTCTTATTCAGAAAGAAATAGAAACATTGCCTAAAATAAGCACAGAAGGTTTAAAGAACAGTTCAACATTACCATTTGCACAGCAAGCAATGTCAAGCTTATTCATATTTCAAAAGGATCAGAGTCTCTGGTAGGCTCCCTTCCATTTCTTTTCACTCTAATAGAGTTTGCCTGTGTTTGTTGCTGCTGTGTTTGGCTTGTATGAAGTTAAGCACTTTTCAGCAGCTTTCATTCAGCTAGTTTAGCTAGTTCATATATTCCTTTTGATGTATTGCAGCTGTTCTTGTGTTTAATTTATGCAAATATTCTAGAGCCTACATTTTTTAGTAGCTAAACTGGAATGCATGGGTAGAGCATTGCAGAAATACAAGAAGAATATTTGCACTTCATATTTAGCCATAGCTAGTCTGATATATCTGATACCAAGAGTTGTTCTGTCTTCAATCAAGAGATTTACAATAGCTTTGTAGGCATAACTTGGGATCTGTGGGTTCAGCTGAATTATTTGCCTTGATAGCTGAGTGATTTCAAATAGCTGATAAATGAATGGAAGATTTTATTTGTTATAGAAAACATATGACTAAGAAAAGATAGCTTCAGTAAATTTATAACTTAAATAGTCTAGCTATTCTTATCCTTATGTCTCTATTTTCAGTAGCTTATCTTTTTATAGTGTAATGAACAATTATCATTATAATACATCTTTCCACTTTGAAAGAGTAAATATAGATTCATACCTGTATTCAAAATGGACTAGATTTTATAATGCCATATATTTTTTTATTTAAGATGCCCAAGGAATATCTTAGCCTACTTATTAAAATCTCTTGGAAGAAGGCATAGCTCCTTCAGGTAAACTCAGACATTGGATTTGTAATTGTTTTGTGGTTGTCTTTTGCTTTTCAAGATAGGTGTATATTTCAGGTTTTCTCAAGGTCACATTTCTCATCCTTCTGAAAGAGAAAAAAAAGAAAAAAAAAGTACTTTTGAATTATGCACATTGTATGTATCTGTATCTGTGTGTTATTATTCAGTTGGCTTGGATTGCAATGCTGGTTGCTAAATTCTTTTTAAAACACTTGGTAAATATAAAACCTGTCAGTATATGTTAATCTAGATCTGTTTCCATTCCAGTTCTAACTGTTTCCCGGGTGAACACTAACAGCAATAGCAAAAGAAAAATATGCACTACATTTGGCTTATTCCTCGATCCTATAGCATTTTATGATGAAAATGGGGATTTACAGAGGGGAAAAAAGGAAATCCCTGCTTCTTAATGTTCTTTTGTCAAACAAATATAAAGGTCTCCACAGGCAAGGATTAGCTAATATAAATGCGCTTTCTGAGCAGCTCTTGAAGAATTATTAATAAACGTAATTATAGCTGAGTTTAAGATATTCAGCTTTGTAAATATGACCTGTTATAATTTCATTATGGTTGGCTGAAGCCCTAGGAAAAGCCCTAGGAAAAGTTTCAACCTCTTTTTTCAAGTCTTAATGAATTATTGGAAAGTGACTGATTAGAAAGCACTGAATCAGAAAGGGCTGCTGCGCTGCGTATTAGTCTTTGGTGTGTTGTTTACCTCCCAAGTTGACTCCTTTCCTTGGCCAGCAGTCTTAGTAGTGAAGCTGCGAGATACCTAGCTGGGCCTCTGCAGACCACGTGTCCATGCTGAGAAGTCAGTGTTCAGGGAAGCTCATGCTTACAAAGAGGATTCTGTCCAGAAAGAGGGCACAATGGTATTGTGCTGTAGGTGAAATAGATACTGCAGTGGAGGAGGAGTTCTCAAATAGATGATTACATTCTCCTGACATAATATAATCGTGACCCTTCGTGAAAGCTGTGCCACTGTAGGCTTGCAAAAGAGCTTGAGCACTAAATATCAGCATATTCTTGAGCTTTATCTTCAGGGAGCTCCAGAGTTTAGGTAAAGGATGAAAAAAGCACAGATATAAGGGATTAGAGCATTGAGAATGGTGCAGCTCATGTTGAAGCTGCCCTCAGATTCATTCCTTGACAGTGTAAATATATTCAAAGAGGTGAATGAACTTTTGAGTAATTGGTGTTGTCTTTACTGTGGCTTAGTGCTGCTTCCCACAGCATGTTTATGGGATAGTCCCTCTGTGGGGATTCACATTTCCCAGCAGTTTAGCTCCATACTGGAACATTGCCCCAAGTAAACTCATATAAGAAGGAATAGACCATATCCTGATTTTTTCGGTGCTTGGATTAGCATCTTTTATTTAGGGATGATCTTGCAACATGCTTAATCATTTACACATGACCTCTACAGATAAGAGTGACCTATATTTTAAAAACAGTTATGAGTTTCAGAGATGTCTTAATGATGTACTTTGGATGGATCTTAGCAAGCTAAGAATAGGTAGAGCATGTTAAACCAGGTTGTAACCAGGTCTCCTCTTTCCCAGAGGTTCATAAGGTGCAAAGGAGAAGGAAATAACAGGAAAGATGACTTTGCCAGACAGGTAAAGACTTATTCATGCTGGGAGAATCTCCAGCTGGGCAAATCTATGTTTGTTAAAGCCCCTGTGCCACTAGAATAGAAAAAAAGGTTTGGCTCAGAGAAGAGAATCTAGCTCAAAGAACTTAAAATAAATATCAGATGTCAGAGCTGTGACTTAATTGTTTAGCTAAGTAGATCATGTGAATTACACACAGATTGAGGATCTGTTTTTGCTTCTATTGAAATCAAGGAGAACAGAATGAGGCCATACTCTTCGTCTAGTGCCTTTCAGCCCTCAAAATTCTGTTCTTGTGAATAGGACAGCTCTTGGAATCACTTCTTGTACTCGCCAGGAATCCTAGAGAGGTGCTAGTAATACTTTATGTTTTGTTACTGTCGACATAAACCAAGACTCTAAACAATATGTATTTCCTTGGTTACTCTTGTTTTTTTGTTGTTTGTTTATTTATTTGTTTATTTATTTATTTATTTTGATTTTGTTTGGAAATTTGCTATTAAATTTCACCTAAGACTATAAGCATCAAAATCAGAACTCCAGATTTGGATCAGTTTTTGAAAGTAGCCAATTTTAGAGATACATTCAGAATTATACTTATATTACTCCTTTTGACACATATTCTCAGATGAAATCTCTACTGGCCTCAGAATTATGCTTATGCTCCAATTTAAAAGTATTAGCTTAAAAAAATGCCCTCTGTGTGAGAAGCCTGATAGCCCGATAACTTTATCATTAACATTTTTTTTGTCTTCTCTAACAAATGTGCCAGAGATATTTGCTACCTCTATGAATAAAAGCAGATAAAATACCTTTTTTTTGCTTTCTTTTATGTTTGCTCACATTATTCCATTTTTCCTTGTGCAGATTAAAATATTCTTTTAGATTAAATATATATGTATATTTAATCATGAAGGCTCTGCAGAAGTGAGTAAATAATCATAATAAAGATAGCCTTAGCTGAAAACTTAAAAGAATTGTTTAGATATAATCAAAATTAAAATTACCTAGAGCTGACTTTTAGTCTTGTGTTCAGGGGGAAGTGAAGGATGTTGGGAGAAGGCTTCACGTGTGCAGCTGAAAATACATTTCATTTACCTGGCTAAGAGCCTGCACATAGTTCTGCTGACAGAAAGGAATACTGGTAGACAGGTGACAGGAAGAAAAGCATTTAAAAAGATCTACAGCCAGTTTACAGACTGACATGTATTTCTATAAATTCTGTCTGGATAATGAATGACTGTTGGTATAACATGTCACCGATGTCATTGTAAATGAATGGAATATAAAGAAATCACTTAGTAACAACACATTTTTGGATGGAAGTTACTGTGGGAAATACTCTGAATAATTAGGGCAATTTTTAGGTGCTGGCCTCTGCATTCAGACCACAGAGGGCATCAGAGGATGGGAGGGGAAAGCAAGGAGAGTATCAACGAGCTGTTTCACTGTTCAGCGGAATGCCCATAACAGGCAGGAGAAGCGTTTCAGGGGCTGTCCCACTGCTGCAAGCACTTCTGTCCCCTGGCTCCAGGGATTTAATGATCACCCTAACACTAATAATACCACTGCTGCAATCTTTCAACCAGCAACAATATGTGATTTCTTTTCCTCACAAGTGTGCCTGAACCGTAGCAATTATTTTCCATTTAAAAATGATGATCAAGCAAAGAAAAATTAAGGGGTCAGGGAAGTGAGAGGAGGAGCATAATATTATCAGTGTTAAAAAGCTGAATAGTAGACAGCAGACAAAATTATCCTTTCCCTCCCTTCTTCCCAGCACTTTGGACCTGATTAAAGGCTTCATCTATAGCTTGAGTAAGCTATCGTCCTTCATCCTTGGGTTATTTCTTTCCAGGCCCAGGCTCAGAGGAGCTAACTCTAGGGATAATCTGTTGCTCTTAAGGGGTTGCTGAACTGGAGGCTGACAACCTTTTTCAGGCTGTAAATAGTCACTGCTTTGCTGAGGTGGGAAAGCCTCCCTGGAATTATTGTTCATGCCATTGGTTGCCTTCATAGCAACGATTACTGCCAACTATTCCTGTCACTCGCTCATCCGATTCACAATTTGGCAGAGTCCAACCAAGATGAGGAGGCCAAGGGAAGCTCAGAGCAGGGCAAAGAGCAAAGGCTGAGGAATAGCAGGGAACAGGGAAAGGGGGAGGACCTGCCACTGCTCTCCCAACAGCTAGGAGGATCCTGTTGTTGAATATGAATAGTCTTTATCACATGACAGTCTCTTAGTGCCCATGAGATCCCTCTTCTTCTTTGCTTGGGGACACTTTTCACTGAGCAGGAATCTTTGCACTTATATTCAGGTGCTGCTCTCCCACCATGGCTCACCAGTGCTGGTGTTTCCTCTTGGTTTCTATCACTGCAGCCTTTGATTGCCACAGATGCTTTCATTACTGTATTGTACAGTAACGCTTATCATGAAGACCAAGAATATGAGACAACACTGGCACTTGTGCTCTCGCAAAAGTGATCTCATAAGTTTCCCTGTAGACGGTGAAAATTTTGATTATAAAAGGAAAAACTTTTGTATCCCTCCAAAGCAGCTGCAGAATAATAGCATGATAAAGAGCAAATTGAGGCAAAGTTAGTATGATTGTTTGTTTGCTCTTATTCTTTAGGTTTTGTGAAAGGTTCTGTTGAAGGATTGATTTCATTTGAAATGTTAAAAAAATACAAATAAAACTTTTCTTCTGAGAACTTTGTATTTTCTTTCCCTTCCCTTTCCTTGCAGGAAAAAAAAAAGGGCTTTCACAGAGATTGGGGTTGGGAGGGTCGATATTAGCACAGAAGCAACTACGTTACTGCTAGTTGCTTTCATTGTGTCCTATGAGATCCAAAGAGGAGATAAACAGATTATAGGCTGACATTCTAAATTTCTACCACAGGTGAAAGGAAAGGAAACTTCAGCAGTGAAAAACGTTTGGAATTTTTGTTTTCTTAGAGAGGGTGGAATGTGAAACTCTTATTTCTCATACGAATGAGCACAGATGCTTTCTGAGGAAGCATCACAATTGTGCTTCTGACTTTCTGGAAAGAGAAACTTAAATGAAGTGTTTCTTCAACTAATTTATGACAAAACAGAGGCTAATTAATGACTTTCCATGAAAATAGCAGTGCTTTAAGACCTGGAGCTTCTGAAAAGAAACTAAAAAATGGGTATTCCTTTTATTAAAAACAATCAAGCAAAAACAAACAAACAAGAAAACAGATTAACTTGTTGGATGGTAGTTACAGCTTTTTCCTGTGCTTGAAATGTGACAAGGAGCTTGAGATGTTTCATTTCTAACTCCATGTACTCCTTTGTACAGTTGTAATAGAAATTCATAAACACCATTTAATAACTTCACATAAATAAGGAATGAAGAGGTTAATAATACTACATCATAACAAACAAATGTATTTCCTACTCAGGATAAAAGAGTATCCTCATGCTGTGTCTTTACAACCTTACATACTCTTTATACAATATATAGCGTTTAATCAAAAGGACTGCAGGGGAGTGAGAGCGGTGAGGATCCCAGGAGAAATTCCTCTCTCTTAGGCGCCTGTAGGCTGTGACCTAATGGGGATAATAGTACACAGAATGTATATGAGAAAGTTATTCCTTGAATTAAACCTAGTATCTGACACTTAGAATCATATGACTGCAACCTACTGGGTTTATTAACTCCAGCCATCTGCTATTTCAGGCAACATGCCCTAGAAGTTTGTTCATAAACTCTTCTAAGAACTGGAATGTTCCTAGCTAATGTAAGACTTGTCTTGCCTGTTTATCACTTAGCAGAGATAAATAAATAAGCCTTTCTTCTTGAAGAAAGTTCCAAGTCACGTTAGCTTTGCCTTTTTTGTGCCACTGTTTATACTATATTCTAGCATGTACAGTCTTCCATACTATTTTAAGAGTGTTGCTAAGACTTACTGCCCCCTTCCTAAATAAAGGTATACATCCAACTAAATGAAATCAACTTTCTAAAGTTAGTCATCTAGTATTTTATCTTGGTACCCATCCCAAGGACTCTGTAGCAATAATACCGTAAGTCAACTGACAAATATTCGTATCCAAAAAAACCTTCCTTAATATTCTAACAATTCCATTAATAGGGTGTTGATGAGTGAGAGGGACTATGCAGCTGTGAGTGAGAGTGGAAAGTGACCCCAGTCACTATAAAAATGTAACTCTTCAAAATGTTTCAAGATTATTTTTAGAAATCTTAAAAAGAATGCATACCGAACAAAGGGGGATGAACCAGAAATGGGATATTTCAAGCTTATGCCAGATTGTAGCGCTCAAATGTCAATCTCTGAAAGAAATGTTTCCAGGACATATAAACAGTTCTAGACAAAACCACAGCAGACTGAGTTCAGAAAGCCCCATGCCTTTGCTGTTTATATATATTTTTAATATATTATTTTTTCTCATTTTACTATAGTCTGTAGAATGTGTCCTTATTTGTGTTTATGAATTCCTTCTTACATGGCTTCTTGTATTTGGTAAAATAATTAGTATTTGCCATATTGTAATTCTGGTGGAATCAAATAGAGCACTGTTACCCCCCTGGCAAATTCCACCTGAATATTAATCACACTGGGGCTTAAGGGAGAGACTGATATAGATGATAGGACTTAACATGGTGAGATATGTAGCCCAGGAAAGGCTCTGGAATGAGAGTGAATGGTTGACACTACACGCCATGGGCTGAGAGGAGAAAAGTGGAAATGGTAACTAAAGGCAAGACTGAGTCTTACGAAGTCAGTGCTTCTTTCTATGTCCATCTTTAGCACATTTTAAAACAACTACACTGTTTTTTCTAAACGTAGTGCCACTGATGACTAAAAACTTAATCAATCAGCCCTAGTGGAAACAGGCGCTGTCTCTGAGGTTGTACTATGACCCATGTCAGAACCCACTTTATTGCTCAAGCTTCGATGTATTCATAACACCAGATATTATACTCATAACTAAAGTTGAAGAACTCATAACTCATAACTATGAGTTGAAGAATAACTTTCTCACTTTTTTAAAAAAATGAAATATTATTTGCTGTGCTCACATCAGGAAAATATTATTGGAATGAATGTCAGGGAAAGTAAGCATTAAGTCACTAATTTAAGTATCCTTAGAAACACAATTTTAAATTTGGACAAGTAAAAAAAGCATTGGACATGGACTACCAGGAATAGCATTAGGACTTAACTAATGAAGTACAATCAAACATCATAGTTTGCATTCCAAATATTCTCTATAAATGAAGACAAAATACTAAATAAATTTTTATGGAAAGCAAATAAATCCAAAGAGTGTAAAAGAATATTTATATCTACTCCTAGGGAAATAAAAGATAAATTGACCAAATTGTTTATTTTAAATTCTTAATTACACTCTATTTGTAAATCTTAAGCTCTAGACTACACTTTGTATTGCAAGAAGTGCAAGAATAGACTCTTGCTGTGTCGAGTAAATGAGAAGCCTAGCAAGCACAACTCTCAGAGCAGGAAGATATGCATAAGTCCATTCGGCATATACTACATTCAGCAGATGGCAGTGGTATGCAGTTATGGATTAATTTTGGATTTTGTCTTGAGCAGACGCTATGATCTCTATGAAACCAAGCAGTATTGTTTTGAGGTTTGTTTTGTTTTTTTTTTTTAAATATTAAGTCTACAGATATTTTTTTTTCACATGTTGGAACAGACAACATAGAAAATGCTGAGAATCTGTTAATTTATTGAAAACTTCATTACACACCACTTCTAAGCATGCGGTGAACTTTGGATTTCAGACAACACTATTACATAGAGAAAGGAATGCATCTGTCTGGAGTACTGGATCACTTTCTATCTATATCTCATGGAACTTAATACTCACTCATCAAAGTCTTAAACTAAATGTATTCAATAAATAGAAATGGTGTGTGCTACTTAACAGAAGTAGTAATACGATGACTTCTCAGAATACCTTGCACAGAAATAGATAATTTGTCTTTTCTAAAGGAATTAATTGCAAGACTGCTGGGGAAAAGGGGTGTGTTTGTGTAAAAAAATTCCTGAGTCAATTAAAAATTATTATAAAGCATGAAATTATGCAAAACTGGAAGAAAAAGAGCAAAACAAAAGCAGAAATATGGTGTATGTGGTAGAAATCACAGATGAGGAGACTAACAAGAATTAAATTACATCATTTAAGCAGACATTTTCTCACATAGCAGCTATTTCTAACAAAAATAATAGAAAATGTTTAATAATTTATTATTTTTAATGAAGGAAGGAGTTGTCCTCTCTTGCACAAAGCAATGGTTTTCTTGCCTCCCTATGGAAAACAGCAATAGAAAATACATTAAATATGCCAGATCATGAACTGAGTTGTAACACAACTGAAAATTTGTCCTGAAGATATGGAGCATGCTTGGATAGATCCCATAAGCAATTGTTGGACCCTCAGTAGAGAACACCAATGTCACACATTTTAAATAGAGATCTGTGTACTGTTTTCTTCTGCTGTATTAGACATCACATGAGGATCCAGAGAAACATCCAAATCTATAGGGCTATTGTTTATTAAAAAAAAAAAAAAAAAGAAAAAACATTCTGGTTGCAATGGGATAGCAGCAGCTACAAGTGTTAAACATGAAACTTCGCCAAAGCTGCAGATTTACAGACAAGTCCAGCTGTGAATCCAAGAGTAATAATTTTGAGCAATATGATCCCAGCCAAAGCATGATGATGAAAGCAGGAAAATAAGATATTTAAATTCATCAGAGTACTGAAGACAGAAGGATAAGTCATTCATTAATCCAACTCTACTTAAAATCAGCTGCTGGTGAAGGCTGCTGTAGCAACCATTCTCCAGAGTGCCAGGAACCATCGGGGTAGCAAAAAGCCCTTTGCCAGGGAATAAGATTGACCCTCTACAACAACTGACCACAGTGGTGACCACATACTATCCTCTCCGTCTAGCAGAATTGTCTGGATCGGGTCTATACATCCATGCTTTTTGCTCCATTTGTGCACAGGATCTTTTGCCATATGTTTCCTCAGAGTAACCTAGATCCAGGCACTGCCAGTAAACAGATCTGTTGTCATACTAGGAGAGCACAATGCACTTGCTACGTACACTTAATCTCCTTGAAATAAACCTCCAACCTATCCTACCCCAGCCAGAAAATATTGGCAAAGAAGTCAAGAGTGTTGGGAAAGAATTAATGTACCCAGATTACATATTTCTTGATCATCTGAGGCTTAGATCTATTCCTTCTTTGTGGTCAGAAGTGGTACAAAGCAGGACTGGGCTTTTCACCAAACCTGTTCTAAGGAAATGTGTGAAATCATTGACAGTAGTCAGATCTTCTGTTTTATTCAACATGGTATATTACTCTTATCAAAATGAATGTTAATTTCTTTTCCACAAGGATGTCTTATCTTTGAACTGTTTTCTATTCCACTCATTGATTTTAAGGGAAATGTTTCTATTCTATTTCTATTTTAATATATCCATTCCTAACATTTGTAGAAATTATTCAATATTTAAAATGAAGCAGAGGAGGGAGGATTCTAGTCTCTTTTTTTTTTAATATCTTATGTGGTTTATTTAAAACTCTGTTTTCTTAAAGATTTTATTTATTTTTTAAGAAAAAGTACAATCATGCTGGTCATGCTTTAATCTTGGCATGGTGATGCCATTCCATTCTCTTGTCTTTGAGTACATCACTTTACTGGATATTTTTCTCTTGCTCCTGTCAATTTTTATCTTTACTGGTTAAGTTCTTTTGACACCATACTAGTTTCTGTGTGAATCTGCATATGAAAGAATTTATTATCACATTTATCATCACACATTTTATTTTTACGTAAACAAAATCCATCTTGGCATTGTTTACTTCATGCAGACTTGTTAACTAATCTTTTAACCTTTCAGTAGTGTCACAGTAGGCAAAGGTTGCCATCTTTAGGTGCTGTAGGGAGGTTCTAGTAAAGAAAAGACTGATTCAAATAAGGTCTACTTCTGCTTTAACAAGTACTCCTGACAGTTTTACTGACAGTATTCCAATGTTTATAGAAGCATTTATATCACTGCAATATCTATTCCTATACAACAAATAAATATAGACTTAAACAAATGTAGCTTAAGTGGAAGCTTTGAAGAGCCTTGTCCTTCAAACTGTCACTTTTAATTAAGACTGTATTAACACATACTGTGTTATAAGCCGTTCTGTGATATGAAGTGATCCTCTGACAAAAAAAAATATGGATCATATGTTATTTTCATGCCAAAATGGCATTTTTAGAAGTGTGAGCATCTCACTTTAAATGGAAGTCAGCAGCATCTCACTTCTGACAGTTTTCCCTTGCCCTCCTACTAACAATAAAACATTTATGTTTTCTAAATGCTGCAGTTCAAAATAATTGTAAGCAAAATATGTACAAACCTAAGATTCAGATTATATATTTAGCAGTTGTGTAAAATCTTGATAAATCTAAGTAAGACTCAGCAAAATAGTTTGTAAGTTTGGTAATACAAGACCTACTGCCATGTATTGCTTTGTAATCAAATTATTTTGCCTTGGACAGGATTATAACTAAGAGACCAGAAGACTAGGAAAGAACAAAACAAAACAAAAAAAAAAACAAAAAAAAAACAGAATTAAGGATAATTCTAAAGCATTGCTTTATATGAAAATAGATAATTATGTTAACCCAAAATGACTGCTTTCAGTTATGAAGTGCTTTTCAGTGACTGAAAAGTGGAGAGCTGGAGCAGCTGTGCCTCGCTCCTGCCTCTGAGCTCAGACCGTCCTCCTGTGGTATAAACTTAACCATCCTATTTGGGCAACAGGGCTGGAAAACCCTCAAAATTTGTCATGACTTTTTCCATTAAAATGTTCTTGGTTCTTTAGGCAGCAAAACAGCAGTGGATCTGTCCTAGCACCATTAATAGTTTTACATGACCATTGCTACTTGTGGAAGGGGTGTAGAAGTATTTTGCCTAGAAGAATAATTAACCTAAGCCACATATAGAAGTCCTAATGCAAACAAGAAAGAAATCCTTGAATTAAGAAGATTATTTATGGTTATAAGATGGGATTATACTGAGGATGAATGTGATGTATTAAGTTCCTTTTAACTCCTTTGTAATCTCTTTCATGAGCAGTGCAGGTTTTGTAAGTCTAGACACAGGAACACCACCAGCTGAGTATTCATCATGATGAAAACAGTTATCACATCCCATGTGATTGTCTGTGATGTTTACGCAGTGTATATTACCAGCCTATCTAACATGGTCTTGTGGCAATAATCAACACACTGTTCACTCAGTACTTCATGTGAATTTTCCTATTTGTCACATGACATTTAATATTGTTTTGGTTTTATTAATGCACTGTATTTATATTATACATTGGTACTTTTTCTTTGTGAAATTTATATCCATCAAAGTTGTTGTTTGACTTTTGTTATGAGGATCAGAATGTGCCTTGGGAGAGTATACTAGATTGGCAATCTTAACTGGAACAGGCTGCCCAGAGAGGTTGTGGAGTCTCCTTCTCTGGAGATCTTCAAGACCCGCTTGGATGCAGCCCTG
>JAUBNY010000878.1:1816067-1833105 GCA_032275445.1 Crypturellus soui
CCTTCTACAATAGCTATATTCTAAATAGTCTCAAGATGTCTTTAAGAATTCTGTGCCACCAAGGAAGGCAATGAATGGAGGTATTGACACCAGAAATTGAGGTTTTCAAGTTGAGGAGAAAGGGGATCTTAAATGTCAGCTGCTCTTGAAGAGTTCTAGAGCTTTGGAAAGCCTGACCACATACAGAAATGTGTACAGAGCAGAATGGCATGGTCATCAAGTCACCAGATAATATTTAGTTGCTATCTGAATAACAGAAATACGCTCTTCATTTTATATGAGGCTGAGCTGCTTTTCATATTGCTTTCTGACAAAATCCTCTTGACTGAATTTTGTCCGTTTATGGAGTTATATTGTGTTTGCCCAAGCAAAACAATATCAGTAGTACAGCTTGAATTCTTGCAGTTAACCCATATTGAGGCTCATGGTTTAAAGGTGACATTAAATTGAGTGCCAGACTACTGAGGAGTTTAGTTTATTTTCCTGGTATCCTCAGGCCTAATGCAAAGTTAATAAAGGAAAAAAAAAGCTTAGTTCTTTGTTAGGTAGAATTTTAGTCAGTATATTTGGCCTTTGTATGTGACCACATAAGGAATAATCCATGTAAAAAGGGTATGAATTTTCTGTCTTGTCAGTCACGGTAATTGGTTTGCTCAGTAAAGGCTTTGTACGGAAAGATTTTTGTGGTCATTTAACATTAAGACCTGAAGGTATCACTTGAGTTTTCCTAATAATAATAATTAAAACTATTATTTCCAGTGCTGATTCTTATATATATTCTTATATTGAATAGTAATAAAAAATACTGAGTCATATTCTTCAACTCTTAATCCCTATACTGATCTCTGAAAAAGAAAGCTTATATTCTTATAAGCATGAGGAAAAACAGTGTATTGCAGTCATAGCTTCTGGTTTATTACACTATAACTAAGATAGATAGAGTATCCCTGGATTCAAGAGACCCTGGACATCAACAGTATGGCAAAGATTAATGATCTTTGAAAGAGAAAATAGTTTTGTTTTCATACTTGTAAATTATTACTGAAAAGATTAGAGATGAATTCCAGACTAGTTTTTATTTGAAAGGAGGGAATTGATGGTTAGAACTCCCCAGATTAAATTATAGACCTTTACATTCATGAACAGAAATGAAATGTAGATGTCAAAGGAAAAATTTCTCTGAATAAGTCAGGGAGAAGGAGTGAAAACTATACTCCTGACAGAACAAGTGATTAAAGAAATGACACAACCATCTGGAGATGTATAAAACATAAAATCAAAATGGAACCCATCCTAGAAGTCTGGAGGCGGAACCAAGAAATGTTAGTCAAGTTATATTAAGCCCAAAAGAGGAAAATCCAAGATGGTATGACTAATATGCCAAAAATATATCATGCAATATGCAGATACACAAGCTGGGATGTGCTTATCTCTTTCTTAATTAAAATGGAAACTACGAAACAACAGGACTGTGAAAGCTTTTTCAGATGTTCAAACAAATTCACACATGAGCCGTCAAACCTACTGCCTCAAATGTAAGCCCTGTATCTTGCAACCTATTTCAATCAATAGAACACAGTTCTTATGTTTTGTTTTAATTTTAACTTGTCCAGCATAAAACAGTGAAGTATCTTGTTATTTAATGCTGACAGTGTGCGGTAGGGGAACAGGGAGCAGAAGAGGAAAAGGTGTGTGATGTTTTCAGTAGACTGGTGGACTTGTGAGTGCATATTCCAAGGCATCTTTCCAGTTGGTGCTCTGCCCAGAATAGAAAATCCTAAAACAGTACCATAATATGTGAAGCTGCCTCAATAAATCTGGCTTACACAAGTGTTTAAGTTTATTAAGACTTGAGCATCTGAAGCTACTAGGAATTATTGCTACAGCTGGACTATAACATTCTCTCACTGGTCCAGTATTCTTTCCTCCATGGAAATCTCATAACTTATATCTACTTCATCATGATGACTGCTGGCTTTGTGTCAGAGAAAGCACATGTGCGATAATATTCTTGTCATTTTTTTTGCCTAATAGTAGTTTGCAACACGCTTATAAAATAAAAGATGAGTTCTAGTCAAAACTTTCACTTAAAGAATCTGTATATACTTTAAATCTATCATCATCCTTAAATAGAATTCCTGTAACTTGTTACCTAGAGAAAATGCAATTGTAACAAAAAGACTTGGGATATAACCTTGGCACTTGGTTTTAGTCTACAGGTTTTAGCAGTCTTTCTCTGAGAGAATGCTGTCTATAGAGATAAAAAGAAAGCGATTAATTTGTTTTGACCTTCTGGTCAAATCTTATGAAAGAAGAAGCCAGAAGGATGGAGAGAAAAATGGGCTCCTTATGATTAGACTTGCCAAGGTACAACCAAGTCACTGTAGCAAAACGTATCTATGATATTTCACTTCCACCATGTTTCAGGGAATCTATTTGAAAATGTTTCTGATATCAGCCTGCACAGTGTTTTTGTGATAGTAGTCTTTGCTGAAAAATATGAGTTCCCTACCTTTTCACCCTCTCCCAGATAAATTTATTTTTATCTGGTAGGAAAATTAGGTTTATGAGCTGAAAGAGCTGTCATATGTTTTAATAAGTTAGTCTGAACAAGTGGAAGATTAAAAGTGGAGAAGTGCATGCTGTTTATTCACCTCATTGACTCGTGATGCATAAGATCCTCACTGACAATGACTTTATTAGGAGTGCTACATCTATTCTTGTTTTTTTTTGTCTCAAATTCTAGGCACATTTGTCTCTTTAAACTTTATGCAATAGATTGGGTGAATTCAATCAGCTTTTCTTGAAGAATGCAGTATGTGCCCTTTTGCCATTTTAGTAATTGATGAACTGTCAGTTCATTGAGCTCAATTATTTTTGTCTACTATGTTCCATATATTCCATATTTTGTCTGTACAACATCTAAGATTATATTTAGACAGATTACAACTAGTAAACATGTTGATCTTAAAGGAATTGTCTATCATGACTTGTTGGTAATTTGGAATGTTATTGAAAGGGATCTACATAGAAATGAATGCTTTCATAGATTATTAAATTCTTTTGATTTATGATTTGGAAGTACAAAGTTACTTCTGGTAAAAATCCTGGTAAATAATTAGGAAAAGGTGCTAGACATATAAACTTAATGATATACTGGATTACAAGACTGGTTTATAAGATGATAGGCCTTTTTAAATACTGTTCTAATACTGACAAAGGCAAGGCCACACATCTAGGAATA
Source organism: Crypturellus soui (assembly GCA_032275445.1). NCBI lineage: Eukaryota > Metazoa > Chordata > Aves > Tinamiformes > Tinamidae > Crypturellus > Crypturellus soui. Next base: position 1,819,312 of record JAUBNY010000878.1, read on the forward strand.
TGGTATATGACTATATATACAGAATGAATAATTACATCCCTAGTAGTATAGTCTCAGAGAAGAATTTTAGGTTCATATTATACATACTAAAAAGCTTTTTACTGAGAGGTAAAAGTGGAGTTGCTTTTGCAATGTGTCAGATCAAAGCGTTGATCTCATGCATTCTGTATATCTGTAAGGTGTATACATCTGATAAGTGGAGAGAGTGCAGGGAAGGAGTATTGAAGTTGAAAAGTAGAATGCTAGAATGAGAGAGTTAAAGGACTCTTAAAGCTTGCTTTTTAGAAGGCTACCCACTAATGAATATATTTCCATGTTTAATTATTTCCCCAAGGGAGAGGCACAAAGGAACTTTGTACATTTGTATGGAGAGCTTTAATAAAGACCAAAAGCTGAAAGTGAGTCTTAGGCAGATTCAAATTTGGAATGGTGCTAAATCATTAAGAACCTGTTCAAAAAGTTAATCTAGCAAGAGATATGGTGGATTCCATGGAAGTATTAGGAAATAATTAAGGCTGGAAGTTTTTCTAAAAAATATGCTAGGTAAATGCATACATTATTAGGCTTAGTAAGTAGGTAGCATATCTTCACCTGCAGTGTGTAAAAAGTTGGATAATCTATGGATTTCAAATGCAAAGAGGATATTTCTACATGCAGCTAATTTCTTATATTAATGTAAAGAATAAAAACTATTTTGGTTGACAATTCTACTTTCCTGCTTTCCAAAACGTAAAAATTAAGATATTTCTTGACAACATTTTTTATTTCTAGGTACAGAGTAGATAAGAACAAGCCAAATATCTTTTTTGTGTTACTGACTTGATAGGTAATGACACATCATACAGTTTTGGCTTTCCCTCCTACTGGCTGCGTATGTGACAGGAGATCAAACTGATTGAACAGCTGTTCTGTGTAACTTACCTTTTTCTAAAGTTGACAGAACACATTGAAAGGTATTTTTTTAATTTAAAAATATTTAAAACTGTTCTATGCTTTCCCGACATTATGCTATATGTGATGTATGTTTTGCACCTGACTTTGAGGCTATTTGAGGACTGTTCAGTCGCTAAAGTGAGAAGAATGAAAAGCACAACATCTCTCAGGAGTTATGCAAGAAAGCTTCAAAAACATACAGGAATTCTTGCTGTATGAATTGTCTGAGGATGAAAACCAGGCTATGGTGAAAAAATGCCAACATAATAGTTTTGTGTAAGATAAGAAATGATTTTCAATATTTTAAAGCGTTTTGTGATATTTTTCCCTTGCCTCCCCTATCTACTCTTACAATGCCTGAAAAGGAAAAAAATAATTAAAAAAAAAAGAAATGCTCTTTGGCCTAACTGGTCACTATAAGAAAGAAGCACTAACAACATTCAGTTATTGCAAACGAATAGCAAGGTGGCATTATATGAACTGAATTTATAAATTACACCATCACATGGGAAAATATTTCTGGTGTCTAGTACACAAATAGAGAAATAAGGGAGTCCTGCTAGCACTGTTTACTTTGGCTATCGTTAAATAGGCTATGCATCTTCCTCCATGCTGAAACCATTCTACATGGAGATCTGCTAATGTCTCGAATAGTTCCCACAGCCTTGGCTCATGATGAAAGTGACCTTCTCTCTGTGTCCTGCATGGCCTGTTTCCCATTTGGCCAAATTTGAGTGCCTACATGCCAGCAATCTGCTCCATATATCGTTTGTATATCTAAATCATGACAAGGATCAGCTGACAGAAAACACGAGGGGAGATATAAAGAAAGGCCATGTTCCTAAGAGGCTTGTGACTGCAGGGGGCAGATTTGCATTAATTCAAGTCAGTGGTATGTGTCTTCAAAGAATATGAAGTAATGGTTATGTAAAGAAAAATAAGAATAAGAATATCTTATTAGCATGATGTGTACACCACCTGGAATTCAGCAGCACTTGTCCACCATGTTCACTGGGACAAGCCTGTTCCACACTAACAACATATATTTTTACTTTTTGATCTTAACAATGATTATATAGATCATCACTTAAGAAAATGTATAGATTGTCACTTAAGAAAATGCTCTATTCTGTAGCACAGATGTGATCTGAATACTGATTACTCCAGATCTACAAGTTAGTCTGGTGTTCTGATTGACTGAGGTAGACTGATTTGTCTTATGTAGAGCATTCAGACAATGCAGAAAACTGCAAACAGCAGCACCTAATTTGAAATAGCTTGTACAATAGGGTGGATTTCAGGATATCCTGAAACAATCTTATGTGTAATATGTGGGTAGGCACATACACCATTTGTTGTAAACTGAATAACATTTGCTGAACTTGTGTCTTGTTGCACGTTACTGTCAACCAGAAGTATCTGAGCACACTGCCCAGTGATAATTTCACGTAAAGGTCACCAGCAGTCTTTTGCTTCCAAGAGCTCACATGACATAAGTTATTAACTTACTAAAAAGAGACCAATCAAATGACCATAAGCTGCTAGAAAGTACATGTAGTACCTATGTTGCAGCTGTGTGTTTGCTTAATCATTATTTTTGCTTAATCATTATTTTTAAGAGAAAGATCTTATTCTGTCATGGCCAGGCAAAACAAAATGTATTTTCTGCTACTATATCCAAATAAAATCACCAGGCATCTCTTGCTGGTCAAAGTAGTCTGGATTTATTTCAACAGCTTAAAGTACTTGCCTGTTGCATCTTAGTAAAGATGGAAAAATGAAAATTGGAAAACTTTTTTCCTTAAACTGAATAGCCACAAATTTTGAGGTTGTTTCCCTTTAGGAACTATGCCAGAGGAATTATCTATTTCTTGGAGACAGGAAATCACACAGAAGGGGGGTGCCACTGGCAGCAAGCCTTCTCCCTGAAGGGACCATATGGCACCTTGGCATGGCACAGATCTCAGAAAAGTAAATGGTCAGGCTTATGTATTTTTGCACATAAACGCTAGTATAGATACGGTACTCAATATATCGGTACTGAGGGATCAACTAATTCCTTCGTAAATAAGAACGGCTTGACTACATCATCAGAAAGAAGTTCAATTTAATTGCCGATTTTTGTAGAACAGATTTTTTTCATGTTGATTTAAGATTTCAGTACTGAAAGAACGTTTAAAGATTTGTTTTAAAGTGTAAATTAGAGGCTATATTGTCTTAAATCTAATTCCATAGCATGAAGAATTGATGTAAATATAAGAAAATACAACATGAAACAACAAATTTAAATTCTGCATAGCGGAAAGCAATATTGGTTTTGATGCACAATATACTGTATATGAAATTGTCTATCTTCTCAGATTCAGGCACTGAAAAAAAGGGTTTTGAAACAATTTTGTTGTAATTATTTTGGCTAAGATATAAATCTACCTAAGTACTGTAGGTTTAACCAACTTTTCAGAGGATTAATTATACCGCAACAAACATCTGCCCATGCAATAATTTACCAAGTGGAAAATAGAACAGTAATATTTTGAAATATGTTTTTTATTTTTCCTTCAAGGAAAAAGGTACTCATTCCTTTTAAAACTTTCAAGAGGCATAAAATATCATCCAAAACAAACACAGTAGATCTGAGCACACAATCACAGAGAGCAGGCAACAGCATATCACTGATTTTCCAACTCTATCATGGGTGTATATTGGTGGGTAAACCTATCAGTGCTTTGGTTCCTTTGACTGTCTTTAACATAGCACCAGCAGTTAATATATAAGGCTTTAAATAACATCCCCTACATAGATCTCTTGTAAGGAGTCGATATGTCGTTTTGCTTATCCGTATTTCTAAAATGTTTTGAAAGCAGCAACCACAAAGGACAGTAGAAGAATACAATGCCAGCTCCACTATGTGCTAGGCTGGCCAGCAAAATAACCTAGGCTGGCCACCAAAAGCAAACTAAGGAACTGGGAAAAATGATTGAAATGGTACCCTTACTAAGTGAAATGAGTATTGTTCTTCTTTCTTTTCTGTTTGCTTGTACTAACATGGAGATCATAGCAGAATTTTTGCCGAAGCACACACATGGTTCACCGCATGTGAATAAGAAGAATGCTGCATATATTGTTTGTCCGAAGGTGTGAATACAAATATATGGATATATTTTGCTAAGGTCATGTTTTCTCCAGGCCTTGTATTTCAGTCTTTTTTTCAGTTTCTCTGTTCTCTGCTTGTTCATTATCTTTTCTACTTTGGGACATCTATTTCATTTCACCTGCCTTATGGAGATGTATATATCTTTGCAAATGTATCTTTGCAAGAAATATTACCAAATCAGAGGTAGACTTTCTAGTAAGATTCTAAGATTCTACTAAATCTACTAAAGTAAGATTCTATTAAAGATTTCTACTTGGTTCTTTGGCCAGCAAATCTGGCCAAATTTGTGTTGAGAGGATTTGTTCTCCTGTCATGAGCACTGTATTGCCACTCTCTTCAAAAGCTGACTTGGAGCTGCAGTAGAAGGTGAAAAGGGCTTTAAATGCGGTATAAAGTCAAAACCACTTGGTGATACAAATGATGATGAAATATTTTGATTGAGTCACTTTTTATTCAATCAAAACATTTGAATGTTTGGCTGAGTCATTTTTATGAGTATCCTACATTTCAAATTAAGGCATGAGAACAGGCATTCAAATTTGAATTTTATAGATATTTCTGTGAAATCATCTCTCAAGTAATGTTACTACATTAGCCTTAGTGCTTCAATATTTAAATATTAATTGAAAAATATATAGAAGAATATATTACATGCAACATTCTTGCCATTCAATAATGGCGACCTAACAGCTATTGCTTTTGAGTTAGGTTCTGTCCCCTTATCACCAATGAAATCTATCAGAGCTTATCTATTTTCTGTATCTGATTTGTACAGTGGACTTGAGTTGGACCTGAGACAGTGACGTGAGGTTTGTTCATAACAGTGGAGTATCACTGCTGTATATTATATACAAAAAATGGGCTGTATGTGAGTAGATGAACTGCTCATCAATTTGACTTTATTTAAAATTCTTAATTATTTATGTGCTATTACAACTATATCTACAGCAGCTGATGAGTGGGTGACATGCATCATCAAAAAATAATCAAAGATAACACAGGGATCAGAAAGCCTAAGAGATTAGAACTTGAAAGGATAAATGTTATTAGTATATTATGATTTAAAGACAGATGGTGCAGAGTTGAGTTTCGAGAAACTGTAAAAACACGGTTGGCAAGCAATATCTCTGTTTTGCTTAGTAAGATTTCCAAGATTGCACATGCTTTTGCACAGCTCAATTTGATTGTATAATAAATCAAGAAGACTGATAAAGTTAAGCTTTTGCACACAATGAACTCATTCTTCAGCAGAAAGGCCTGGAGATGCCCTTTTCTCAAATTCTCAAATTCTAGTCTCTAGTCATCCCAGCAAGGATGACTGACAGGAATAAAAGGATTTCCTGGTCATGCTTTCTTCCCTATCCTAGCCCATGGAGGCATTTCTAGGGGTGACAGTAAAGAAGTGGAAACTGCTATACTAAGGAGAATAATTTACACACCTGATAATCTGCACACAAAGTCTAATGAATTTAACTGCATGACTACGGGGACTATTTTTATTAATTCTTGGAATAGAGAAGATATTCAAAGAGATAGGAAGAGTGCAGATAAGTCATGGGACCTGATAACCAAGAAAGTAACCAGACACAGGACTTTGATTAAAAAACAACAAATAAATACATAAATAAAGCTTGACAAAATGAAACTAAGAATAAAAATAATAGTTCATTAGTACAGTTTCATCATCAGAAATAATTCCTGAAAGAGATTTCAATCACTGGAGAGATTACACATATGTTTAACAAAAGGATTCAGCTTTACTTAGGTTCAGTGTGATCACTACTTAAAGAAGTTAGGCAAAAATTTGGAACTGGGCATTCCCCAATAGAGAATTACCAGGTTTAAAATTTTCACAGTTGCTCTGTTTATTCTGTATTCTTTCTGTTTCAGGATATCTACTTTCTTTCCTTTGTTTTATGTAGATGTGTATTTGTACAAATGTACCTGTATGGAAAATATTATGAAATCAGAGGAAGACTTTCTGGCAAAGATCATGTACTAAATCTGTCTGCAGAAGTTGAGAGAAAGGTATAAGGAAGGTAGGAGAATTTGTTATATCTGGCACTTCTCATCCACTTATTTTTCTTTCTTTCCTCTCTTTTCAGAAGGTGACCTTAATAGAAGGCCTCAGTTTCTCATGAAAGTGTTGTTGAAACCATCATTTCTACTCTGCTCAATGAAAGAATAAATACTTAAAAATGTCTTGATATCTGAACCATTTGAAATGTATCTTTTTAAGGACATGATTGCATGGAAACCAAAGAAACTGTAGAAGAAAAATGCTATGTGTAATTCAGTAGAAAACTGTTAGGTACTTATGTTTAATTTAATAACCTCTGCATTTTATACACTACCTCACTTCAGGTTATACTCTTGAGTCTAAAAAGTATTATTTTCAGTTGTATCTTACTATCTTACTATTACTCACACAAAATTACTTTCCTAAACTGCTGATCTGTCTAATCATTTTAATTTTTCAGAGTCGGATAGGTAAAGCCCTGGGATCAAATGTGCGATTAAATTTTGGCCAGTATATTAAAATTTTTGATATTGTATTTTTACATTCACAAATATTGGTATTGTAGTAAACTTATTTGACCTGAATAAAAAAAAACTACACTCCAGATACTTTACCATTAGTATGGTAGAAATATGACAACAGAATAGCAGTGATAAAATGCCACTAGAAAGTACCTGATCAGGTACTATTATCTTTGGGTATATGTTATTCGAAGGATACGATCTGGTTAGAAGGCTGGAAACAAATATAGTCACTAAGGAATGATGTGTTTACATAACTTGCAGCTCATCCATGCTTAAGAGTTATTAAAATCAAGATGGAGTATCTCAGTTGAGATTATGGGAGACACTCAAGCACATACAGTGGCAAAGTTAAATTAAACTGATTACAGTGTGATATAAATTCTCCTGCTTAAGCACTGTTTTACACAAATGATTGGGATCAGAAAAATATCTCTGTACTTAGATGTATGAATAAAGAAAGTAGTAGCCTTTAAATTCCCTCCCTCTGGGAGGGAATGGTAGAATACTGAGTCTACCAAAGCAAAAAAAAAATTTCTACAGATTTCATTAATATTCCTTGATTTTTTTTTTCAATTGATACTTTTATCAAACCTACAATTGTAACTTAAAAGTTACTGGCCATTTTTAATTAGTTCTTAGATTTTTATTTAATCCTTGTCATTGAGCTGTTTGGAACAATCTATTCAATTTTGTTCAATTTTGAGATATAATATTTTCCATACTGTTGTGTTCCAGATCACATTCTATTGTAGGTCCACTAAGGAGCTGACAGAGACATAGGCATCTCATGTCATTCTAGATGGCCTTCCTTATTGTACCTGGTTATCCACGCAGAAAAAAAATAAGTTCCCCCCATAGTTCCTCTTTCATATCTGCTAGCTCAGTGTGTATCAAACACATGTGGGAGTCTATAATGGTACTACCACCTTCTACTCCTAGTAGTACTCCTTCCATCATTGATCAATGTTGGGCCTCTATGGTATGCAGCTTGTCAATTTCTAAAGATATTATGTTGCATACCCAAAACAAATAGTATTTCTTCTTCAGTTAAACAATTTATTTTATAAACACAAATGATATTTCAGATTTAACCAGGTTTCCAGCAGTGTAATGATGAGTCTTATGTTTTCACTACCGTTTTGCGTATTTCTAGAACCAGAATTTTGGCTGTCAATGTGTATGCTATAGCTAAATCATCCTGACTAAAATTAAGGAATCCATATACAGTACTAACAAACTTAAAACAAAATTATTTTGCACATAAACTTTGTGTGCTCTCACCTGACTATTATTCTTTATTTAACTTGACAAATTATTTTTAATCATTTTCTCTTGAGAGAATGAACAAATGATTATAGAGGGCTGTATTTCCTTTTTTTTTCTCACTTAGTAGGGTTAGAAAAGAATATTTACCTTTGATTACAGAACAGACTAAAGCAAAGATAACAGGCGTGTCTGCTGTTTCCATCACAGATAGTGTGTAAAGATAGAATGCATATATGCACTTGGTTGTTCATAGGACATAGAAGTATAGCTGATGATGGAAAAAGTGAACTTTGATTAGTAATCTAATTTTTGAATTTTTAAAAAAGTATAATTCTACTTAGCATGTGAGTATGCACAAACAATCTAAAATGCTTAGGATTTACAATTCTGGGCATCATCTGCATACCTCATTGTACATGCAGTATAGACAAGTGTCTGGATTCTTTGCATTATCTTCAGAGGTTCTTGAACACAGTGAAGCGATATCAACAATAACTAATATATTTGTAGAGGTGTAGTCCATTTTGTTTTCTTCTAGTACTATTGTATAGTTAGTTCTACAGTGATAACTGTTTTTTTCACCAGGTACATCACTGAGAATGACGTGTTCTTGGTTTACATTACTAATGCTGTTGGCACATAATGCTCATGGTAAGAGCCCTAGTCAGAACAGTTAAACATGCAATTCATGTTGGTCATGTAGCTAGGACAGCACATTGGCTTCATGTGATCTTTTTATTTTTTTTTAATGAAAACAAAATAGATCCTCCAGTAATGCACTGATTCTGAATACACATTCAGAATTCATTTGGAAATGTCAAATTTGCCTTGTCTGGTTAGACTCTGAAAACCAAGTGCACTTCTGCCATACGTAGCCTCCACAAAATATGTAGTAGCTGTGTACAGACTGGGTGGAAAGGAAATAGTTTTTGTTTTGTCTATTTGACATTTTCTCTAAATTTATGACAATGACCTGATCAAATTTAATAAAATATACTACTTATGCATAGGTTTATATTTAGTCTAAATACTATCCAAGATTATAATGCACTAATGTGCCTTTTATCTAAGGTTATTCAGTTATTTCACAAGACAGGACTGAATGCCCAAATGAGAAAAAGATGCTTTTGTCCTAAGCAATTATGTGGAATCCAAACCTTTCCATATGCCTGTAGAAGGCTGAATTTCTCAAGGGGTTAGAGTTTTCAGCAGGGAATTCCCATGGGTGCCTGCATGTCTACCATTTAGCACGTGCAGAGCTAAGAAAATCCACAGGCCTAAATAGCTGTGGGACTCACAAGCAGAGCTACGTCTCAAGAAGGGAAGAAGGCGCATAACCTTGTGCTGCCCATAGTGCAGCTGGTAGTATTTACCAGCTGTGGTCCAGAAGACTTCTAGTCATTAACACAGCTCTGCTGAGGCAAGATGTTTTTGTCTGGGCACAGGGCCATGCTAAAACGAATCTATAGCTTCCAGACTGCAGCTGGCTTGTGTCTGTGAGCTCAGAGAGCTGGCAGAGGAACTCTGAGATGTCTAAGGCAAATGTGTGGGGTAGATTTATGCATGTTTTCCAGACCCTGCAGAGGGGAGAAACATTCTTTTAGATGAGTATATAGCATGTTTAACCCCAAATAAAACACAACAGCTGAGAAAAATACAACCTCTTAGGGTCAGTTCTTATCACCCTAAGACCAAGGCTGAAATCTCTTAATTGCCTGGGATGACTCCTGCTCCTGTCTGCCAGGTTAGAGGTCAAAGTATTATGTGGGCAGTGTCTCTCAGTCCTTTCTCTTGAAACTGTTCCACTTACGGTGGGTGAATTGCACAGAGAGAAGTCAAACTCATTCTATTAGGTAGCATCAGGAGATGTTGATGTGGTGTGACAGCTATTTCACACAAAGTGGCACAGCTTCATTTACAGATAATGACTAAGCCACAACCGGGAATATTCTATAGCTTAATTACGTATATGGTACATTGATGGGCAATGAGAGCTTCTGTTCTCCTAAATAACAGTTACTGGAAAGGGTTCATAGCAGAGTTTCCAAAGGAAGAATGGTATTCAGGACTGGGCAGCTAGATAGTTAGCTTGAGCTAAAGATATTTAATTAATCTTACGAATAGAGATGCAGAGCCATAAGGGATATTAAATACATAGTTTAATAAAAAAAAAAGCTTATCTATGTTTAAAACTGTTCTCTGGTGCTGAGGCCAGCTCTGACAGAACAGCCCACAACTCTGTGAACCTGCAGTCCTTCAGAATAGAGTGACCATAGACTCGACAGACTGCCTGTTGAGAGGGGACTCGGACTGAAACTAACTGGAGTCAGAATTGGTTGAGAAGTGCTAACTTGGGTCAAAAATACATCACGAGTCTTTCTAAAAATTCAACAGTAGACAACCTAGTACCATGGTGTGGGCATATTCACTGATACTCATTGACTTACTAGTGTACATACAGGTAATTACATCTTGCCAGTACTGGGATCAAACACAAGTATCCTTACATCAGATAGCTCTTTCCTTGGAATAAAGTATTTTTGCAAGTCTGCAAAGTATTTTGCAAAGTATTTTGTAAGCATAAAATAAAAGAGGAGTAAAAATGTAGTCAACAAAAAAGAGGAGATATGAGAGTAAAATTCTACCCAGAATTTGGCTGAGGAATTTATTTATTTGAGAATTTGAGATTCTTCTTTAAGAATTGGAGTAAATTTGAGGATTTGTTCCTTATTTATTCCTGGGAGGGGAAAAAAAGTGCCTGCTCCTCCATTTCAGGGAAGGACATGAAGATACTTGAAACTGATTAGTTATGGAATGAGTGTTTTGTATGTAAACAACACTATAAACAGGGAAGGCCTAAAGTTATGCAGATCCAGTGACCTCTCATTTATATTTAATTCTTTTGTTTATCAAGCATATCTGCAATTTCTATATGTGTCACCTACTGTACCTGTGACAAGAATTTGTGCTGAGATTGTTGTCCATGTAACTTTTCCCTGCATTACTTGAATGGTATTGGATTACTTGGCTTAGTCAGTCATTGAATGGTATTTTTGAGCACAATTTTGCAATGGTAAATAGCATGAGTACTGCTTTTAGAAACCTTCACATTCACATCTTGTGCAAGACTTGCTAACAGCAGTTAACAAGAAACCTTTCTGTAAGTTGTCTCCATTAGTATTCAGAATGCCTAGTTTTATTTTTAGTTTGGAGAAACAAAATACTGTGTATGATTTTAAGAAAAAATACTAAGAAGAAAAAGAATCCAACAGTTATTCGCCTACCACATGTTTATATATCTAAGTGGTAAACCTGTTTCTTTTCACCATGCCATCTCTAGTTAAACACCCAGGGTGAAATCTTGCCATAGATATTTTGACTTATATCAGCTTAAACAGAGTTAGCATTTTGCTCCAAGGCTCTCATGCAGATTTTTAGTATTTTGAGAGCTTCATAGGGCTTGCTAAGCTCTCAATGTGGTCTTTATCAAACAATTTAATAGCAAATACCTACAAGAATGTCTGCTTTAAAGCATCCCAATACAAAGAGTTTTCCAGCAGCCAACATGACAGGTCCAATTCTGCAAAGTCTTTAAACTGGCAGCCATGGCATTTCTATTGGCTTTCATATCTTAAAGACAGCACTATCAACTCCTTTGTGAAATTGTCCATGAATCTAATGTGCCTGACACTTCTGACATGTTCGCACTCTTCTATGGGACTTAATAGCCTGCAGCACCACTTAAACCTTGAAAGCTGTCATTCTTCCAATCTGTTTCCCACCAAGTCCTTAACACAAGATTGTGGCTAATTCCATGCTGCCTTGAAAGGGGACTGTTGAGTACACAACAGATTGGACCTAAATAGAATAGTAAACACCAAAATAGATTGGATCTAAATAGAGTAGCAAACATCAAATGTACTTGAAGGAAAAGAAGTGTTTCCTTTGATTTTAGTGTCGGGAAAAAAAAACTAAACCAGCAGCTTCACATGAAAGTGAAGTCAGGTGCCATTTAGTCACAGACCCAAGGTACTGTTGCAAAGTTATATAAAACTATTTCAGTCAAACAGATTTATCTGTTCAAAGTTGCACATTTGCATCTCAATGCCAAGGAAATGTTATTAAAAAAAAATGGCATAGCTTTGATGCATTTATTTGTTCACATTATACAGCTCAACTAAAAATTCTTTTTCCACTGGCAGGAATCCATGTGGTCCTTTTGTCTTTTCCTATGACATGCATTTATAACTTCTTTTAGACATAAGACAGTCACCTATTTATGCTAAGCAGACATGACACTGGTGAGACCACCATACAGTGTTTATAAAAAGTATTGTGAATTAAGCATCTGTTAAAGCAGGAAATGTTCAGGAACTTGATGAGTTCTGGTTTGAAGAACTTGAGTTTTGCTTTTTCTTTCTAGAAGGATCAAGTAGTTCTGAACAGTGTGTTTGAATGAAACAGATTGTTTTTGGGAAAAAAAATTCTGGATTGCCCCAAAACTGCATTCTATTCTAAATTTTTCATTTCAAAACACACAAGAGTTGTAATGAGGTCTGTCTGGCAGGTTTAATTTGAGCGGTGGTGGCCAGAGAACAGCTAGACCAGCTAGCTCAAAAGCAGTTTTCTAGCTACCAATAAATGTGATTGATTGTCAATAAGGACATTCTAGCCCCCTGCAGAAACATAGACATTTCTTTGCTTAGACCTTACCTATGTCATAACTGCCTAAACTTTACTGCACAAGTAGTGCATTTAGATCTTAAATCTATACAGTAAAACATTAGCTGAATATTTAGATTTAGCAAAAAAATATTAAAATAAAGAGTTAATAAATGTTTATTTGGCTTGTTAAAAAAAGGTGCTATAATGCAGAAGAATATAGTCTTTTACAGATCATTCATACAAAGTGTGAAGCTCTATGTGTATGGACAGCTTTTTATGATCATACAGTTTGGCTGTGCGATTGTTGTACAGGAAATATAAAATTACAAAACTCTAGGAGGACATGAGCACAGGGCTTCATGCTGAAATTTTTGTTAAGGGGTCAAGTGTAACTTGGCTACAAAGTTTATATATGAAGATATGTGTAGTTTTTCCTCAAGGATGGATCAGCAATTAGGTTTGATTCACTTATAATCTTTCTTTTATTTTCCATTTCCTCAAGGAAACAGAAACCAGAGGGGAAATGTAACTGCACATGGGGACAGGTGAATTTGGGAAGAAGAGTATGCCAATAATTGTGTGGAATAAGGGAAAAGTTTAATGGCCAGTCTCACTGTTTAGATGCTGAAGCACTTCAAATAGACATGAATCAATATAGAATCATAGAATAATCATAGAATATTAGAATCGTTAAGGTTGGAAGGGACCTGTAGTCCATCTAGTCCTCTAGTCCAACCCTGCTGCACACACAGGGCCACCTAGAGCACATGGCACAGGGCTGCATCCAAGCGGGTCTTGAAGATCTCCAGAGGAGACTCCACAACCTTTTTGGGCAGCCTGTGCCAGTGCTCTGTCACCCTCACTGTCAGGAAATTTTTCCTTAAGTTCCTGTGGAACTTTTGATGCCTCAGTTTGTGGCCATTTCCTCTTGTTCTGTCAGTGGCCACCAGTGAAAAGAGGTCATCCCCATCCTCCTCACTGCCTCCCTTGAGGTACTTATAGACACTGATCAGGTCTCCTTTCAGCCTTCTCTTCTCCAGGATGAACAGGCCTAGCTCCCTCAGCCTCTCCTCATAGGGCAGATACATAATCTAAAATTGCTTTTCTTTTTGCAACAGTTATTTTCATTACAGCAAACATATTTAAATCCCAGATTCAGCAGGAATAAATTTACTTTTGCATCTTATTTTAAAAAAGTCATGAGTAACCCGACATTCCCAGAGTAGTAGAGC
>JAUBNY010000878.1:1885622-1896052 GCA_032275445.1 Crypturellus soui
CCTCCAAAACTGATGTTTGTTTACATGATGCTGCTGCTTTTCTGCTGATTATGCAAGTGTGGATGCTCTCACTTCTCCACTTTGGAGTGAGGGATGTGGATCCAGCCGCTTCTTTGGAGCACTTCTTCAGACTTATAAATTCTGCTAGTCATCACCTGAGAGGGAGGAATATCTATAGAGGTTAGGAGAGTCTGTTTCACTTTACAGTCTTTTATCTAAAGTAGATTAAACTATATATGGAGTATGCTTTCCTTTTAAATTTGTTTATAAATATTCAGATATCTGAGACTAGATTTCTAAAGCTGTTGTAGGAACTGGTGTCTTTTTATTTGTAGGGTGTGGCTTATCTATAAATATTAACCTTCCTCTCCCTTCCCTTCCCTGTCCTGCCCTGCCCTGTTGTTATGTCATGTCTATTTTGTTCATCCAGAGCAATCTGAGGCTAGGAAAGGCTAGGCTGAAAAATTTTATATGTCTCTCTGGCATTATCCATCTTGTGTTGTCAGACCCCTTAATAGTGATATTTTAAATTAATTTAAATTAGTTAATTTAATTAGTTTAATTAAATTAGTTAAGAAATTAGCTAATATATGCACATGGAATTGCTGAATCACTCATGAATCATTTGACATACAGATCTTGTCCAGCAATTCTGCTCAAGATCTTCTTTTCATATGGGAAGTTATCATAGAAAAGTTGTCAACTCATGATGTAAATCAAATCAGGAGTAAAACTATATTTTTTGGTTAGTTAATGACATGTGATTAATGAGAAATGAGTGATCTCAGGAGCAATATCACAAATACAACTAGAGCGCTGGACACTCTAAAAAAAATAGTAAATATATACAAACTTCTAACCATTATAGATAATCCCTCAAAGCTGTAATTCTACACACGGGCATTCTCCCTGCCACATAGGGTTGCACCACACACTTACAAATTTTCATGTCTATTTTATGTCTTGTCAAACTGACTCCTTTCCTCAAAAGCCCCTCCAATCATGGTTTAATCCATCTGATTGTTTTCTTAAATAAACTTCATCATTGCTAATTTCCTTTTTAATGTTATCGGATTTTTTTTTGGCAAATATTCTCTCAGAATAGATTGTTTCAGATACATTGTTTACACTCACACGCCTACTATTATGCAGACTGTGTTCCCTCACAGCAAGTAATATATTGTTTTTCACTATAATTTTAGATTTATAAATCTCATTTTTAACCTTTGTTGTAAATGTTAACCTTTGCTACAATCTGCAGGTGAGTAAGAATGTCGTGTGTGGCTTTGAGATTTCAATTGTGAGATTTATCAAACTTTTAAGAAAAGTTTTCTTAGGAGCATTTGTTATCTTATATAGACACATATGAATATGAACATAAAAATAAGGAAATATGTTTTAGCAAATGTTTGAAAAAATAGACATTTTAAAAACATAATGATGTTCTCACATTACAACCATTACATTTTTTTTGTACAGCAAAAAGGTAAACCTTTGGTTAGGAGAAGAGGCTAAGTCTCTTCTTGTTTACATAGTTACACAGTTACTTCATAGTTTAGTATATTAGAAAATAGACTGCAAGTTGTGATTCAGAAGTTAAAAACTGTACATTTAATTTTTTGTCAGATTTTATTGTTTCAAAGGGTCTAGCTGTGTAAAAATATGTCCCATAAGGATGAATCAGTTGTGGATTTTATTCATGTGTCATTAAAAATGTGACAAACCCCGAGTTGATCAGGAATTCCCAGAACACAATTTTTATTTGTTTTTAATAAGAAAACACAACTTTGTTAAAGATATATTTGGAAAGCGCAGGTTTGAGGTGCTTTGCATTCAGTTCTCCTAAAAAAAATTAAAAAGAATGTTCTTGGTGCTTCCCTGTATAACAGTAATTGTTATTTATTCAAGTTAAATACATTTGAACATTTTTTTTTAGTGTGTTGGCAAAAAAAAAATAATTACCCCTAGCTTACAGCTGGATACATCATCTCCAGTGTACCAGTATCAGGTCTTATATCAAGATGGAAAAAAAACTGCTGCTAGAAAAAGAAATGATATTTCAGTTTCTTTTGATTTGTCTTTAACATTTAGAACTAAAATATCCAAGACAGCTTATTTTTATCTTCTTCTACCAATTGTCACTTTATGTCAGTGTATCAAAAAATCTAGATGGATCTTAAACCTTAATCATGCTCCCAAAGAAATCTTATCCATGTACCTGGAAAATGTACCTATCCCAAGAGCACCAGACTGGGATGAAAATGAACATTTTAAATGTTTCATTCTGTATTATGTACTCTTAGAACCATATTTTAAAGAAATATTTTTAAAGAGGCCTTGGGAAATTCTCTAAAGTCAGTTGAAGAGGAGGAAAAATAAAGCACGGCAGCTACAGTAGAAGGCTGGAATCTTGAGTCTAAAATAAAGGCACCTTTGGATGAATAAACCTGCTAGCACAGTCTTCAAAACAGAGACAGTGAAGAAAAACATCTTAAGCATTTGTTATGCTGCCTTTTTTTTTTTCTGGTCCAATTCTTGTGTGTTGTGGTTTAGTTGAGCACATATTTGGTAACTTAGCAGAAATAGCTTGATTTTCAGTTCAACTTTTGCTGATCATGGGGTAAGGAGACCCAGTGAATTATCAGTTCCCAATGGCAGCTTCAAAGATATGTGCCTTTGAGCCTCTTCAAATGATAAGAAAATACTCAGAGATTTTGCGAGACAGAGTAAACTCGATGTAGGTCAGAAGTAAGGTGGAGGGGAGTGTGATATGGTTCTTTCTGGTGAAATGGACCACTAGTCTCTTTAAGACCCATGAGTTTGGAAAAACATTATTGAAAACAAGAGAAAACCACTGTGGAAAATAAAATTAATGGAAAGAAATTTGGATTCATCATAAGCAAAAAAAAAAAAAAGGTGTTTCTAGAGTCAGTATGAGATTGATTTTATAGCTAAGGAAAGTTGTATCTTTCACGAGACTTCTCTTTCCAGCCCAATGCTGTTTTTTTTTTTTTTTTCCTATTTGCAGTTCCTCGCTGCACATCACATTCTGGAGAGACTGTAAGATTTGCACTTAATGTGAATGTTTCCTGATAGTGAACCAGAAAGAGGGGAAAAGGAGGGGAGGACTTGCAAGGGTTGAGGATAAAACTTACACAATGTTTATGCTCATATAATGAAGACCTGACATTATTTTTTTGACTCATTTTGACCCAAATATGATATAATAAAGGTCTGACATTAGTTTTTTGACTCATTTTGACCCAGACATACTTTAAAAGTCAGTACAGCAGCTGCTGTAAATTTTTATTGACCAAAAACTAATATTCAAAATAATAACAGAGATTCACATCCTATCTTGTTTCATTTTAATTACTGTTAAGCCTGAGAATATGCATGGTTTACCAAGTTTCAGGTGAGGGCAAAAACAGAGGCAGGAACATTCATGAAAATAGTAATTGAATGGGAAGGATAAAGATGGAGAGGTAGAGGAGCCTTACCTTTGATTTCTGTTTCTTTCATCAGCTTGTAGGGTATGGAGTAAGCTAAAGTAGGCCATATTTTTGCCGAGTTTCATATTGCATCATTTAGAGGGCCATTCTGTTATGCAGATGAATCATCAGTATGCATAAAACCTATTTTTTTCCTGCTTTGGGACATATAGATGATTAGACTTGGCCTCTGAAAAGTAGGTAAAATGGTTTAAAGCCCTCAGCTTTCAGTAAATATTAGCCTATGTGCATTGTAATAATGTTTCAAATCTTGATATGGGAATATTTCAAAAATCTACACAGATTCCTTGTAAAATGATCCTCCGTGCTAATCCCCTTCAGGTCCAGATTTGGCACTATGCTGTTAGTGGGTAATTGCATTAGACAATTTTCCTGGTTGCTCTTATTGAAGGCTGGTAAAGCTTTTGCTTAACTTTTTTTTTTTTTTTGGTGAAGAAATATTCTATGTCTCCCTCTTGTGGCATGAAAGTATACTGAATTCGTTAATCAGAACCATTCATTTCAGATTTGCTCAGTGTTGTTAACTTCTAATGTCCTTCAATTTGTATGATGCTTTAGCTGAAATTTGGGGGATTCTCCTACAGGTACAGTGAAAGTATCTACTTTCTGCTTCTGAAAGTTTGGATGAAGAGAAACTCCTGAGTTTGTACCTCATAAGCAAACTTAGCACATAAGCAAGGCTGACTAACTTGTTCTGTGTTCAGTTCCAGTTTCCAGGGTTTCATTGATACAAAGGACTTCATTTTGTTATAGAAAGAAGTCTGAGCTCTGTGTCATTCTGCAAACCCTGTCATCCTCTTCCTACACTAAAGTGGCTCATGTGCATCTAACTCAAATGTTTCTGGCTTATCCCTACCAGCGCTTTTGCTTTCAAGATCACTAGAGCAAATATGAAGTCAGATGTCTCTGAACCTGCAATAAAAATGTGTCCAAAACTGCAAAAGTCCCAAGCCAGATAGCTAATTAAAGGCCTTCACAGTTTGTTTTCATTTTGTTCTTCTTCTTATTATTATTATTATTTTAAAATCCTTGGGACTCAATAGTGTATTTACCCATCAAGATGTATCACTTCTGGCTTGATTCTCTAATATTTTTTCTACATTAAGTAGCTGAAAGTGACTGTCCTTGTCAGTGAAAGGAATCAGATTTTCTCAGGTGTGGCTGGCTCCACCTCAGAGTTTAAAAGAGGTCAGTTAAACCGAGGACTTTGCCTCAAAGTAGAGTGGTGTATAATGGTATTTTGTGAGGATCCAGAAGTTCTTTGTTTGGTTGTTTTGTTTTGTTTATAAGAACTAAGGAAGGAATAAAATTGTTCTGCAGAATTGTCTGTTAAGGGATATATGCCATAGTACAATTTTTGAATTTAGGAACCTAGTCATCCTTTTTTCATACAGAAACAGGACTGAGAGTTATGAAGCATATATTGATCTTCTAAGAAGCTGAAAAGGAGCACAAGTGCAGTCAAAATAGAAAGAAATATTTGGGTGTCTGCTCAAAGTGTTTTTTTTTTTTTTTTTTTAGCATAACCTGCCTATGAAATGCAAATAAAGCCTTAAGAAGTCACTGTTCTGTAACTGAGCATGAACAGTGCCCATAGGTCTCAAAATGTCTGGTAGCACCAAGTATATTGAAACTGTTTGATAACCTGAAAGTATAGTTTAGGGGGATGTAAGGCACAGACCATCTTTCAAACATGATCCTAAACAATCCACAGAATTCATGAGCAGTGAACTCTTAGACATGCAAGTAACACCTGTCCTTCCTCATGATAAGTAAAAAGTGAAGAAACTCCCCATAGATCATTGATTAGGATAGAATAATTAGATATCTAGATTGGCCAGAGCAGTCTCAGGTTTTGTTTCCCATTTCAGGATAGCAAAACAAGTCTTCAGATCATTAGACTTTAGAGGTAGTAAACAAGATAAAATGCTATGGCTTTGGCTAGGGCAAGGAATTGTTTAAATCTGTTTCTTTAGATGCAGTCTTAAGAATTCTTTTCTTCTCGTAGCTTGACAGGAGACATATCTTCACATTCTGTAACCCTAGCCAGAATGAATGCACATAGGAACCTGGTTTGGACCTGATTTGGACATCCTCTGAAAGAATGGGATATGTGCTTCAAAACACTCTAACATTTTATCAGAGTGGAGACGAGTCTGAAGTTTGTGTCCCAGGTGAATGCCTTAACCATACAGCTATAAAATGTCTTTTTGTCTGGTCAATAATTATCCAAAGTAGAATATCTTTTAGCAGAAGAGGCTGCTAATGAGCAAGTACAGGATTCTCAGTTTGGTAGTTAAGACCATTTCAGAAATGTCAGCATCACTTGCTGCAAGTCAGATAAAACGTAGATTTGAAAACATGACTTGTGCCTACTAATGAAATGATCTTATCCTCTACAATTGGACATAATGGATTTACACACCTGTCAGAAAGAGGGGTGTGTGTGGGGGGAACATGTTTCTGGCATTAGATGTGAGTGATTCTATGTTTAGATGTTTCAGAGATCAAAACTCTCTTTTTTGCAAATATTACACTTATCTCAATCCCTGTGTAAGCCTGAATATTGAGCAGCTACTGTAAGCATTCTTACTTCTTGCTCCTTCCATTTATTAAATACATGAGGAAACAAATATTTTAATTATAAGAAGACAAAATATAAACTGAAGGAACAGATGAAAAAGATTGTCTGTATTTAAGAATGCTTTTCTTATAAAAAAGTTAGTATTGTATTTCCTCCCATTTTTTCCAGCTTGTAATAGATTGATTCCTTCTCCATTTTCTCTAGTTAAGTTCCATTTTCTAGTTTCTGCACATACAAATGATGTTTGAATTCCTTTTAGAAAGTCAGTAAAGGTGGTGAAAAGAGCACCAGTGAGGAGGTGAGCCTACGCTAATACTTGGAGCAGGGCAGCATCCCAGATGGAACATACTAGAGAGAGAGGATAATAAAATAAATGAAGTAGTTCCCATATAAGTCAGGCTAGATGCTAAGCTTTCACTACTTTTTATTTAGTTACCAGTACAGCATTTGCATTTTTTTCTCCTTTTTCCTGAAAGGTTTTCAAATTTGAACTCTTAAATTGAGGTGTTTTACAGAAATGCCCTCTGTCTTTGCTGCTTATTTTCATAAATCGGTGCATTTTCTTTTAGTAAATTACATTATAAATGCCTTCAAGTCATATATTAATATGTCATATATTAGGCCATAAATACTAAAACTGGCTAAAAAAAGAAAAGCAGTGCATCAGACAGAAAATGTAATATAAGAACTATATTGACATTATTTGTTTAGGAAATTTATTCAGTAATTAGTCTAATTCCTGCGGAAACGATTACATCAGTTGTGCAAAACAAATTTCCAGCCTGACTCTAATACTCCGAGCTAGCATATAGAAAAGCCATATTTAAATTCCTAGAGTAAATGAGCTGTTCCAGGATAAGCAAGGTAAAATAATTTTTTTTTAAGTCATTCCTTTCTCTGCCGGTACCTGGAGAGCAAAAGGTAAGGCAAAGATGCAAAACTGCACTAAATTGGCACCTGCCTCCACTGGGTGGCAGCCAAACCTCTTTCCAAGCCCTCGCTGGTGGCTTTCTGCATTGCTGAAGGATTCTGCATCACATGACATCCCCACACTCTTCTATACATCCAGTGAACTAGGTGTTGCTCCCTTCATCCTCAGGGACTCTTTAATTACCTCTAGGGAGATTCTCTTCTGTTAATGGCATTTCAAAATGCAGTTCCCCTGGGATGTTTGAATTAGTCTGTGATTAATCTAAGCAAATGAATTTCTTGAAATGAAGTTTCTTGAAATGAACACCCTGGTTGTGTGAACACTCACTCACGCTGAACTTGCTGGAAACATCTAAGCAGCCTGTCCACATTGCACACAGCCTCATATTTTAAGCCATGCTGAAGCATCACTGAAGAAATTTAATCTAGAAGATGGTAGGAGATGCTACTTTTGATCTTTCATCTAGGAAGTTCACCCCCGTGATTGCAGCCCTTACTCTTGTCTACTCACTTGCAGTGAGTCTGAGAGCTCTCTGTAGGGTCCGTGCTGGCATGGAAAGCACTGCCGCAGGGAAGGGAGAAGTTACAGGCTTGTCTCTCCTGCTCTGCCCAGCGTTACGTTGCTCAGGAATGTACTGTGAGATCCTTCCTGCTGGTGAGCAATGGAACAAAGGTCGCAATGGCTCCTATAAAGGATTCTCTGACCCTTTTCAGGATGGTAAGGAAAAACTCAGTCCTGGCTATGTCCATAAAGAAAAAATCCCTTTCACTTACTTCAAGTCTTTCTGTAGTTCCTGTTGGACATAGTTTCTCTTCCAGTAAGTGTAAAAGCTTTTACAGAGAGTTCCTCAACCTTGCAGTACTTTTTTGTTTAGCCACTGTTGCACCACACATTAGTGGAATAATACAAGTCTGAAAAGTTTACAGAACTCTGGTGTACAAGCAATAACCTCTTTAGTAGAAGTATCAGTTTGATCTAAGTAACCTAGGCTTGTTTCAAGGCTTTTCAGGGATTCCTTTAGGAAAGATTGCACTATTCAGCTCCACAGAATAAATAAGGTGATAGTTGTTATGTTAGTTGGCAGGCCCAATAAGCCCTATATTGCTGAAGTTAAATGCTAGCTTTGGAGTTTGCCCTGAAGTGTGAGTCCATGTGCTAGCAGTTCCAAAATTGTAAAATGCAGGAAGTGGTATTAAGAAACATTTTTCAAAGTCTTTTCCACCTCAAGTATATGCAAAATCATTTACTGAGAGGTTTACAGATTCAGACTCAGGCAACAATGATCTGATGGGGAAAAGGAAAATCTCCAGAGAACCTATTCCAAACTTAATCTAAAGCATTGGCACTAAGGTTAGACCCTCAGTTTAAGAACCCCAGAGTCCTTGAAATATTTTTTCAAGGAAAAAGATTTCCGCTGAAGCAGGTGTTTCATATCAGAAAGCTATCAGTGCTAATGAAAGTTACCTTTAGTTTCACAGGGTGAAATCTGCTACAAAATAAGGAGGCATTTCTCATTCAGCTTTCATCAGGAGGGTTTTGGATACTACTGCAGCCAAACTGCAGGGAAAATAAAATAAAATAAAATAAAATGGAAAGGCTCTTCCCAGCAATTAATAGGAGGCTTTTGCTCACTGTAGTGGTCCAGGCTGCCTCAGAGCCATTGGTAGTAAAACTGATGTAGTTTACTGTAGCATACTGGGAAAGTAGAGATCTTCCTTAAATATACAGGACATTGCTTATAGCCAAGAGAGCGATATCTACTTCCTAATTTCCAGGAATGAAGCTATGAGCTGTATAAAAACTCTTAGCTACTATAAATGGCAGCCCATCTCCCTAGTAACAGAGGTCACCATAAACTTGCCACTCTGATGGTCTGCTGGCTGATCTGGTGTCCGCTGTGAGTGTAGAGCTGTGTGCAGTAGCTCATACACAGCTTTGCCGAGGTTACCTGGGTGCTTGTTGTCACTACTGTGGTGGAAATCATGGGCATCATTTTTGGGGAGCAGGATTTTAAAGATTTGAAGGCATGTGGGGGCAATTGTAGAGTTTTCCTATCAGTGGGACCTACATTGCAGTATTTGCTCCTAAAAGAAAGGAGAGTGAACATGGAGCTCATCTTAATCTTCAGGTATTTCAGCTACACCTAACAATTCTTGCACCCTGATAAGCCTCAATGCCTGCTATAAAATAATCCAGCACACCAAGAAGAAAAACCTCATTGTTGTCTGGTGTCTGTTGCATTGAAACACAGTCAACTACCAAAGCATGTTCCGCTCTTCTGCAGAAACCAGCTGTACAGCCAAACCTCTGCCTGCACATGTCTGGTCTGTGTTCCTTACCTAGCTGATGAAAGAGGGATGTGAGGGTTAATTTTTGTGATATGTTCACAATGACTACCTGACAGATGCCTAAATACGGAGCATGGTTAGTATAATAGTGTCACTATAAGGACCTTAACGGAACCCTTTTTGCTTTAAAAATCTCTCCTTTCTCTCAGCACTCTCTGCTTTAATGTTCCCATCTTCTTCCCATTTAATCCTCATCTCATATCTTTTGTTTCTTTTCATTGGCCCTTCTGGACCACTGTTTTCAGCTTTTTTATATCTCTCTGTCCCTCTCTCTCTAATAGATACCATCATCTTTTAAAGAGCAGCCACTCCCTCCCTCAGCTAAGTACTGTCTTGGCAGGCAACTGGGGAGGAGGAGTCTTCTTCAAAAGGCATTGAAATTATGTTGTTAAAAAATATATAAATAAAGCAACAAACCTTTTAATAGGGCTTTGAACAATCATCCCTTTCATTCCCTTATGGCCTATTGTGTTTCTGGCTTTTTTATTATTTAGTGTGTATCAAAAAAATCCAAATGTTTTAGGTTAGGCCATTAAGAGTTTATTTGGGTTGAAAATAAATAAATAAATGTGGTGCTAGCAGTTGGGACTGTGAGCACATGCACAGTTCCCTGGCAGAGGCAACCTATAGGAGGCACATCAGAAGGCCAGAATAGGCTACAGTGAAAGACCAGAACAAAAGCATCAGCAGCATTTATTTCTGGTTAAGTACTTTTGTAGCAGCCTGACTGCTGAAGTGGTTTACCCAGCTTTTATCTGTTTCAAAACCACTTCACCCCCCCCACCCTTCTCTGCAGCTTCACCCTCAACTGTAACTCATGGTAATTATATGGAGAAGGAGGAAGATTTTTTTTTTAAATCTTCTTTTGTTTGATTTTTTCCCCCCTTCCTGATAGAAGCATGTGATTTTTTCACATGTGATCCAGCTTTGTTCACAGAGATATTAGATGCCTAACTAAATGATTTTTGTCTGGTCCACTTGCATTTTTTTTGTTCTTTATTTGTTTAGCTTTGTTTTTCAAATGTTAGACGTACTTTGTGTTTAGCCAGAAAAAA
>JAUBNY010000878.1:1896437-1909777 GCA_032275445.1 Crypturellus soui
TAAAAGATTGCAGGAGGTAGTTAGCAAGAACTTAGGAGAAAATGAGCTTGACTTCACTGTCTCAGTTTTGAGAGTCATAAATAAAACAATCTGGTTCTCATTAAGTTAAATGGAGCCACTGATGGCCCAGACCTTAGAAAATGGAGTGGGAGATGTCTCAAATTCGACACCAAGAAATGAGTACCCTTTCATGGGTGTCATTTTAAATGTGAGACATAGAATATCAGGTTAAAGATGGCAAAAATATCATCCAACGCATATAATCTGACGCACATCAAAGTTAGCGGAACTCTATTCAAAAACATAAGCCAGAATCAGGCACAAAAAGAAGAAAATAAAACTGTCTCTGTAACATACTGACATTTTCACTCCTTCTGCTCTGTTTGCAATGAATTTAATCTATTTGCTGAATTTAATCCTAGAATGAGGTTGGTTGTTTCTCTTGTAATAGTATTGAAATCATCTGAAGGGAATTCTAAAACTTTAGGTTTCTTAGTCTTCCAGTTCAGTAGATTTCCGTAAAAACAAAATTCTACCCATTGAAATCTTGTTACAGAATCAATAGCAGAGAAAAATAGTCAAATGTTATCAGTCAAGCTATGAAGCTTTCTGTTCTGTAGACCTTGCTCTTCTGTAAAGTCTTTCTGTATGTCAGGTCTGACATATTCGAAATAGCGACTAGAGTTCAGAGAAAGTTTAAGAGAAAGGGAGCATCCAGCTTAATTAGTAGACATTTACACCACATCCTTGACCTAGGCATAGCAAGCATTTATTCCTGGCAGTCATTAATAAGCATTGATAAGCCTACCTGAGAGAAACAAGGAAGTCTGGCAGCTGTGCCCCCACCTACTTAATTTTGTTCTGTGTTATCACTGGATTTTGACTTTGATGATATGTGTTAAATATTTTCAATAATGTGTAGAGAGTTGAGCCAAAACCTTACATGAAGAGAACTAAAGACTGTTCTGCAGATATTAATGTTGTTGTGGAGAAATGTGGAAGCTTTGGAGAAGCTTGGAAGAGGGAGTGTAGCTGCCAATTTCCCATTAGTTCTGCTTTGCCAGATTTCTTGTGATTCAGTTCTTAGCCTCTAAAACAGGGGTTGTAGGCTCTCTGGGCTCATGGTGATACTGTGAAAATAGGATTCTGTGTACTCTAGGCTACAGTATTTTACTAGACACAGTATGCATTCCTGAGGTAAGGATAATTAGATAGAACAGTGAGGTTATGGGAAAGAGTTAAAATAAATATATTGTGCTGTACTGTAAAGATATTGTTACTCAACATGATATGAGAAGAGCTTAAAATTCAAACTTGGAAAAAAAAGATTCAGTGACATCCTATTGGTACTAGCGTTTTTCAAAACTTAAATTAAAAAGCAAAAGCAACTATTGTAGTATCTTTAGTTATTATGCACAAGTGAAGGTTCACTTAGTCTCTGTATGAAATTATTTTTGGAACACACTACGACAGGGAACAGTTGCAGACTGATCAAAGATTGGGTGTTAATTGGGTACTGAGAAATAATTGAACTTTTTTTTTAACTCATGAGAGAGACAACGGCAATTTTGCTTGTAAAATCAGTCACCATTCTTATTTTGAAGATATTATTTTCAAGTACTAATATAGCCAGGTAATTTATCATTTACTATATTGCTGGAAAACTTTACATTTCAGAAGTCATACTTTTCAACATTCAATTAGTATTTATGTATCACTCAGTTGTGGAAGCATATCAGCAAATGAATGTCAAATGGATCTTACCTGGATTGAACCTTATTATGCAATAAAGATTTGGAATAAACTATGTTGTTACAAAGCTTTTTCACCTTAGCCCCATAGCTTGAAGCAGGGTTTAATGTTGAGACGGGGATGTGCATTTATACTGAGGAGTCAGACCTTGGAAAAGGAAAAGCAGATTACTGTATATTTTTCAATATAATATTACTGTATCTTACATCGCTTTTTCACAAACATACACACAACAGGTGTTTTTATAATGCCAGTGTTTTAGACCTTTGAAAACATAACAGTATGTTGTAGCAAGTTATAAAAACCCCAGACATGACAACGATTACCTTTTAGACAAGAAAGAAAAATGACTAGGCCGGAGTGGCAGAAAGAGGACTTCAGTGCTGATCTGAGAGTTCAAGACTGAAATTACAAATAGATCAATGAGAACAATTCTTTTTATCTCTCCACATCTGGGAATAGTTGTTTTCTGAGAGTTATTGTACATATAAAGAAATGCATTGTGTTAGCTGCATGAGGCCAGCGGCCTGTGGCCTATACTGGAAGTACGGGGTCTATAAGATACAATCACTCCTGTTAGAATCTGGAAAGGACATTTGTGCTGGCCTGCCAGGATGTTGCTTTGTGACTATCAGGGTAAGAATCTCCAAAGAATAGATGGGTTAAAACTAATGAAAGCAGTGGGGGAGAAAGAGGATAGATTTGTGGTGTTGAGAATACATGAAGCTATTGAGATTAAAAATAAGTAACAAATATACCTAAACCAGAACACAAACTCTAAAGTACTCTGACTTATAGAGTATTTCCAAATGTATATTATTTTTATCATTTGTATAATGAAGCAAAAGGGGAATGTGGTGTCTGAATTCCCAGAATTTTGGCAATATTGAGCTCCAGAATTATGTGTGGCTTTTATAGATGAGGCCTGCTTCTTTAAAGAACCAAATAAAAGATCTGTGAGGTTTTTTTTGGTATTTTGATGGATGTAAATTTCTTTATCTGTTTCTGTAATGGGTGTAGAAGATTCTGAATTTATTTCTGCCTTTTAACCTCATTCTAGACTCCCAAATCTAGATCCTAAAATAATTCCAGGTGTTCTTTTTGAGTCTGTCCTCGAGGAAAAAGATGGGGATCCCCACTCACACAGTGGGGATACTGCGTGAATGCTAGAGTATGCAGGAAATAAATGAAGAGACAGACTAAAGTTCTGCTAAAGTTGATCAAGCAAAAACAATATAACACTGAGATGCAGAAAAAGTAGCATCTCCTCCCCTTCCCCGCGTGCACACACAAGTTGTTTACAAAAGTGCCTTGTAGTAAGTACTGGTGGTGTCACTCCGTCCCATGCCCCAGAGCTATCACCGGGCCTCATGGGAGATGTGACTGCAGCATCGGACATGGGACTGTTTGTTCACTCACTTTCTGTGAAGAGAGTTTTGAACTGTGTTTTGAATAGACAGCATTTTCTTTGTGCGATTGGTAAATAACACAGAGCAAAGTTAGTCAGCAAGTTGCATAGCTTCTGCATTCTGATTCTTTGGAGCCCTTTTGTACCAAGCTTGACAGGATGTTTTTTACACAATGTGACCTCACTGAGATACCAGAGGTAAGGAAAAAAGTTATTGGGGCAGTTGTGGAGTATTTTTTGCACAGAGCTGCCTGAAACACTGTTTGAAAATGCCTTTTGAAAAGAAGATAGTTTTACTGTGATCCAGGCAAGAGATTCAGTGAAAATCAATATCTTTAACTCCTTTGTACCTTAGGAAAATCTAATTAGGACTGATTATGTTCGCTCACTTAAGGAAAATGATACTGATTTGCAAATCTCAGAGCTGTTACGTCCTTGTTCTAGTGTACTGAGCAAAGGCCCAGTTCTAATGACAAAACATCAAAATATTTTCTTCCAACACAGACAAGAATAAGAAGATCAGATCCACTTGTTCATCAAAGTCCTAGAAGCAGCAGTAGAAGAATCTGTGTGTTGACAAACACACCAAAATCAGAAGACAGTGAACTTTTGGATACATGTTCTGGCTCACCAGGTAAAGGTAAGAGGGAAAAAAATAACATTAATATATTTTCTGGCTAAAACCACATCTGGGGTTTTAACACAGACATTAAAGGTGGGAGTTATTGCTTGTGGCTTTGCTTGGACTGATGGGGAACGGGCTCCTGGGCAGTTTACCCTGGGGGATTACCCTGGGCTCTGTGGTCACCCTCTCCTCCCTCTGCTGGTCAGCACGGGGGAGATGCCCACACGAGCGCCAAGGACACCAGCCACTTTTCCCCTGAATCTGAAGAAAGAGGAGGTTGCTAGTGGCTTTTTAAAGACTAATTTATTGCTTGCAATTCTAAAATACTGACAGCCATACGGTTTAATGATGAAAGGATTAGCTGCTGTAAAAGAAGGCAAAGAAATGAGGGTGTGTAAGATATCGGGGAAACTTATGAAAAAAAAACAAAACACATACATAGCTCAGATATCCATTCAACATAAAATTTTTCTAGGCTCATGCTCAGTGAGCCTACATATAGCCATTTGTAGGAAATAAAAGAAAGGTGAATTATACAAAATACAAAAAAAGTTTGGAGTCACTGATAGAGTGAGAGGAAAAGTTCTCATGATATGTAGAGCTGTTATTCATATTTGAAGATTTCTATAACAAAGAAAGCTAAAAATAGGCTGTTAAAATTGGAAAGTTTTGCAGCATAAATGCTGCTGAAAATGAAAATGTTCTTTGGTAAATGAGTATGGAAAATTCTGGTAATTTACTTATGACTAACTCGAGTTGATTTTTACTGTAAGATATATGAAGATTTAGACTTGATTTTTTTCCTTGTGATCAGTTAGAAAGTAGATTGGGCAAACATCATCTGCAGTATAAGGATGAGGCAACAATATTACTGCTCCCAGTAAGACATAGCAATGACTTTGGTTTGGATTTGGTTTTGATAAAGTGTTCACATTGATACTTCTATAATGTCAGACTTGCTCTGTACTTTGATCCACTGTTTTGTGGTACATAAGCTGCCAGCTCTGTTCTAATTAGAGCAAATATTTCCTCTGAAGAGGCTTCTAGAGACAAGTGTGTTCTCTGAAGCAGAAGTCTGTCAAAAGGGATGATTGAAAGTGACGAATTTTTATTCATGACTGTTATTTTTGTCACGTTAATACTACTGGCCTGAATCATGGGTCAGATGTTAGGCACTGGAAGAAATAAAAATGTTTTGTATAGCAAATATATAATGATGATGCAGACATGAGGCAGCAGATGAATAAATCAAAGATGATAAATTATTCAGTCTGACATTAATACACCCAAGGTAGTAAGATGGAGATTCCAGATTTAAATATCTTTTTACAGCCATATATTTGCTATTAGATTTTATTTTTTAAATTATGTTTTTTTCCTAGTTTCTCACTCAATATAGGTAAAGCAGCAAGTTGGAATTTTGTCTGTTTTTTTTTATGCTTCTTTCAGATAGAATGTGGCAGGGGGCAGAGTGTTTAGTTTATCACTGAATTTGAATGGGAGAGTACAAAAGTCCGATAAAATTAGACTGTGTTAAGTATTTATAGAAGCTACAGTGGACAAACCAGTAGAGGTCAGTACATGGTGCTGAAATATAAGTGTTTTTATGTTCTATAATTTTGATACATAACTTTCCTTGTGAAATGTGGTAACAGAATATATTTTACAGTAAATACTACTGTCCTCTTCAAAGAGAAAGGTTAAAAATACTTGGGATAATATGATAATGATAGAATGTTTAAATAGAGTAATTTAAGTGACAGTGAATTTTGTAGCATGTTATAGCTTGCAATGCATGTTATAGGTGCTAGAATCATTACAGAACTTACTGCAAATGTTGCAGAGACAAATACATCTGAGTCATGCTTATGTAGGAAAAATTAGAAGATAGTCTTTAAGAATTACATTTTCAGATGCTGGAAGTTAAAATAACAAAAGAATTATTCCTCATTTGGGGATAATAGAAGTTTGGAGCATTAGAATTAGTCGATGACTTTAAAATCAACAACTTCTTTTCTTGTATTTTTATACTTACGTATATTTATATACATATGTGTGTGTGTGTATATATGTGCATGTGTGTTTAATTTTATATATAGAGAGAGAGAATGAGAAAGAAGCAAATAGACTCTTTGTATAAAGCTGAATTATCTGTTGTTTCCCTTTTAAAAGCCATCATTTCCTGTGACTTTGTTGTGATTTAAAACAAGGATAAGAATCAGCCTGTATAGTCTGCCCATGAAAAGGTCTTTAAACATGCATTAGCTGTAAAAGCTTATGTTCAGGTTGCTTTCGGTGGAACTAGAAAGCTCAAACTGTATATCCGCATTCTGTTTACTAGTTTTTTCACTAAGTATTTTGAAAAGTACTTTGTTATTAATTGTGGTAACTCTTTCATTGGTGTTTCTGAAATTCCCTGATGACTTCAACGACTTTTGACAGCATAAACTGAGGTGGGAAAGGGTTAGAGATGTCACAAACTATTCTTACAAGTTTGACTCACAAAGTGTGTTCAGTTTCACACTTCACTGTAACATCATGTACATGAGTTGCAATCCGGTTGCACGTGGACTTCCTGGTCAAGGATCTCCTGTTACACATGGAACCCTAGTTTTGGTAAAGTGGAAGTCTTTAAATCAGTATTGAGGCCAGAATATCTACAGAGTTGTTTAACATTTTTTCCTGACACTAAGCAAATTTAGAAGTAATCTGGCTTCTTTCATGACATGGAATCAAATCTAGGACTGAGGCATAGGAGGGTTGGGATGCTAAATGGTAATTCCACTTTCAGCTCAAAAGTCTTATCAAAGGCTTAGGATTCAAAAGTTAGTTTTGCTTTAACTTTATTTAAGCACATCTACTACTTATTTCACTCCTTGCTTTGATTTTGTTTTGACAAAATAGGCTTGAATCCAAAAGTTTAGCACACTTTTTCCCAGAAAAATTTCCAAAGTCAATAACATTTTCATATACAAATTATTTGTTTTTTTTTTTCACATTTCACAAGATGTAGAGCATGAGAGAAGTTGTGTTTTGATGACTCAGAGTGGAATAACTCATTTATAGTAACTGATATGCATTATCTTTATTAGCTGCTGTTGGGGAGAAGCCCTCAAATGCATTTCCTGAAGAGTAGTGCAAAGGCTGAAGTAAAGACTGAAGTCCTTCTTGTTATACTGAAGGATCTGGCTTTAACCAGTGAATTTTAAAGTCTGAAAATCTAAATATTTGTTTTGCTTCGATTAAGTTTCTTTATATGATAGATTGCATGAACATCTGGTGTGCCTTTCTCCATGACCTTGTGGGATATAACCTCTCAAAGTTCAAGGACCAAAATAATGGTGCTGGAAATGTGTAGTTCAGTCAAGTGTAATATCCTTTTAGAAATATGCTATTCTTGTCTAGATAAAGATCAAATATTGGAGACTACAGTAGATGATTTATGTTATCACTAAGATTCTTAATCTTATTAAGTATTAGTCTTTTTGTTGTTATTGTAGTTTTTCATTTATTCACTTCCCTTATGTCAAGATTCAACATAATAGTCCAGTCTCTTATTGATGTTATTAATTTCCTATTGAAATCAATTGAAAGATGAATTCAAGCTTTAGTCAAGCCTTTTTATGTATCCCATTACCAGAAAAAATATATATATATGATATATATATACACATATGGTGGCCTGAGGCTGAAGACCTGTGGTGCTAAATAATATCAGTATTATCATTGAAATATAACTGCAGTTAAGTACTTCCTTTTCATAGACAAAATCCCAATTGTTTCCCACATAACTATGTATTTCCAAGAGGTCAAAATTTGCAGTGTCACTTTTCCCATAAATCAAATAAAAAATAATTCAGTTTTTCTAGTACATATGTATCTCTCGTGGTTATGTTTACCATATTTGAGGTAAGATCTTTGTTTTTAACAATTCTTTCCCCAGAGTAGATTATATTTGGCTCTACACTGCGTAATAATTCTTTTGAAACAGAATCTTAATATATCAAAAAGTGCTCAAATAACATTCATAAGTGACTACCTGATATAATTCAAGAGAGTACTAATAATAGGCTTCAGAAAATATGAAATATTTAACAAGCAAATAGTCTTACATTTTTATTTTGTAGGCAACTCTATTTTGGTCTTATGTACTAGCTTGTCCCAGTGATATTAGCAGAAAAAGTATAGCAATCTACATGTCTTTCTATGAGTCCAGGAAAGAACATATGTATTTTTAAAACTTTTCATCCATGTGTATGCATACTGGCATATTTTATCAGTATATATATGCTTCATAAAATTTATACAAACCACATTATGAAATTTCTGCAGGAAAATACTTTGTGGTTGCTAGAGTAGAGAAATGGGGAAGTGAAAATATTGAAAGGCAAGGAGTGACTAGCAGGCACTTTTTTTTGGTCTATGCCAAAACAAAACACAACTAACAACAGAGACATGAGGATCAAAGAAATGGAAAGGGAATGGTTCATCAATAGAAAATACTCTACTTGGGGACATGTAATCAGCCTTGTGGATTTATCAGGAAAATCGTTATGGATATTCAGGAAGATGTTAGGAAGTAGTTGGGAAGGTGGCAATGCAATCAGGCCTAAAACAGGTACCAACACAGTATTTCCAGGATCCCATTGGCACATTCTCCTAATAAAAAAATCACTTCACCACCGTCCCAGGCCATCTGCTTGCAGAAGTACATTTGATATGCGTATGATATGGTTACACCAAATTTGGTTAGGTGTTGTGACCCAGGCCAAGATGCTCAAGAGCAGCAGTGCCCTGTGGGTATCCTCAGACAGCACTGCTTGCAGGAATTTTGCAGCTTGCTGTTGCTTTTCCCATGTCTTGGACTCTCTTTTCATTGCTCTCATAACTCCCTTTTCTGCTCCAGTCTCCTTTCAAACAGTCTGTTCCAGTTGCTTCTTGGTCACAGTTTGGTTGCAGATTTGCCTCATGTATTCTCCTGTTCTGTGTTCTGTCTCCTGTTCATTGCCTACATACTCAACACATCATATGGAATGACATCATCATCACATCATCAATACATCATATGGAATTACATATTCCATGGCCTGAGCATGGTTCACCTTGCATGACTCTGCTCCTCAGTGCCCTTCTCTTATCTGTGAAGTTTGGTCTTTTCTCACATAACTCGCCCCTAACTGCCTGTGAAATCCAGCTATTCCTCACTGCACTATCTGTAAATTTTATTAGCTTCTTACATTATTATCTGCCATTGCAAATGGTTTCTTGTTTCCTGTTCTTTACTGCCCAGGGCCAGGGCCCAGCCAGTGGCTTAGTCATTTCTGTGCAGCCTAAATGTCGGGGCCTTGCAAAATAGGAAATTCATCCTTAGTTGTGCTGTTGGTGCATAACTGCAGAAATATGAGATAATAAATCAATGAACTGAACAATAATTTATGCAACTTAATAGTATCTTCACTATCACAAAAATGCTAATGCATTGTTATAGCATTACTGGTGTTCAGTGTTACTGGTATTCAGTAGAGAAACCTGTAACAGAGTCCTTTTTAAATTTTATTTATTTTTTATTTAAACATTTTCCCAAATACTTTGAGCCTTTAGGAAAATGAGAATGATGTTGGCCATAGTTACCTCTTTTTGAAAGTTGATTCACCAGGCTCAGGCCTCTCAGACCCTTGCTAGTGTCATGTTAATATGGTGTCTCTCAAAAATTAAAAACTATAGAACTTCTTCAGTCTTTGAATGCTTTTGTAATATTTTGAAAGTATTCAATTGATTCCTTTCTCTAATATTAAATATTGAAGGTATGTGGCTGTACGCACAACAAAAAAATAGTATGCATAAATGTTACTGCGATGATTACAGCATCTGCTGAGATTATCACAAATCTACCCAGAAGAGAGAGAAAACTCAGTACATCTTATTTACTTGTACATATAGTCTTAAAACTAGTTTCAACACAAAGTCATCAGGTTCACTCAGTGATTTCTGCAGGTCAGATTTCACCGGTATAGGGCGCAAATGTGCAATGCTGACTAAAGATGAAAATATAAAGCCTGTTCTCATGGAGAAAGTTCTACAGGTTTTTGTATGAATAAAACTACCTCTGTTCATGAAACAGCAGTAGTTTTGCTGAGAAAGTAGATGTTAAACCAAAGTAAATGATTCTATATATGGATCTACCACTATTTGACATGCCATCAGAGAATTACTGCTTTCAGGTTTTTTAAGACACTTTCATAAGTGCTGCTGGAGAACCCGCAGGGTAATTCAAAAGGTTAACAATGCAAGTCAAAGTATGACTCAAAAGAGGCAGTTTTGAACTTCTTATTTCCACACATCTGAAATACAACTGACTTGGTAGCTAAAGAAAACCTGTTTTACTTGGAGTGTCTGAATTTTATTTTGGGGGCCTATTACAGTTTCAGCATAGCTTCGTATTATCAGAGTCCCCTGCTGCCCTGTATCCTTGGCTGTTTGGTTACAAGCTTATGGTGATTCTGAAATAAGATACCAATGAGAGATTAAATCCTCTTTAAGTGTTTTCTTTAGCTTGTAATTTTATATAAATAAACTGCAGAGAAACAGTGGACATACTCAAGACAGTCAGTGTGAGAAAAGTGTATGTAAAAGTATTATGTAGAATGGCTAAAGTATATATATATATATTTTCTTTTTGGAGCCTATTGGACACAAATTTCCCTTGTATTTCCCCAGAGAAACTATGACAGTGAGAAATAAATAAATTCTTTTACTTTTTACTTAGCTTTTCAGCACGAGAATATACCTTTAACCTAAGATATACCTGAACCCAGGTTCCATCTCCAAAGAGAAAGCATATCCTCTTCTCTGCACACTGCAGTCTGAAACTGTAATGAAGGACTGAATCCTACTTTAAATTATTTACCTTTTCTTCCCAAAAGCTAAGTAGGTTTATTAACTGAATAAAAAATGATTTTGTATATTCAGAGCCCTTTTGTAAAATAAAATGTATGTTATGAATGTACAATAACAGAAGGAAAGGAAGAAGTGATTGCCAAGGATAAACAAGGCTGTTCTGAGAACATCTATTGATTGGAAACAAATCACTGGATATTTTTTGTTTTGTTTTGTTTTGCTGTTTTCATTTTTTCCCTTCTTCTTCTTCGTATTACATGAAGTGGTCTCTGTCTGCACGTAATTTTTACTTTTTAGTACAATCTGCACCTGTGGCCTTTGGACTTAATGTTTATGACAGATGGACTGGACTGTGTTTGCACCATTTAGTGTATAATCCTTCTGTATGTATCTATGCCATGCGAGGCAGTGGCACTGGCCCAGTGGGCATATTTATTAGTGCAGACTTCCTGTCTGCTTCCATTGTTTTGTTGCACTGTCCTTTGAGCATAATGGACCTTGCTCTGTGCTGAATCCACCTACAAAATATTGTCCTCGATTCATGCCAGATTATCTGTTGCAGACTCTAGTCTTTTTTTTTTATTTTATTTTTTTTTAGTACTCCAACTCATTTGCCAACTAGAATGCTTAAAATGGATCAATTCCACATTGTAAAGGCTCTTCCTCTCCACTCAGCTTGCAAGCTTCGTTTCTGGAACACACACACTAGCTTTGTTTGCTTGTATCAAAACGCTTGGGGGAAAAAAAAATAAAAGAAAAGAAAAGAATTTCCACCGAAATGCGTTGTATTTGGTACTACCTAAGCTCCCACCATACTGGAAGCGGAAGTTGTTCCCAGAAAAGCAATGCCCCCAGGTAAAACACAGAAGTAATAAATGCAGCCCTGGCTGTAGCAGCCTGCAAGCCCGAGCCTGTAAGCTGGCAGCCGAGAACTGTGCGGCGTGTTCCATCCCTGCTGACTTCATCCGTGGCGTATGACGGCTGTGGGAAAAAATGGACAGACTACTGTTACACAAGAAGTGTTGCCTTCTGTGTCAGTAGAACTGAAAAACAAATGTCAAGCCAATGGAAAGGGACGCAGCACTTGGACATTTGCAGTTTTAATGGTTTTTTTTTTTTTTCCGAGTAAGATGATAGACCTGGGAAGGACAGAAATAACATAATACTAACACTTGGACTCTCAAAGCATGATATAGTATTTCACTTTGTTCATTTATCATGACACTGATTCTCTTAAATTTTTCTGCCCGTTACAGAAATGCAAAAAAATGAGCCTTACTCTTTTTAGCTGTAGTCACATCAAATTAAAGGCAAATTTCAAATAGATATTTGAAAACCAAAATCACCCTTTTAAAAAATCAATATATATAATCCTAACAGCTAAAAAGGAATTTTAAAATATTTCTATATAAATTAATTGTTCCCATATAAGCATTCTATGGAAAGATAGGTCAGTTATGTAATTTATTAATCACACTACATAGCAACATTCTCTGCTCATATTATCACAGTCATGGGAAACAAAGTATATTTGGTGTCATAAAGCTGGATCCAAATAGGGATAGTTCTTTGAGTAGGTATACTTTCCAATCAGGTTTCTAGAGGACGAGAATGAAGACCTGAGAAGAAGAATTTCTGTGTAAATAAAACAGGAGTTATTAACAATGTTATCTGAAGAAACTAGAGAAGGCTTCCATGTAATATTTGACTAAATGGT
Source organism: Crypturellus soui (assembly GCA_032275445.1). NCBI lineage: Eukaryota > Metazoa > Chordata > Aves > Tinamiformes > Tinamidae > Crypturellus > Crypturellus soui. The sequence continues at coordinate 1,908,837 of JAUBNY010000878.1, forward strand.
ATGACACTAAGAAAAAGAAAAGAGATTAGTTCTTGGACATCAATATAGTATCTCAAAAAAGAGATACTTTCCTTTGTTGTCATTTTAGATTTGGTATTTCTGGTTAGCTGTGAGGACTTCCACTCTAAAATCTGTATCTGGAATGTATGCATGGGAAAGCTTGGCTTTATGGGGAAAGTATGTCCAAGTCTATAAACAAATATTCATAGATGGTTTGAATGTCTTCCTTTCATTCCCTTTCAGTGCTGCTTTATATTTAGCACTTTTGAAGATCAGATACCCAAACTGCAATGGCAGAGCTCAGTACTTTTGTGAGGACACATGTATTTTTAACTCTGAAATTAATTTTAAAATATATAGTGGAAGTTTGAAAATAACATGGTGGTATGTTTGGCAATAACCTTTCTTACAGCATGTATTTTTTTCCCTTTTCCTTTTCTGATATCTGAAATAGTTTCACTAGTTTAGTTTCAAAGCTTCACACCTTAAAGGGATATTTTTCAGAATGCAGTGTAGAAAATATAAAAGGTAGTTGTGGGCAAATCCTATTTAATACACTTAAATTTGAATTAAGTGTGTGACGATTCTGAAATTTTTCTTTCTGCATTTGGTGCGGCAGTATCACAATATTTTCCTGATAACCTAAGTTGTGAAAAAGCAGTATATATCTTCTCAAAACCAGCATAAAAGTTTCAGTGTCTTCTTGTAAAACCTATTTACAAACTTTAATGTGAGAATGGAGGTTATTACAGGATCATACAGATCATAGAAATTTCCATCTCCAGTACAACTGGGGAGCCCAGAACTGGGGGAGCCCAGTACTCCAGGTGCGGTCTCACCAGAGTAGAGGGGCAGGATCCCCTTCTCCAACCTGCTGGCAATGCTCCTGCTGATGCAGGCCAGGATCTTATTGGCCTTCTTGGCCACGAGGGCACATTGCT
>JAUBNY010000878.1:1909877-1932216 GCA_032275445.1 Crypturellus soui
CTCCAACCTGCTGGCAATGCTCCTGCTGATGCAGGCCAGGATCTTATTGGCCTTCTTGGCCACGAGGGCACATTGCTGCCTCATGGTTAACTTGTTGTCAACCAGGACTCCCAAATCCCTTTCTACGGAGCTATTTTGCAGCAGGTCAACTCCTAATCTGTACTGTTGTTTGGGGTTATTTCTGCCTACGTGCAGGACCCTGTACTTGTCCTTGTTGAATCTCATAAGGTTCCTCGCTGCCCAACTCTCCAAACTATCTATGTCTCTCCGAGTGACAGCACAGCCCTCTGGAGCATTCTCCACTGTGTTGGCTACTCCACCCAATTTGCCAGTTTGGTATTATCTGCAAACTTGCTAAGGGTGCACTCTGTGCCCTCGTCCAAAATGAGGGGTATGTTTGTAAAACATTACATCTTGTTACATAATATTAGCATTAAGGTTATAATTGTAATAGTTGAGTTCCTGATTGGAGCTGTTTGCAGTTAGGGATTGTGTCATCACGAAGACAAGCTATATGACCATTCAGCTGTGATTATTCTAACTTCAGTGCCTGTGATACACAGTGCCACAGAAATGCAGAGATAGATTATATTCTGCAAATGGAATTTAGGTATTCACTGAAGAGCCTGGGGACTGAACTGATGGAAGCACATAGTATCAAGGTTATGCCTATTAAGAATATGCAGGCAAACTCTCAAAGCTGTGAGCCACAGTAGGGGCAACTGCTGTGTGACAGCCTTCCAATGCAGACCGTGAGCCTGTATCACCTGATTAACCATGTATTCCCTGTATCACCCCTAACCATGCCAATGTAGTACTATAGCATTCTCAAACTTTGCATCGGAAGGACTGTGCCTAAAATGCGCACAACAATGGAATGCTTTTTCACCCCTCATCTATGAATGCTGAAGAATCAGCCCTATCTGGCCTTAGTGGAATTCATACTCTTATTAGAAGGACAGTAAATCCAAAGAGCTTTGCAGAATATCCAAACTGGTCACTAACTAACTAAATGTCCTTGGAGATTTGAGATCGTAGACTTCAGTTATCCACAAACATTAGCTGTTTTCTGTACTTTGTGTCTGATATTAATTATGCTTACTGCAGACTGAGGATCCCTCCGTCTAGGTATTACCATATGTAGATGAGCAGCCTTGCTAGGATCCTCTAAAATTTTATGTCACTGAAGGTATTCTCCCTTGCTAGGCCTTGAATGCTATGGAAATCTTTGTGTTAGGCCTTTCACCTGCTAGGTTTTTCTATTAGTATAATTTCTTACTACCTTCAGCCTTATCTAACCTGGCCACATGGTACTTCAGGAATGATCCATCAGTATTCTTGTAATGTTTCTTGATGCATATTGGTGGTCTGACAAAATGCCCTTCAAAAGCCTGGTTCATGTTTCCACTGAGCCATAGATCATTTTTCCCCCTAGCTTTATGATCATCAGCATTTACAAAAAATAAAAAAAAAAAAAGAAAAGGACAGCCCCTTTGGGATATGCTTCTGTTCTGCTCTGGACATGAATTTCCAAGCTGAAAGCATATCATCATCTGACTTTCCCATCTCTTTCCAGGGTCCAACCAACGGATTAAACCATTAGCTTAAATATCTATAGGAATATTTGGCTCTGATCCTTGGAAGGACACAATCACATTGCCCCTAAATGCTGCTGGATTCTACTAAGGTCATTCACTGTAAGAGCTATTAAGTTAATCAGCTCTCCTTTTCTTTTTTTTTTAATATGTCAAAACAGAAGCGTTTGTTTCTGCTGCATCACCTGTGTCTTCAGAGGAGCTGCAGGCGAAACAGCTACAGGTTGACTGTGCACCATGCATGGACACATCTAGGGTGCTTCTTAGCAGTTGGTGATTAAAGCTCTGGTATAATATTTCTACATGTATTATCTCATGCAGTTACATAGTTCCACTTTTGTATTTTTTTTTTCTTGCAGGTTGTTTTCATTGTTAATCCATTTTTGATACTTCATACCTAGATTTTTGAAGAAACTTAGCCTGATTTATATTGCTATAAGATCAATTATGATACCTGCTCTTTACGAAAACAGAAAACTTCAAATCTGTAGAAAGCTAAATATCAAAGTGCAGTGGTAGATTTGTCAAATATAGTAAGCAGATTAGAGATCAAAACAGCACATTCAAGTGCTTATATATTGAGGATTTTTGCAAATATAATGGATTACTGTGAACCTTTTCTCCAAGTTAACTTCAGTTGGCACACAGCAAGCATACTTAAATTCTGAATAATTATTCCTAATTGAAACTGTCAGGAAAAAATGCATATCAGTAATAAATAGTAGAACACAATGAAACAGTGCTGTTCATGCACTTCTTTTGATATTTTAGAAGTAAAATATTTTGTTTACCCTAAATCTCTCTCTTTTCTTTTCTATTGTCATAGACAACTACATCCACATTGCAGGATATAAATTTGATTGTTATTGTATTAAAAAAATAAGAAAAGCAAATGCCAGGAAACAGTAAATATTGGAATAACAAATGAAAGGAGAGGAAAATGAGAGCATCTGTAGAAAGCTTTCTCCAGAGATTTCCTGCAGTACCCATTTGTTTTGATTAAAGGTCTCCTTGTTTAAAGATCTTCAGGTCCTGAGTGTTCTTTATCTTGTTAGATTTTGTTGTGCTCTTCCTGCAACATGCTTCCAAGGGTTCAATTTACTCCTTCACTAATGATGTTCAAGCTGCAACTTGGGTGAAATGGTAAAAGCATCATAGATTTCACTGGTCACAGGCAAAAGAGAATTATTAACTGCCAATTTCGACTTCTTTTAACTAGACCCAAGTACTAAGTTAAGGTACATGTTTTAGTTTATTTCAAAAATTACATGGGTATTCCACACAATGAGCTACTAGAGAATTTTTTGGGTACTGAATGAGGATTCCGCACTGAGGAAATTTAGAGGTACTGATAATGGAAGGGGAGAATGCTAATTAGGTGGAATCAGCTGTTCCTCTATACAAGAAATTTTGTAGGCAGAGCTCGGTTAGTTTCTCTAGCTGCACCCAGTAAGCAAACTGGGTAAGTGATTTTAAAATATGGTATGCAGTGACAGACAGAAGTAGTTTTTCATGTAGCTCCCAGCCTCGCATGTGAACCTCACAACACAATCTCATCATGTGGCTAAGATCAGTTTTGCTAGCAAAGGACTCTGTGGAGGGATTATGTCATATGTCCCTTTCACTATGCTGAATCCTTTTCTTCTGACTGTTAGTTGTGTTTCCATTCCACCAGATAATGTTGTGATCAGTGAGGATGAGAGTGTAATCCATCCTTTGTCTTATGTCTTTCTTACATCTACCTACATGTTTTCTCTAAATCCTGTGATTGTTGGGTAAGCAGCAACAGAGACAGATGGAGGATGTCACACCTATATACAAGTGAGGAAGAAATGATGGCTGTTGGTCATTGACTTGTGGTGACAGGGCCATCGGTTACTTATACATCAAAGGAATTCTTTTTAAGGATAGTGTCTCTATCCCCATTTGCTGAAAATGGAAAAATGGATCCTCAGCTGTCAGGTACTCTATCACTAAGCTACAGCAGCAAGAGAGTTACAGGGCAAAGGCATCACAAAAAAAAAAGACAAGCTAAGTGAAAGGCTAAGGAGACATGTAGTAAGTATTAAAAAGTGAATATAGAAATATGACAATACAGAAATATAAAATGAAACACATCTTTCAGATGAGATAATTTTAGAGCAGTCAGTGCTGTACATAGTGTAGATCTGCAGAAAACATCTATCTGGTCTCAGTTTCACTGGTAGGATGCCAGTAACAAGGAAATCTGACTTTGAGGATAAAAGTGATTAATTTTTTCTTAAGTGAGACTGACATCAACATTAGTTTTTCTTTACCAATACCAGGAATTTTTGAGCGCCTAGATGATTCAGTACAGATCTTCGAACAAAAAGTTAAGCTAACATTTCAGATGTTCAGTTAGCTATGTTTATTTAAGTTAGGGAAAGATAGCTGATTGGGATTTTATGGGAAAGAATAACGCAAAGGATGACTGCAAAATCTTCACTGTTGGCTATTCGGTCATGTTAAATTGTATGTTCCCAGATGAACAATTCCTTCCATTTAAGTAATAGTCGCACTATAATTTACCATTCATCAATGAAGAAAAAGCAGGTGTGTATGGGGGAATGCGATGGAAGGGAAGATTGAATATCGAATTTGCTTTATGTCAACATTTCATAATACAAAAATAATGAGTCAGATATCATGAAAAAATAATTTTTTGGGGGGAGAGGGAGTGTGATACCCACAGACAAGTATTAAAAGACTGACTAATAGCATGTTCCTAGTGGTTAAAACTGCCGCCTCTTTTTCAATACTTTGATATTTAAGTTTATACAATGAAATGTAGAGCTGTGTCCTCTTATATTTTCTTCTGACTACTCTGTAGTTATTTCTATGAATTTTCATCTGAAAGACTAAATTGTCCACTTCTTAAGAGACATAAAAATGCAGTAACTTTCAGAAACTGTCCCACTGATGCCTATGAAGACATCTGTAAGAGGAATTGCTAGCCAGAAGTAAGCAGGGGACTCCATTAAAGGGTTCAAGTGAAAGATGCAGTTAGATTTATCCTTACTTGGTATATTCCTATTCACTCATTCTTTTGGAGTTTAATTCCTTATTCCTCCTACTTATATTTCAAAGTCCTCCTAACTCTTTTTCGGTTTCTTTCGTTTTTTTTCCTCCTTTCCTCCTTTCTCTCCTTTCTCCTTCTATATTCCCTTCTAACAAGATTTTAAGAGTCACACTGATTCCAGGCAAACAAGCTGCTGTACTGTAAAATAAATAGCCTTGAAATGCTACAAAGTAAATCAGTTGCCTTTAAGATTAAGCTAAAATGTTTGCCTGAGCTTCATGTTTGAACATCCTTTCACTTAACCAGATGATAGCAGAGTTTTTGCCAACAAAACATATCTTTACTAAGCCAGGGCCATCTTTCAATAAGAACAGAGCAGTATGCTGCCCTCTGCCATCAAAATATGCCTCTAGCCCTATTTATTTATGAGAAGCTTTGTACTGGATACAAACTGATCGTGAATGTTATCCAGCTTTATATAAGACATCACATGGTTTTGGTAATCTGATACAGGGTTTTAAGTGGATAGCTACACTGCCAGTTTTAAGTGCCAGATTTTTTTTTGCTTTTCCTATCAAATGATATAACACATACTGCTAAGAAATACCCTAGCCTTCACTGAGTTTGTGCTTTCTGTAGAGGAATCACTATTACTGAGCATCTCTATCTAGCCTTTAAATTTTTATTTTTCTGAACAAAATAAACTATTTAATATTCTCTGATACAGTCTTTCAGAAATAGATTGTTACAGGAAAAGTAATCATCCTTTCACTCCACAGTCCCAACATGTTTTTCCAGAAACTTATATTTCATCATCTTTTTGCTATCTGTTTATTATGAAAATTGTGCTGGAGAATCTTTAAAAGTAGATACAGTTTCAAGCATGAAATGACTCTTCTTGGCATGATTAGATATCATTATTGTAGGAAGCCTATTTGATCACTTGTATTTGTATGTCTAAACTTAGAGAATCAGCTTCATCTATGGATTAGGTGTATAATTGATATTCACTCCATGCAAGCATGGAGAAGTCTAACCTGGTGTGAGAAACCTGAAGTGTGACTAACATCTGAATTTTTGCTCTGCAAAACAATCTAGAGGATGGATAAGTATTAGCATGGAAAATCTAGCTTCTGTTTCCCAGAGGGTGTCATTGAATTACTGCAGCTGAAATTCTCCATGTACCGTTTCACTTTGATCTGAAAGCTAAAATCTGATGAATACTTATTTCATCATCAGGTTAAGGATAGTAGCTTTGATCAATCCTTTCAATAGTCAGCTTCCTAACTTATTTTAGAATATGGTAAACTAAGATTTTGGGGCTGGTCTGTATGTGTTAAAGGGAAGGAAAATTGACAAATTTATGTGTGGACATACTAGAGCAACAGCTGTTATTGTACAGAATGTGGTAGAAGGAACACAAAAAAAGGAAAGGAAGGTAAAGGTAAATTATGTTAGCAGCCAGTTATTGGTGGTAATACAAAGGCATCTCGGACTAGCAATTTAGTATCCAATTGTATATTAAACATTCATTTAGAATTGAATTAACTTAAGTAGAGATGTGACTTGTGGGGAAAAAACTGTTAAGGAGAATTATATGCTGAATATTTGTTCAAATATTTCTTCTTCCATGAGAGAGAAGCCTGTAGTTTTGTACGCTTCCCTAACTTCATGCATTAGAGAAATTGAACAGCATAACTGAGCCTTAAAAGGAGTGACACTAATGTGAAATCTAACATTTTTTTAAGTGCATAAGAGCATGATGCTTCTTCCCATGAACAGCTGCTAGATAAGAAGTTTTTTAAAAGCCTTCTGGATATCACAGTGAAAATCTAGAGCTCACACTCACACTGCAGGATTTGTATACGGAATCTTCAAATATAGAGCAACTGCAAATACAAACAAAATGATAATCTAAATGCCTCCCAGGGAACAGTTATTGCATGCATCAGAATCCTTATATCCAACATTCCATTGAACATACTAGAATTAAACTTAGTACCTAAGAGAGAAATTATGCAATATTTAGGCAATTAAATGTATTTAAATGTAGTTAAATATGATGGTTTTGAAAAATATTTCGGTTGTTAATTTCCTTTTCCAGATGTACATCTAAGTGAATCTGAGTTGGGTATTTTCTCTCTAGACTTCATTTATACAAACTGCAAAGCCACCACATAGTTTGAATATGTAATGAATGATATAAGTATGAACTGAAGTCTAGGAGTGCAGCTGTAATAGAGTCTGAACCGACAGACTTCGCCTGAGGTTTGGTTATGAGTTATCTGGGGCAGAGACTCTTTGCTTATACATACTATACACAGTAGATTCTTATTTGGTGTTAAAAATAGTAAAATCAAGGGATTTGCTTGTATTTTGGAAACTTGTTGAAGAATTCTAATTCTCTGGTAGACAGTAAAATACTGAAATGATTACCTCTGCAATTTGAAGAACAAAAATGGCTTTTTTTTGCACTGAAAGTCTTACCAACTGAAAATGTAGCCATGATAAGACAGAGGAAAGCAGAAGCAACCCTTATGTGTAATGTATGTACCTGAAGAAATATATGAATGAAAATAGAATAAAAGTTCTCTTTCTCTCTTTCTATGACACATTTTATTAGGGTTTTAAGGAAAAGTTTGCCAGTTTCAAACACTCCATGTGTTGAACAGAGTCAGATCTGCCCATAGAAAGGAACACCAAATTTGGAGATTTTTCTTCTTGTACATTCAAAACAAAGAACTACGGAATCAGAGTTTAATTACAGAGAGACTAGTGAGTTGGCAAAAGTAGTATGGTTACCTGACCATCATACAAATATAAATAGAGTCAACATTTATCTGTAACAAAGCAAGATATTCTAAAATGTCTTTTATTTTTAATTAAACTTATTTAATTTGTGTTTCTGGGACTGATATCCTTCCTACATGTCCTTACCAATGCATGGGAGGAAAAATAATATTCCACTTTAATGAAATTACAAAACATTTCCTTGAGATTTGATTCTGTTGTTTGATAGCATCGCCTCATCATATAGAAAGCTTCACTAATGCTAGTGTAATCAGAGATGGCTGTTGTATCACATGAGTTAGAAATATGTCAGCAAAGTAACAGCTGCACCTTCCACTTAAATTCTATCATTTTATTTTGAAGCATAAACATTCAAAAATAGTGTTTAAAGGAGAATACAGAATTATAGCAAAGTGATATATGGATATGGATATATAGCATATGGATATATAGCTGCAGTGGAATGGACAGACACAATTATAGCAACTTTATGTATTTGAAACGTGTCCCATAGTATCTAATGACTATAGTTGTCAAGGTGAAAAAGATTAATCATGGTATTAAAGTATATTTTTAGCTTCCCTTTGCAGTTGATTTGCATCTTGTTTACAAATACTATACTAACTACATATTAGAAAAGTGTCTGCTATTAATATGCAGATTTATAGATCTTATTTGGTGTATTGACTGACTTGCTGTGTGTAAGGTATGCCATAAGGACAGCTTTAACTGTTCAATTAGATGATCTGTTCGCTTTTTGTAGTGTATCTATCTTATTAATCTAAATGTATGGTAGCCAGGCTTAAAACCAACACCTACAGGTACCTTTTCAGCATAGTGCTCAGGCAATTAACCATGGAGATCTCATTAGCATTAATGGGTGATTTGTGGCTAATATACTCTGCACCATGCTTAAAATATACTCTCCAGGCTGCTCACCAGGCTGTGCAAGAGATTCCTCCCTCCTGATGGCAGTGTAATTGTATTTTATTAGATCAAGATACAAATGAAAGATTTTGATTTCTGTGACATCTAGACCTACCCATAATTCACACAGAAATACACACACCTGTATTCACTATCAATTAGTTGTCAATACATTCAGTTCAATTTCTTATGAACTGGAAATAAACAGGATATAATGTTTTATGCTAAATATTAAACATAAAAAGACATAAATAGCAAAGTCCAATATTCAGAAGTTTGGAAATGCTATTGCAATTTTAATTTAGTCTTGTTATGAATGTATTTTCAGTTACAAAGTTAAAAATAAGAAATTTAGTGAAACCAACTGGAATCCTGACCCCTTGGGAATTTGTGTGTGTGTAAGAGGCTACATTTTTCCCAGTCAGAAGTGCAAATATTCTATGGAGTCCTTTTCCAAAAAAAAAAAAAAAGGAAATACGTTCCAAATCTGTTTCTGAATAACAAATTTAAAATGATTAATATTAGGTAGGATAAGGAAAAAAGAAAAAAAGAGGGTCTCTATGTGGTTAAAATGATCTTTTGTCTACAACAGATTTAAAAGTGAACTAACATCTTTTTCAGTTTTTAATAAGACCAAGGCTGAACATAGGAGACCTACTTAAGTTTATGATATAATGCATTTAGTGCATTACACTTCTTATTGCTAGTTGTCGGTCCCTATCATTATTAGTTTTATAAATATCTCTCTTTTCCCTCATTGCATATGCTGAAATACCTGCTGTTGTGATGTGGCCTGCTCGAAGTCCAGGTCAGCATCGCTTAAGCAACAAGTGTAGGCATGATTAGGGATGCTTTGCACCCTCATACCTTCTAGGAAAGAAACAAATATATTGAGCTTGTGTAGTTTTGTTTAAGACAGAGAATGTAATTGCCTCCAGAAGAAAAAAGGTCATTTATTTGTTCAAGATATGTGTACAGAATATCTTAGCAGAATCTGGCAGCATATTTACAATGGATATCTGCCCAAGGATAGCTAACAGATATGTTACAAACTCTAATATTGGATGAACTATAACAGATGCAATGAAGTGAGTAGTGCAGGAAACATGCAGAATAAAATACGAATATTACATTGGAAGGCGGGTGTCTTTCTTTTCATAGATATCCAGATTGACTTTATGAAATTATTCACAGTAAGAAGATAAAGGTAGATATGTTGTTTCACTAGGAGAAGATGACTCCAAGGTAGCTTTACTAGAGTAGTAGTAAAGCAGCTATAGTAATATATGGAGAGGAAAACTGCATAATTGCCTATCCTTATCCTTGTCTTGCCTCGCCTTTCCTTCCTTTCCCTTCTATAATATAGTATTTATGGGTTCGTCCTGGGTGATCATGATCATGTATGGCCTTTGGAAAAGAAAAAAATGATTCAGCGAACAGTCCTGCCATTAGTACCTACTATATTCTAGTTGTTTTTAGAAGTCACAGACTTACAGAATAGATGAAGTTGGGGATCTTTGGTGATCATCGGGTCCAACCAATGTGCTGAAGCAAGGTCATCTCAGGACTGTGTCCAGTCTGCAAGAATGGAGCCTTCACAACACATCTGGACAACCTGTACTTGTGTTCAGACAACTTCACAGTGAAAAAGGGGAACTTTCTGTGTTTCAGTTTGTGCCCATTTCCTCTCGTCCGGTCACTCGGCACCAGGCTGAGAAGAGCCTGGTTTTGTCTTCGCTGTGAAGAGCCTGGTTTTGCCTTCACTGTCCCATCAGATTTTTATATATAATGATAAGATTCAATCATCTGAGCCATCACTTCTCCAAGTTGAACAGTCCAAATCTGTTCTCATGTGACAGTTTTTCTAACTGATCAGCTGTTGTCTAATCATCTCATGGCCCTTTGCTGGACTTGCTTCAGCAGGTTCATGTCAATCTTGTGCTGGAGGGCACAGCACTCCAGATGTGGCCTTACCAGGGCTGAGTAGGAAGGAATAATTACCTCCAATGATCTACTGGCAATACTCTTCCTAATGGAGCCCAGGATACCATTGTCCTTTCATGCAAGGGCACATCGCTGGCTCATACTCCTGTCCACCAGGACCTGCACGTTCTCCTCTACAGAGCTGCCTTCCAGCAGGTGAGTTCCCAGCCTGTACTGGTTCCTGGGGTTATTGTTGCCCAGGTGTAAGACTCTGCACTTTACATGGTTGAACTTCATGAGGTTTCTCTCTGCCCATTTTTCCAGCTTGTTCACATCCATCTAAATGGCAGTACAACCATCTATCATCTGGTGCATCAAGCCACTCCTCAAAAAGAAACTCCCATCGGATAAGTTTCAGAAATGTCTGTAGTTTAAAACCTTTGAATCAACACTAATTTGCAAATCTGAGCAAAATTTTCACTAGGAAAAATAGTGACAAAGAATATTGACTATTTTATTTTTATGCTTTGTACTGGCGCTCCCCAGTCAACAATGTAATTTCAATTTCTGTATTCCTCAATATTCCTCAATAATATTCCTCAGTTTCTTTTTCTTTTTATTATTCTTTTTCTTTTTAGCTTTAGTGAAGGCTGAAAATGCTTGTTAGGCAAGCGAAGCATTGAGGAAGCAGCACTGGTGGAAAAGGGTAGTATACAACAGCCTGTTCTTAAAAAACCTAAGAGGAAATAAGTGCTACATCCAGTATCGGTATGAATAAAACTTGGGAGAATGTGCTCTCTCTACTGAGAAATTAACAATTCAAAAAATTCAATAGGGGAACTCCTGATTCCATTAAGGAAATGGAAATCTATTGAAAGACTGCAGCAGGGCCAGCATTTCATTTTTTTGATTTTGGGTTTACAGATGTTGTAAAATCTGACTTTTCTCTCTCAGTAGTAAAAGGGAAGTGAAAACATAGGGCCAGTATGGTCATCTGCATCTTCTGTCTTTAGGGAAAGTGAGCACTGAATGCAATATTTGCAATAAGCATTAATCTTTAACTGTTTAAAGAGTTGGGAATAAGTTTGTATAATTAACAAAGTACAGGAAGATTTAGACAGATCAGTGTAGCTTGTATATACACTTTGACTCTGAAGAAACTTTGGGATCAAAAAAAATACAAAATGCCCCTAGCATTACTATAGTTAATCACAAAGATCACTCTTTGTGTTATGCTAAATCCTTCTTTTTACCAATATAAAATAGTTTTGATGAGATTTTTCTGTCAAAGATGCTCATCTAATAAGTTTGAAGTATACTGGGGGAATTGGTACATATACACCAGCAAAATTTGCCCAAATCAAGACATGGAACTGTACCCACACACTATTCAGAAGTGTGATGATAGCCTATATCTTAAAAACGAAATCAGAAAGGTATCACTGAATTAGAAAGGATACTTTGATTCAAGTTTGACATTTTCCAAATTATTTCTTTATACTTTGCCTTTTCTTTCTCTTTTATTTTCTCAGAGTTGATTTCTATTGCATCTTCTGGTGTGAGACTAAAGTAAACTACTTTTTTTTTGAGAAATCAGACTCTGAGGCTTAACATTGGTTAAATCACCTCTAGAAGTCTGTAGTTCTAAGTACTAATAGAAATACTGAACTTAATTTCTGTGGGTGCAGCCATACAACTTTGTATGAACCTTCAGACAGAGCATGAGATTGCAAAAACCAATTATATTTTATTGATGTAGTGTGTACAGAAGGGACATACATTCTACTGCAACTGCTGCAAATTGTTTATTAATTGCCTAAAAATTGCACTTTTTGTCTTCCACAGTAAGATAAAGTCTAATCCAGTCTCATCAGTGCTTGATAAATCTAGGATATGCATATTATTATTTAGGAAAAAAGGCATGCTAATAAGCTGACTTCAGCACTAGAAATACCTGATAAATATTTAGTGTGTCTCTTAATTTTTTTTAAACTACACATCCACATCCACACGTATGCTGCTATCCCACACGAGTTGCCAAAACTAGGTAATACTAGGATCTGGACTGATTATGAGCTGTTTATGAGCTTGATGCACAGGCTGATAGACTTCCTATGTTGTTTCAGGTTGCATCCTCATTTGGAATTTCCATATTCAGGCACATCAGTCCACTGTGGCATCTGCATATGTCTTCAGATTGCTGCACACAGCAGACCACCATACAAGTTGCCAGCACACAGGTGCTACTACTTAAATGCTGAACTTTGGGCACCTTGTTTGGAAGGCTCAGATGGTACTCTCTAAATATTCTGCAAAAGTCTTTTAAACTTAGAAACCCTTGAGGTCTGGGAACATTAACCTATATTTAACTTTCCCTTTTTTTTTTCCCTCATTGTTTTTATTTCATCTTATATTATGTCTGTATAGCATATATACGGTAAATAGTCTATAATCTCTGTTTCTTGTCTAGACAGTCTATAATGCTCTGCTTACTGCAAAAACCTGTGAGTCTTTTATGCTCAACCATAGGTTTTAGTGCTCTTTTGAATGGGCAAGTGAACAGTGCGTTTTGGTTATATAAACAAATTGATGATGTAGCTGCTTGGTATGACACAGACATATCTCTTGTATATTTATATGGAACAGAATGCAGCCTAGTTTAATTAGGCAAAAGTATTTATCTCTCCCTTATTACCATATCTGAAAAGTATGTGTTTCTCATTCCCACAGTTAAATATATCCTCATCTCAATTTCTCATATATAATTCTCAGCACAGTGCTTTATATTCTCAAACTGCCAACATTAACTAATTAACTAATTCATGTCTTTATGGGCTTGTGAATCTTGGATGTCAAAAGGCAAAAGATGAGAAAACTGTAGTGAGTTAAATAAAACATTGATTAATTTGTCAGCGTATAGCATACAGCCAGGACCTATACTACTGTTGCTTGCTTCTTTTCTCTAGTGTAAGATGCTATCACTTGGTGACAGTCTTTCCCTTCATTTTAAACCCTGTAATTCATTGGACTAGTCCCAGCTGTATAGTATATGTCCATTTCTGCTTTAATCTATATGAGTCTAAGATTGTACTGATTTTGAGATGTGGGTGAGATAGATAGTGCTTATTTCAAGGTGCATTTAGTTAGTGCTTATTTTGAGGTGTATTTACTGTATACCCTAAAAATAAGAATGGATATAAATGCAATCCTCTTGACTTCTGAAATATAAAAAATCCTATCTGTCAGTTTAGATCACAGGTACCGTCTGAGAGCTAAAAGGTAAATATGAGCCTTAATGATAAAAGATACATATGTCCTTTGATGCGGTTCTCATTTCTAACAGATTGTCTGTGTAAGGGAGTCTTATGCATTTCCTGTGAGAATGTCTCATATGGTGGTCTAGGCCAGTAGGCAAAAAACCTAATTTCCAGCCAATTGTTCATTTTTCTTTTTCTTGGGATCTCTTCAGACATGGACAGGCAATTAATTGTTCTGTAGATGAATTTTTATAGCTTCTTATGCCTGGTATCCTCCTTTTACAATGGGTATCCTACCCCTCCACACAAATAAAGAGTATTTCCCTCATATGACTTATATACCTGCCTCTCATTCAAAAGTAACTGATAAGTAGCAATTGGTGCTGGGATGGGTATATGCTCTTTTATATAACTGGATGCAACCTTCACTTAATCAAAATTCAGTCACAGCGTGATGACATATTTTGTTCAGATAACACCGAATGCCAGTATTTTGTTGCAGGACTGTTGCACTCATGTTCATGTGACAGGTGGAAAACCTGGTCTTCCAGTGCCTTTATAAGAGACAGTGAAGCCTTTCTGTTTTGAAATGTAAGTGGATTAAGTAGCACAATTCTGAAACCTTAAGTTCTTCCTCTACAAGAAGTAAAAAGGACTGGGTGTTACAAGAAGGTAGGTGGTAGGGCTAATTTACTGGTTAATTGGGGAAACCAAACTGTATTCTTTTCATTAGATTGTGCTTAGCAGAATAAAAGATCTAACAAACAGCTTTATTAGAGTAGAAAGATGCAAATGGAGAAGGAGAAATACTGGAACAGCCAAGTTTCTAGGTGTGACCATTTGGACAATCACAGCAGGCTGCTCTGTGTTTTCTTTACGACTAGATGGACAGGATTGCTGAATTGTATTTGTAATGTGAGCTTGTAATATGCAAGGGTTGGAAACAACATTCTGGGATTATTTTTATTTAGCAAGTTTAAAGGAAATTTTCTGAAAAATTAAGGTTTACTTCAATGATTTTATTATTTTCAGTTCTATATTCACTGGCCAAACTAATATTCTTAGGGGGCAAAATAGAGTTATAAGAAAAAGGAGGCTTTATATCTGCTGGATAATAACAAAAGTTCTGACAATTTAAATTGATTTTTTACCTTAGTATTAATAACTGTGCAGCTATTATACAGCTATTAATGACGATACAGCTATTATAATTACAGCTATTATAATAAATGAGGAAATGATTTCACTGGCTTAAGCAGAAACATTATATTATCATCTATATGAAATGGCAATTTTCCCCCTTCCTGCAAATACTTCATTAGCACAGTCATACTTGCCTACTAGGAGCACCTAAGAGTCCTTTACTTGTATGAAAGCATTCCTGACAGCAGTGCCAAGTCGCCTTGCAGCTAATGTGAAGAGGCCTGAACTGTAAATATTTTCATGGCCTTTGTGAATGCAACCAGATTGCTAATTTTAAATGGGAAGTATTTAAGCAGGTTGGAAAATCTGGACTATGCTACTGAAAATTTGCTATTAACATTTTTTTTTCCCCCAGGAATGTATGCTCAAGTGATTAATTATTTCATGTTACACTTGTCATAAATCTCCCTGGTACATTGTACTTTTTGTACGATTTGTCTGCCTGATCCTGCCATTCTTTCCTATTCTAGACATAGGTATGGTTTATTGCTCCTGTATGTGTCCATAAAAACACCTGAAAAGACTTCTTTATAGATACTGAGTATATTTCATCAGAATACAACATGCTGGCTGTGGTGAGCGTTTCACGACAAGCATTTTCTAGCCATGGATTGTCTTTTCATTGTAGGCATAGTGTGCCTTTTCCACCACTGGAGTTCCAGACTTCACCAGCCACTTCAGTACAAATAGTGGCTATATTCAGTTCAGTCATGCTCCTGATTTTAATCTGTTTTAACAAAACTTGATAGATTTATCTTTTGCTTTATGGCTAATAAGTAGTGTCCTAGTGCAGAGGTTCGAAATAAGATATTTTGGCTGCTAAAATGAAGACACTGTTTCCAGAGCTAATGAAACTTTCATAAAGCTGGATTGGTCCCTATCAGTCAAGTCTTTGGGGAGAATTTTATAATCAAGGTTTAATGATATAAATGTCTGTGGTTGGTACATTCAAGGACATCTTTCTGAGCTTTGTGAATAAAAGATATTATCACCTCATATAAAGTAGGAAAGAGAGATGAGGTGCAGGAACCTGAACTGTGCATGTGGGGCTACTTTAAGGCACAGTGCTTTGTAAAATCTAGTAGTAAAATCAGACTTCCCTGAAGCTTTATTTGGCAGTTTAGAAATAGCTTATTTTATTTCTTAATGTAATATATCTACATCTATCCCTAGGCCTGGGCTAGATGGAGGGGTTTAATTCATTGAAAACTGTTTTAGATTCTTACGATAACTTTTATCTCAGAAGAACATGGCACAGGTGTACAATTTAGTACATACCTGCCTTAGGTGTACAGTTAACTACATATCTACTTAATCAGAAATAACAACCATCTTTTACTCCTAGTCGGTATAGATTATGTCTTCCCATTGATATAACTTTTTAAATTAGCAATTAGGTAGGGATTTTGCCCTTTTGACCTTGTAAGGGTCAGAAAAATGACATCTTTCAATTAAACTGATACTTACTTACTTGTGCACTTATTTGTTTGTGAGAAAAAAAGATTTCTTTGTGTCTCATATTTTCAGTACCATCCCTCATTTCACTCTTTCTCACACACACACACACACACACACACACACACAAAACAGAACAAAATTTGTGTTTTACTCTGAAAAGAAGAGTCCCAAAAGACCTGTGTGTTTCCTTCATCATATTTCTATTTTATTCAGTTGAAGTAAACATACAAGCATATATATATATTTTTTCCATTTTTACCTTGGAACTGCTCATTCTTGTTTGACTTAATTAATATGCTTAATTCCAGCATATATTGGAATGAGATATAGGTAAATATGTTTTAATGACAGTTCTCTTCATAAAAAGATTAAAATAGGGTACCAAATGTTAATCAAAAGTTAGGCTCTTTGATTAGATTCAGCAGATCAATAGCTTGTCATTTGCCTGAATTACTGTAATGTTGGCACTTTCCTATTTGCTTATAGCATATGTTGTTTGCATTTATATTGTAATTGCATTGTAATTTGCTGTGTAAGCTTAAGGAAACACTAAGTGTCTCCTTAATATATGGAATCCCCTATAGTCAGCTTTTCAAAAGTCAATCTTAAATAAACCATTTGGTTTTGAGTAGAAGAGAAGAAATTGGGATGTTAATAGGTACATTTTAAAGGAATTTAAGAACTTTGAGAAAATTCACTTTTAAATGTATCTGTGTTGAATACACTCAATGTGTCTGTGTAGAACAGAGCTCAATATGATATCTCCAATAATCATGCTCTTGAAGGATGATTATGAAGTTCTTAAAGCAGAAGAAATTCTGTAACTGACTGTGCTGGGGCAATAACAGACTTAGATTGAGAGATTTAGTCTCTGACCAAGAAGTTTATTGAGTTTGAGGAGGCCATACGTAAAGATCATTGGGGACTTATCAAGAAGGCATTAGTTGGAAAACAGGGATTTGTTCTAGAAAAGCTTTATTTATTAAGGTCCACAATTTAGAAAAAAGTTTTGTAGAGTGAGCCTTCTGATGCAAGTGAAGGAGCACCATGTCAGACCTCAACCCCAAATATCTAACATCCCAGCCATTAGGATGTGCAGCACCAGAAGGTCTAGGTGTCCCTCCAGGCTGATTTGGACTGGGGGATTGGAAACTGTTTGGTTCTGTGTTTCAAGTTTGGGTCGGTACTAGGGAATTACAGCTTGTGAATGGGTAACAAACAGCTGCCCGTTTGCTGAGTCAGTCCCTGGCTCTATAGAGTTCTATATGGTACCAGTAAGGCCCTAAGACATGAATTTCTCTGCTCATATTAATGCAGACATACCTCATCTGCCTTTTTCAGAAATGACCACAGTGCCTCTTCCCTCACTGTACTGGAACCATAAACACAGTAAAAATAGCTAAATATTCAGGAAACTGCCAAGGAAGTGAAAATAGTGCTTTGATTGTACAAGAAATTTTGGATCATATAGGCACATTTGAATTGTGAAAGATGTTACATATTTTGGTCTGAATCAGATATCAGCTTCATGTTTCCCAAAATATATTCCTGTTTCTCTCTCGCTCTTTCTCTCGTTCCTTCATAAATCCTTTAAATTCTGTGTATGGTTAGAAAATAATGATGTCAGTTTGAGATGAAAGAGAATTTTGTTTTCTGTGTAGGCAATAGTAAAGGCATCCTTTGTATTACTTCATGCTAGGTGTCTGAAGTGCTCTAAGTCATTGGGAGACTCCAATCATTCTCCAGTGATTGCCTGGAGAAGGCTAACTCTACTTCGAAGGGTGCTTGGCTGTATCTAAATTAAATGCGAACACTTTCCTACCACAAAGCATAAAATACAAATAATGAGGTGCTGCAGAATAATAGGATGGTCTGCAATATACATTGAATTGAAGGAGGAAAATATACTTGCAAAAGGAAGACACCTTTATATTTCCTTAGAATAGAGTGATTTATAGAGACCCAAAAGAAACCTGGGCAGCATCCAAGCACATTGTAGTAATTGTGAAAGGAGAAATTAATATCTGAAACTCTTAGGTTATTTCTAGCTAGTTTCACTCTTTTAAGAGTTTTTGCTTTTATAATTTTATTAATTATTAAATACATTAACTTTACCTTATGTTTTCCCATTACAGAGGCATATGTTTAATATCTGCCTGTTTGTAGCCATTTTCAGACAGTCGTTTTTCTCCTATCTTAACATCTTTTTCTCATTTTTAATTGCGTGATAAACAGTACAGATTAGAGATTTTTCCTGATTAGTGTTATATTGAGACATTCACTCTTGGAATACAGTCACAAGAAAATAATTTATTTACTGCATCTTCAGGATTGCTTAAAAATATTGTCACATTGTAAATCACTTGCTTACTTACTTAGAAAAGCATTTTTGTTTTGCCAGATCTTATGCTTCATACAGACGGCATGCACCATGCTAACAGTCAAAATACAGTATCCATGTAATGTCAATATTTTATACACAACTATTTCTTAATTTATAATCTTGCAACTTAAAACAATGATTCTCTGTCATAATAAAGATAATTAGAGATGAGCATCCCTGTTCTGTGGGTTTTTGATCTGCTCCTAATCTCCATAGGTAAGGATATTAAACTCCAGTAATCCATAGGTAATATAGTGGGAGTGACCCACCACAGTTATGTATTGTGATTACATTAGGTACTTCACATGCATTTATTTTCCTACAAGTGATAAAAAAAATCCAGAAGGAGGTATGGAGGGAAATACTTTCCTTTTAATTTATTTAATCCATCTACAAACCATTAACTAATACCAACAGGTATAGCTTTTTGGTGAAGTTCTGAATGCTGTTTGGGGACTTAAACTGATCCTATCAGAAAGCAGAAATAGACAGAGTTTTGAGTCCATTGAAAACCATTTAGGCACTTTTGTTGCCTATTTAAACTTGAAATTGAGTGTGTAAGTGGGATTTTTGTGGGGATTTTGCACATGTAACATATATGGAGAAGGGTTATGAAGATGTGTTATATATCCTCATAACTGTGTATCTGCATAAAAGAACATGTACTGAAATAGTCAGGGTATTTTCTGACATTAAGATCTATAAAACTTCACAACATAACCTGTCTTGTGAAAGTCTCACATGTCTAAACTAAGCAAACTACCTTTCTTCAATCTTTATTTCTAACTCATATTGTCTAAACCTAATTTATTGCTATTGCTTTCTTCTGGACTCTTTCCAGTTAATCCACATCCCTCTCAAATGTGCTGCCAAAAACTCCAAGTGATGCAGCCAGAACCAAGTAGAGTGGAAAGATGACTTCATGTATCTAACATGACACTCCTATTTGTACATTGACTCTCCATTACTGTATTTAAATATCACTGTATGATGTTTGTTTTCTCTTTCACAACACTGAGGTGCTTTTAAGAAATGTTATCTTCAAACACTTATTCAAATGCTTAAATTGACTTGAGTTCAAGGGGACAATTCACGTGTGTAAAGCAATGCACATACTTAAGCATTTCAAAGGTTAAGGCCAAATATTCCTGTCAAGGAGGTATTTGTTATTAACCAAACTGAAGAGACAGTAAGCCAACAGCAGAGTTCCCTAACATAATTAAATATTTTCTGATCTGCACACAGATGTAGAATCCAATGATACCAAGAAGTAAAAACATCATTACTAGTATTCTGCATCACTTATCTGTTGGTATCTCATGGTAAAGGTTGAGAAAAGTCTTCATTTTTAGAAATAGATTAGAAATTAAAAATTTAGAAAAGCTATTTTTTTATGAAGAACTGAAATATGTTTGGTTCATTTACTGTCAATGTTTTATTAAGATACATGGCAATATTTCCAAAATGATAGCAGACTACCAATAAAATTGTACAAAAATGCTACAGATATTCTGCTTATGAATTAAGGAACAATTTATATTGCTCAGCTAAACTGAATTTGTTTCAAGTATGCTACATAAAAAAAAATCTAGTGTTTAGTTTCCTTTTGTTTTGTCACAAAATAATTCACTAATTAATAGAACTTTAATACTAATTGATTATTTCTTGTTTTATGCTATTTCAGGTGTGCAGATTTGTGCAGATTTGTTTTTCAGATAACTAGCTACCATTTCTGCAAACAGTATCAGAAGCTCTTTGTCACTTTTTTTAACAATTAAAAAAAATTAATAATTAAAAAAGTGGTATTGATTTTTTTTTATTTGATCATTTTTACCTTTGCAACTGTGTAAATAAATGTTTAGTTAAAGGTACAATTATTGCACTGCTTTTAAGGCTATTCAGCACACAACAGCTGACCCATCATGATGTGATTACTCATGTTGCCTTCATTTTCATTTCAACCAGAATGCAGCATTTTCTTGGTTCTATTGTAAGAGCAGAAAAACAATTATTTTATGCATGATTGATGATAGTGATGGAGACTCTATATGGGACACAGCAGGAAGCTGAGAATTGTTTAATGTTTCAAAATACCATGCACTTACTTACAACACATTTGAATGTTGTAAACCCTAAGTATTTAGTTTTAATTTTATTTGCTACTTTAGAATTTCTAATGCATATGTAGCATGCATATATATATATATATATTTCATTTTGACAGCACGCTAAAAACAATATTTTAAAAAATGTATATGGTGCATCAGTTTTTAAGCACAAATCGATTCTGATCTTTACTAGGCAAAATGGTGTTAGAAGTTAATTGGGTTTGACTAGTAAGTTCAGTTATTGGCACACTTTATAAGTTTTTGCAGAATTATGACCATTCTTCTATCCTACAGTAATATGCACAAAACAAGGCCTGACAGTAAGTGGTTCGTATCTAACAGTAAATAATTAAACCTAGTAAAAAAAATCCTTATAAAATATACTCTTTATAGTACGAGACTATTTTTCAGGATGCTTGTATGTTTATAACATCAGTATATAATTAATTTTTTGTTGTCTGTATGTGCTGTGCCAAATCTGTTACAGGAATGGTCAGTTGAGCTTCCTAGTGGAGAAAAAGAATGACCAGAAAGTATTATCATAATTATAATATTTATTCTATATTTTAGGAGACTTAACCATTGTTTCTGAAACACAAAATGCTGTAACTTTATATTATAAAGTAGTATGCCATGAATCACACCTGTCTTTTGCATATAATAATTTTTTTCATGTTATTGAAATAATTTCTACAAATATTTAGATTTCATTTACCCCAATATTCCTTTTAACATCCATCATAAATCTGAAATCACTGACTGAACATTTTATTTTTATTTGGTATTGACTGAGTTAATCTAAAGAAACATGTAATCCCTGAAGATTTAACCATTATTATGAAGTTCATAAAATTTTTGAACTAAGTGCAGCTCCTTCTAGGAGAAAAACAGGAATAAAAATAACTAACTTTGCTACCACCTATGTGAAAACAATGGCTGTAGTCCTAAATGGGCATTGTGAGCATTAGAGATCAGAAATACATCTATACCATTTTTTTTTTTTTCAGTTACCCAAAACCTAAAAAAACCTATTAACTAATTAACTATTGTTAAAATCCCTGTTATCCTGAAGGAAAACCAAGCTTTGGCAATTGCCCTGGAGCACAGAATTTGGCTTTGCGGGCTCTTGAGTGCACGTCATACCACCCATCTCTTCCCCTGACTGCCAATGAGTTGGCAGGGTGCTCAAATCCACATCAGTTCTGTTGTGGGATGTTTTCATCAAATTGCCAAGCCTTAATAGCGTAAGTGGGCTATATGTGTTTTGTTTTGTTTTTTTTTTGTGCTTGTAAGGCATTGTAAATAGGATCGGCTATGGGATGGTGTCTGTAGGATATTTTCCTTTTCAATATTCTCATTTTTCTGGGGTATCACTTTCTCTTCTGTTATAAGTTGCTTTGCTTCTTCCTCATTTTTTTTTTTCCACCAGAGAATATAGTTTGTCCTTTACTTTTAATGTCTCAGAAAAAAGATGTTTTTTTCCACTTACCAGGTAATTCAGAAGATTCTTAGAAAAATCTAGAGAAGGACAAGTCATTCCTACTTGTTTTCACTGTCACTTGGTGGATCATGTGACGTGAGCAAATGGACTGATTTTCCAGGTACAGCAGTACCTGTAGTTCTGGTCTGGTTTCTCCTCCCTGTGCATGATCAAG
>JAUBNY010000878.1:1932316-1959816 GCA_032275445.1 Crypturellus soui
GAGCAAATGGACTGATTTTCCAGGTACAGCAGTACCTGTAGTTCTGGTCTGGTTTCTCCTCCCTGTGCATGATCAAGCTTAAAATCTACTGCCAAGGTGATGCCAGTAACATTTTTGGCACCGCTTCAGTACAGTGAGCTTGTGGGATGTGCATAAGGAGAGGCAGAGCCTAACCACTGAATAAAGGAGATTTGAATAAGAAATATGTTTAGAAGAAATGCATAGATAACTATGCTTACATTCGCTATTACTTTTTCTGGCTGACCATTTGGTTCTAATATTGACGTTGGAATGTGGGTTACAGTGATTTTTCTCTTGCAGAACTGGTGACGGTTGCAACCATATTGTAATTACTATTTAGATAAGAAGAAAAATAAACCCACAGATTCTGATATCAATGTTGGAAATCAAACCAAAGAGTATGCAGTTTCCTTTTAATGCTCAGAACAAAACCTTAAAATATTCTCAGTGTAAACATTCTGAAGCTGAATGATTATTTCCAGGCATCTTGAAGAGTGAAATCATTGGTGATTCTTCCCAAGTGACACAAATCTAAATGAAAATGGGGTGAGGTATTGTTCTGATGCTGGTCTAATAGCAAAACTTCAAGTGACTGTAACTTCTATAAAGCTTAAATATAAGGCATGTTTATTCAAAACTTTCAGATTCCAGCACTTCTAAAAATATGTCACTGAAATATGAGTATCTTGGCATAATGAGTCAAATTCTGCCTTTGAAAATATAAGTACTTCATAAAGTATATTTTTTGTTTTTCATTTTAAATTATTAAGTAATGTCTGAGTAGTGTTTTGAACCAGACTTCAGAATAGCTTCAGGTCTAGATATATTCATTGTCTGATTGTAGCTGAAGAAGTTATGCTGTGCAGATAGTTATCTCTGGCTGCCTATCCTTATAAATGAATATAGTTATATTGCCCCAAGTGACATCTTCACTGCTTACTTTCAATAAAAAGTTGAGTGTAATGACATGCTGAGCATATACTTTTGTGTTGGGTGTTGGTTATTAACTGCATGGAAGGACTACGCCATAAATGAATCTGTCTCCATGGCACTATGCTATGGTTCCTCATAACTTAACACTCGATAACTTTTTATTTCTATATTTCCCTAAGGTTCTACTGACCATAACTCAAATGTCTCAAGATCAATGAGTACTAGGTAGTTCAGTAGTCCAAAGAAAGTCCCCATTACCTAGTTGATTTGGACCTTAATCCTTGATAATATTAGACAACTCATGAGGAGACTGTGTCTCACCCAAGACACTGTAAAGCTGTAAAGAAGCAGTCAGGGATTTTTCTATATGGGATTTTTCAGCACTTATTCTGAGTCCTGCTTTGAGACATGTGTATCTGTGGATTCCTGAATATGCTCAGAAAGGTGAGTAAATTTAAAGTGAGGAAAGGAGCAAAGACAAAGAAATGAAACCAATGAACAAAATTATACAGGGAGATTTTTTATTCTTCAGCAGCTGCTGAACAAACAAGGTGTTATGCAAACCAGGAAGTGTTCTTTTCTGTTAGTCACATTTAAAGCAATTATTGACTTTTCTTTTTGCTGCTGTTTATGTGTAGAGACATAGTGTTGTATTTTTGTAGTGCATAAGCTGTTTTCAGGAGAAATAAATTTAACCTCTTCAGTGCTGTGAAGATAGATACATAATCTGGCGGTGGCAGCTTTGAACAAATTGTTCATTCATTTGGATAGACTATCAAAATGTACAGTAACCTCTACATCCACCTGCATTAGAGGAGTACATTTCACGTGCTCATTGGGTTCATCACGTAGTGCTAAAATAATTAGTGTGACAGCACTGACTGTATCAGTTGTCCTACTGCCACACAAGTGTAGTCAAATTATTTAGTAACTTGATTCCTGGGTTTAGGTAGCATACAGTAGTATATATGTGTGCTGTGGAAGGTGTGTACTAAAAGGAGTTATTCTACCCTTTAAGGAAGTATTTTTGCTACTGTTATAATGTATAGTGCACTGACTCAAGCAAAGATATGCAGCTTAACGCTAGCTCATGATTTCAGCTTTTAAATAAATTCTATATCTTTTCTGTCAATAGTTTATGATGAGATTTGCGGGTGGCAGTAGTACCTAGGGTTTGAATAGTCTCTGTGTAAGTAGCCACCAAGCGGTATTTGGGGTTCTTGCGGGAGTGAAGCTCTGGCTGCCTGCCCAGCTTTCCCTCCCTTTTCCTCCAGGTTGGAACTGTCAGGGGATTCCCCAATAACAATCAATGACCTGCTGGCTTTTCTGGCAGAATGCCACAAAGTTGTGAAACCGCTGAGAATTACATGTCCTGATTCACCCTCACATATGCCAGGGAGCTTCGAGCCAGGAGAATCGTATAACCTGTTAAAAAAAGATAATGCACATAGTCTACCCCTAGCCCACATTTTTTTTTTTCTGTTTCTAAAGTGGGTCTAAACTTTGTGCTGTATATGTGGCTGTATATGCCAAGGGTTTTTCCGTGTTGCATTTTACTGATTCAACAGGGATTTTGTGTAGTGCATTTCACAACTATTTTGTTTCATTTCATGTCAATGCCAAAACAGTCTTAATTCAGTCTCTGACCTTCTGTGTTTATTCTAATTCTAAATGGTTCTTGGTGAATTTTAATCAAAGTGAGGATAGTGGTAACATCTATTTTAGCTCAGCCTTCATTTCGTCTTTTAAATGTCACCTTCAACTCTCTTTGAGCTATAGATACCACCTTGCTTCACTCCACATACAGCTCCTCTTTAAACTTTTTCGCTCTACTGAGATTTTTTTGCTACTTCTTATGGTGGGATTTTGGGTCAAGTAATGACCATGTTGTGCATATCTAGTCCTCTCTTGAAGAAATTAAATTTACTTAAATATTGCAGGATTAACCTTTATGTAGATAACAGTATAATGAAATACTTTGCTCTGGGAATAAGATCCCTGTATAATCTGTTTGGAAACTTTCATGTTGCATATATTTTGTGAAAGTCAGAAGACTGAATTAAAGAGTTTCATGGATATTAACAAAACTATTTGCTATTAAAGCTTGTAATTTATAAAAATTGAGTCAGTTGCTGAACATCATTCAATGGATAGTTGTAGAGGATTAGATTCTCTCCAGTGTATTCATTAAATAATGTTCTAAATCTTGCAGCTATTGCCAGATATTTGCTACCAAAATCACATCTAAACCAAGCCCTGTCTGTTTAAAAATAATTGCACTATATTTTTCAAAAAATGTTTTAACACTGATCTAATAGGAAACAGCAGATGATGTTTTAGCTGTGTAAAAGAAGTCTCAGTGAAGTTAGTCTCTCTAATGAAGAAACTACATACAGGTGGATGAGCAAGGCATGCATATGTTTTTGCATATGTTTTCTTTCTGAACCAGCAGGATGACTAATTACCCCTTAAAAGGGGACAATGCCTTGAATGATACCTTATTGAAAAGACTGAGTGGCATAAAACGAATCCATTATACGTAGTTGAAACCATATTTGCAGACTGAGAGAGGTATTTGACTAAATGTTCAAGAACTATTAAACCACTTTGGTGATTTCACTTACCTTCAGGTTTTATACGAGTATTTCTGTCTTTAATAAATTGTATTTTGTTTTTCTATCAATAACTGAGTGAAGCTAGTATTGCTTTTTTTTTAAAGAAAATAGCACGGAGCTATTCAGAGTAAATGCTTTACTACTTTTATTATTTCACTTTGCCCACAGGTCTTAATTAAAACCCTCAAGTAAAAAAAAAAATTGTGCTTCTAAGCGATGATAAAAATGTGGATGTAGGCTCTGCAAGGATCTCCTTCAAAACTTTTTAAATCCTACTGTGTTTGATTTTGGCTAGCAATACACTGAAAGGGTGTTTTTTTAAAATCAAAGCTCTTCTAACTTCCTGTTCATGCTGCAGATGCCAGCCTGTGTCTTCAACACAGGAAGAGCAAATAACACATCATGCACCATATGTTTTCCCACTGGCCTTATACCTTGTTCCACCCCAAAGCATTTACCTGTGAACGTAGGTAGGTCTGTGACTTTACTCTTCCCCATATGGCAGAGCTGGTGAGAAGTATATAGCAACAGGCTGTTACGAGTTGTCAGCCTTTTTTTTTTCTCCTTGTACACAAATGGATGAACAGGAAACTGCGACTCCTTTGAGACATAGTTTCTTCCTGGTACTATTCTTAGCATTCAATATTTGCTGTAGGTATTCTTACATTGTAAGACTCAGGAAACAGAAGTTCCCAAAGGTACCTGTGATCTAATGCAGTAAAATGAATGATATATATGTCACACATATATATTTTATATATGTATATATATATGTATTTGCTTAACATTCTGGAAACACACATAGAAATGAAATTCAGATTTAAATTAAAATTTCATGTATTTGCTTTGATACCAAATCAAATGTTTAAGTTCGCCTTGCAACATACTGAAAAACAAAACCTTAATGAAAATCCTAAACTACTGTAGCATGCTATGACACACACACACAATACTTTGCAATAACTGGGTTGTGAACAAGTTGAATGCAACTGTATTGCTTCTCTACTGACACTAATAGAGATGACATTAAATATCTCAGCAGCTTTACACATTGTATCTTTGTTACTAATACTAATGATATCTACACAGCAACCCAGAAGCATAATTACTTTGCCATCGCTACTCCCGTTAACTATACGAAAGAAAAATGAGGACCCTAGCTTTTCTATATTCCATGCATCACAACACCATGAACATGAAGCATAACTGTGGAACTGAGAAAATATATTGCATAGAATACAAATTGAGAGCTCAATGACACAAGCATAGCTCCTTCATGTGCTGAGGGAGAATGTCCTCTGCAATGACTTGTGTCAGACTGAATAAAATACACTTTTATTTTCAAATACACTTTCCCTAACAAAGCAGATATGAACAAGCCTAGCTGGTGATTATCTAAAGGTATATTATATTTAGTGCTATATCATGGATACTGCTTCTAGCCTGGACAATTTTTAAGCACTTTAAGGACTTCAAGCACTTCAAGGTCTTCAAGAAATAAGCACTTCATGTACTATCTGTATGTCAAGTTACACTGAAAATATCCAAATGTCTTTTCCAGAAGCACAGGTGTGCCTAGTGACAAACATCTCACATCATAAAGCATGTCGTCAGCCTTACAGTATTTTATCTGATTATTAGGACATGCACTTAGTTGATTATTTTGGTCATATGTGTTGACCTCACTAGGCATTCCACAAGCAAGACAATTCCTCTAGACATTTTTCGGTAATGATCAATTTTCTGCTGAGTAATGATACCTTTGCACTGTGTGTTGATATGTGAGTGACACAATCTTCCTTAGAAATTCAGCTGAGAATTTTATTGTCTGCAGGGAGGTAGAAGAGGCACAATGTAGCCTAGTATAACATATAGTATAGTGTACCCTTCATATTTCATAGTAGAACTTTCCAACCAACAGACATATTAGAGGTCAAGACCAATAAAACAAATTGATCGTATCTGTAGTTAACCACTATGTAGGCCCCCCAGAAATCACCAAGAAACAATTTAACTCCCTCGCTTTATTTTTTTCCTAAGAAAGAATAAATGATATTTCTGGGTGCAACTAATGTAGTGACAAGGACTGTCAAGCTTCATTTCTTCAGTTAGTATGAGCCCAGGTGTTAAACATGGCACATGACACCGGTGTGCACAGTGCAGCGAGGCAGGGACACTGTGTGCTGACAGAGAATCAATAATGAAGTGGAAAAGACAATGACACTCTATGGCATTGTCGCTCTTCATGACAGACTTGTTCAGCCCCAGAAGTATTAATTCAATTGCTTCAACAGCACCAGACTCCTTTATTTCATTCAGAAATCAGCACTCATAGCGGGGATTCAAAGTAGCATTTATAACGGCTAACTATTGGGCTTTTGCATGCTCTTTTGTAAGTACTTGGTTATCTAGAGAGTGGTTATAGTAAGGAGGTTTTATTGGGTTCCCATCCTAAAGATAACTATTTCTACAGCAAAACCAAATTTTAAATCAGCGATTCACTTGGCGATTTCAGAATTCCATCCTTGGGCATTTTGCAGAGAATCTACCATCAAGTTTAGCTAATGAATATACTTTAAACAAAAAAGATAAAATAAACAAAGCTGTATCGGTTGGAGATGTATAGTAACAAGGAAAGTTGCATTTACTGTTTTTTTCCTGTGCTCTGTAATGATTATTTTGAACATACAGAGCTTTTTCCTTTTTGTTCACTATTGCAAATATAGCTACAGTCATTATTAATTTATTTCCATTAGTTTATCCCAGAGTGACAGCATTCATGTATTGAAAAGTCTCAGTCCACAAGCCCAAAATCAGAAAGGCTTGAATAATATGCTGATAAGATACATATGAAACATATAGGCTAGAAGAGGTAACTTCTGTAATCCATGTTTACTCCTTTTGCAGATAAATAGAGAACTCCAACACAAATCTTTTTAGCTTGCACACCATTCAGAAGTTAACTTAAGTACTTAAGGTTTTAGAGCCTTGTAGTACCTAGATTGCATTTAATTTTCATTAATTGTAATAGTCATTGCATGCTTTGGGCATTTTTTTTTTCACATTAAGCTATTTATACCATTTATTGTTTCACAGAATCACAGAATCACAGAGCGGTTGAGGTTGGAAGGGACCTCTAGAGATCATCTAGTCCAACCCCCCTGCTCCAGCAGGGACACCTAGAGCACATGGCACAGGGCAGCATCCAGCTGAGTTTGAAGATCTCCAGAGAAGGAGACTCCACAACCTCTGTGGGCAGCCTGTGCCAGTGCTCTGTCACCCTCACAGGAAAGAAGTTCTTACTCACGTGAAGGTGGAACTTCCTGTGCTAGAACTTGTGCTGATTACCGTTTCTTCTGTTGCTGGCCATCACTGAGTTTGGCCCCATCCTCTTTACATTCCCCCCTCAGCTATTTATACATATTGATAAGATCCACTCTAAATCTTCTCTTCTCCAAGTTAAACAGGCCTAGCTTGTTTAGTCTTTCCTCATATGATAGATATTTGAGTCCCTCTGGATAGAGAGTCCCTCTTTATCACTCTCCACTGGACCCTCTCTAGAAGCTCCGCATCCCTATTGTACTGGTGAGTCCAGAACTGCACCCAGTACTCCAGGTACGGCCTCACCAGAGCTGAGCAGAGGGGCAGGATCCCCTCGCTCGACCTGCTGGCAACGCTCCTCCTGGTGCAGGCCAGGATCCCATTGGCCTTCTTGGCCACGAGGGCACATTTATTTGTGTGTCAGAAACTTAAGGATCATGCTATGAATACTTACCTAGGTCTTTATTTTTATGTGGATATGGGCCAAAAATGAGGATAGTAATTTTAGGCTACTTCTACTTGATCTGATGCAGTCATACTTGCAAACTGCCAGGTCTAGAGTGAAATCACAGTGAACTTTAGCTCTCCCATCTATCCTCATGTTCTGATTTCTACAGGATAAGAATGTGGACACAGGGGCCAGTTTAGTTTTATGCTGTACCAGTGCCAGAAAGGGTAGCCCAATATTAAAAAGCTATAGAATACTATTACTGGAATTTTACCGTAGGAAAAGATACGCCACACAAAGAAAAGCCATTTAAACATTCTAGGATGTATATGTAATTTTAAATAGTGATTCTATGTGGCAACATGCATGTTCTTCCCTTGAATTTTTGTTTTACATTTACCTGAATTCCTTGCCAAAGATGAAAAGCTTAAGTTGTGCAAAACCAGTGAAGGCTATAAGTACAAAAGTCTGAAAAATGTGGTTGAAAATTTTAGTTGAAAAAAATTGGAAATGTGTGAACTTCAGTTTTTAAAAGAAACTCCAAGTTAAAAGGGCTGCCTGCAGTTCTGTGGAATGAGAAAATGCAAAGATGGACCTAGTTTGAAATAATATTTTCACCATTTTCACCAAGCCATTACTGGTTATTTCTCTGAGCTGAGGTGTCCTAAATGAAGGTTTATTTTGTAATAATTCAGAGCTTTCAAAATCCATACTTCTCTTTCTCATGCTAAGTTGGAAACCATGTAAGATGTGACAAGATATGTTAGCATTTTAAAATGTGTGGGTTTGTCAGAGTAGTGGATGTTTCCACAACTTTGAGAACATGACTTCATTTAAAGAAAGAAAATAAAACCACTTTTCACATCAGCAACGCTTTTTCAAAAATAATTTTGTCCACATGTACCTTTAAAGGAGCCTCCAAATATGCTTGCAGCATCCCCAGTGATGAGAATTATTGGGAACACATTCAAGACAGGGAAGTAGTATCGTTTTGTATCATTTTGCCCTTGATATTTTTTTTTCCCTTTTAAATCCATAATGCATAAATGCTTAATACATAAACTATTTAAAATTTAAAATCACCTTAAAAGCAAACATATGTATGTTCTTAATTTTTTAACAGATAAATAAATTTTGCTTTCAGTAGCTGAAGGGTGGGTAGATTGTGCATGGTCTCATGTTGCCCTCACAAGAGTTCGTGTCAAACTGGAGAATTACATTGTCCCAAATTTTCTCCAACAAGACATCACAGCAGATTATCTGGCTGCCACCACTCATCAGGCTGCAGCTGCTCCCCTGCTCTGTTTGTCTGAACCAGCTCCGTACAACTCTGCTGAAGTCAGACGGGATGCAGCCCACGCTGGGAAGCAGGTTGGATTAGCAATAATAAGGAGGCAGATTGAGCAGCCAGTAAAGAGTCAGACATGACTGGTGGTGCAAATCCAGGCTCACCCAGGCTTTTGTTTGCTGCTTTGGTACAAGGGCTGTTGGGGTTTATCCATCACAGCATTAAATAAAAAGAAAGAAAGAAAGAAAGAAAGAAAAAAGCAAAAGTACATTGATGTTTTTGACCTCAATATTATCCCTTTGCTTTAACTTTGACCTCCTAATTTTGCACCAAAGGGATATGGTCCTGCTTAAACACGCCTAGAATTGAAAATGAAGGGAGGACTAGCCAGAGTTCCTGTGGCAATGTGTGTTGCTGGTAAGATGCTGTAGACTCTCTTTACTTCAAAAGGTTTCATAATTCTGCAGCTGTATACAAATGATCCATTTTGTTAATCTGAATTCCTAAGGTCATTAAATTTTTTTTTCTCTCCTTGCTGGAGTAGTTTATTACTTTGAAAGAAAAAAAATCAGTTTAAAGCCAGGTAAAGGAGGAAAGCTGACAAAAACATAAATTAGAGGAAGAACTTAATTTAAAAAGTGTCAAAAAGGATAAATAGTCTTAGTTCAATAATAAAGCCCAGTTCAAGAGCCTTCTGTCTTTAAATAAAGCATTCAAGCACTCTATTACCTGTATACAACCAATCTTTGATTTCCAATCTAAGCCTATTTTTGCTTCTTATGTGATTAGCATACAAATGTAACAACCAAAAAAAAATGTGGCTACATGGTAGGACTTGTTTTTAGCTTTCATGTCAGGATCTGACAGAGTTTCTGCATGATTTTTAAAGTGAATCTTGCATAAAAATGACATAGTTTGCCTGAATCAAAATATAACCAGTGCTGAGTCAGGTTCTCTCTGCACTTATTGGAATATTTCCTGCTATACCTTGTGCTCTACAGAGGCACCAAATGATTTTTAAGGATTTGAACTCGTTTGGGCTCCCATAGAGTGGGTTTAGCATGAATAATTATTGAGGTCACATGTGTGTAAACAAATTATTGTACTGGGGAAGAGAAACAATATCCCAACTTGCACAAGAAATCGTTGATTCCTTTAGGATTTAATGCTTCTTGGAATTTTCCCTGATAGACTATTCCCTAGACTATTCTCCAGTACCTATACAGTACTGTGGAACACTTTCTTCATTATACTTAAGTATAAGAACAAGCTTATGCTTAAGTGTAATAACAAACTACAAAGTTGAGGGAGAATTGTATTTTGCAGTAGTATAGACTGAGAATCATTTTGATGCTTCTGATATTAAAGATTAGAGATAAATTTTCCTGCCAAGTCAAAGGTCAGCAGCAGCCTGTAGAACAAGTGATCACAACTGCTATGCCAAGACAAATTTGGAATAATTCTGTTGATTTACTTTGAATTTATATTGATTTGCAGAGAGATCAGAATATGATTCAATGCATTCATCAAAATCAAATTAAGAAAAATATGTTCTTTTATAATTCCTGAACTTGGTGTAGGTTTGTGATGATAGCTAGGGAATAAAAACCAAAACAAGTCAGTGCAAGTAATAAGAACTGTGTATTTTTTGTTCCTGATCCATTCCTTGATTTTCACATAGAGGCATCAACCAAGGAGAAGAGCTGCGTAATTACATCTCTGTGATTTCTTTTGGCTTTCTGCAGAGACTGCCTGTTATGACAGTGAGATTCGGAAGGATCTGTCACACTGTAACCAAGTTTGGAACTAAGATAACAATTTTATTTTACACAGATCATGTGTGTAAATTGCTCCCTTTTCAGTACTGAAAGCAGTGAGGTCTGAGGAGTTTGCAAATAACTCTAATCTTCAAATCTCACAAAAAAAAAATCTTGTTGGCTATTTGGTTATTTAATTATCTTTATAGCAACAGCTGCATCATTTGCAAACACTCAAATCTGATTAAAATTAAAGATACTGAATTTACTAGCCAAATATTTCAAACTAATGATCACTGAAATGGCAGTTTGCCAAAATATTTAACAATCTAATTTCTGGTAGTGTATACAGTTTGAGTTCTTCAGACTCCACAGTCTCATTGATATTTCATTTGTCATGGGTTCCCGAAGTACTTTGTAGTTAAGTTACCCTAGAGTAAAATGGTCGCTCTGCACCTTTTTTCATGAAGGAAACTGGCCCCTGGGGAATAATAATTGACCATTTGGGCTGGTGTTTGGAGACTTCAGAGATCTTCAAGCTCCATTTTTAATTCTTTCTTTAGTTCTTTCTTCTAAGCCACATTTTTTAGTTCTTTCTCTGTTGGTTTTGATGTTCTAAAGCAAGCTGAGTATCCAAATGGACCAGGGTGGTAGGTCTCCTATAAGAATGATTTTATTCTTCCTATAGTTTTCATTTATTTTTTACTTCCTTTGATCAGGAAAAACTTGTGTGGTTTGCAATCTCACTGGCATAGTAAGATGTTCTCCTAAAAGGCCTTAATATAATATTCTAAATAACAAATAACAGGCCTTCTAACTTGCCCTTTCAATCCCTTGTTTTACGCAATACTTTTCCTACTTCTTTACATAGTTTCATTTTCATGTGTGTAGTTTTTAATTCAGTTGCTTGCTTTTACTAGTCCTGCACTCCACTGTACATTGATTTAAAATCATAAGAAAATGTTCTATGGGAGCTTTGACAGACTACACATACTTGGTTTCAATAGACTGAAAAATTCTTGTACCTCAAAAGCACTTCATTGCAAGCAGTCAAAGGTGACAATCTTGCAGGATGGTCAGATTCTGCCATGGTATTTATTGACTATACACAGGATGTTTACCACAGACTTTTTGTATGTATCCAGTTCTGTTTTTCTTGACCTTATCCTCTAATATTCTATGTATCCTCTCAGTATGAGGAGAAAGGAGGAGGAATGGGGAAAAAAGGAGAAAAAGTATAATTTTAGCATGAGAAATCTGGTCAGGGCTTCTTCAGCATGTTGATACAGCTCCTGTATTCCTTTTTTTGTGCTCTCACCAAGATTTAGGTTACTGGGATAGAGGAAAAGGCAACCACACACCTAATAACTGTATGAAAAGGACACAAGCTAGTTTGCTTATGTGTTACTCAGGTGGTAGCAATATTTTTGTTCTGCTCTTGCCACTCAGTCTAATCTAGCAGCAGGCCTTTCCCTTATTTTTTTGGCATTGCGACAGTTGTTTCTCAGGATTGGGAAGGAATGTTTATCTCAGGACTGAACTGGTTTACATAGATGATTCTTTTCTTCAGGGCTTCATGTATGAATTAGTTTCAAATTAGGAGACAAAAATGTCTAGCAGAGGTGCTTATTCTCCTCTCTAATATGCCATTAAAAAGGTGGAAAAAATATGGGGAGTTGTAATGTTCATACCTTCAAGAGGCAATCATAAAAAAAATTGTTGAGGTGAGACTAAGATGAATTAATCTTGTCCTACCATCATCCCCTTAACACCAGCTCAGTAATATTGCCTAACTGTGCAATTCATACCTTCCACCTGATAATATTTGGAAATGCCCCTTTTACCAATACTTTATTAACTGGTAGTTAAATAAACTCTAAGAGGATTGGTTAAGGAAAGAATTTCTTGGAGAACAGGGATGACATCTAGATGGTCTTCCCATTTGTTTATGGAAGATGGAGCTTCAATAAGGCATTTTCTTGGCATTTATAGGCCTTGCACAGTAGTGGTTCTAGTTGCTACGAGCTTGTAGAATGCTGCTTTCTTTGTTAAGACAACACCACATTTTATTGCACAATAGTAATAGCTTTATCTCCCTATTATTCAAAAATAAAAATAAATGTGTCCATGTTCCTGGTAGTGGAATGTTTTAAATAGCAAAACAGCCTGCTTTTCATCTGAATAGCTTTCTAAGTTTTGTACTGAATGCACAATTAATAATAGTAATTTCTACATTTACAGTAAATAAGGCAAGTTTGTAAATACAGCAACCTACTGCAAGAATACAATACATTCATGAATAGAATGTAGAACATAAAAGAGAGTTAATAAGTTACCTATTTTATAAGTATAGTTTTATATGTGAATCAAAAGTTCTAAAATGCAAAAAATTACTATGCACGAAAATTGGCAGTAGAAACAACAGAGCTTTAATCTAAAGTATACTAATGCAGCTCAAGTATAATCAGGGTTGAATAAATATGTATCACCTGTGCTTTATAATACTGTACTCTGAAGAGGAAGCTGTGGAAAAAAGTACAGGGCTACATTAAAATTCAGTTTTTGGCTTTGTGAGCTCGGTCCAGTCATTCATTTATATGCAGCTTTATGGCTAAGGGATGACCAGTTTTGCTGCTCAGCAAATGTGCAGTTCTATCAAAGTCAAAATACTTCACTGAAGTGGCCAGCTCTGCATGAATTCTGTTTGAAAAGGAGAGGTGTGCTTGCAGGTGGGGAGGCAAATTTCACTTTTGAGAGATTAAAAAAAGGTTAAAATATTAACTTCAACCTGAATTTTATTGTTGACATTTGCTACTGTACCTTAATACAGAATAATTCAATTGCAACTGAATTTTGAACAACCAGAAATTAGCATTTAAGTTTGTCATTGTGTTAGTCATTGCTTTGATTTGGAATAGAGCTATAATAATGCATCTTAAACTAGCTTGCATTATTTTAGTGACCATTTCAGACACAATCCTCTTATGAGAATAGAATCTGACCCTTTCTTGAGGCATGAGATATTATTTTCATTAATTCCGATTATTTTATAACTATGTTGCCCTTTTGTCTATCCTGGTTTCCTGCCTTTGTTCCAGTATCACCTTTGTGCTGTGTAAAAGAAAATGCCTTTTACCTTTTCAGATTGCTTTCTGTTTAGCAGCAGAGAGCATAAGCTGAACTGAATTTGCTGAAAATAATCGGTCAAGAATCCTATATAAAATTCACCCATTACAGAACCTTGGAAACTCTTCCTTATTCAAGAACTGACTTTAATTAGAGATGAAACACAAAGAGAAAAGCTGAAAGTTGCTCATTCACAGTAAAATTGTTTGTCACTTTCCAAGCTCCTACAGATAATGTGCTTAATGAAACACACTGTATCTTCCAAAGAGTGGCATTTGCTCAGCTGTAAGAACATTGGGAACTTGGCATTTTTGAAAAATTGAAATTTCTGATGGAAAGACTTTCTTCCCTGCTGCTTCATCACCTCAATTCCTGGACTGGCTAAGGGAACTCAAACACTGCAAAACCCACCAAGTTATGACAGATTTCACTGTATTAATTTCATGCTTCCAACTACAGTGTTTTGAAGCGATTATTTCTGCAAAGTGTCAAGCAACCTCAATGATCATTAAAGTTGTTCACACTTCATCATTGATTTCACTCATTTTTGAAAACTTCCCTCCCAGGGACCCTTGAGAAGCTGAAGCAAGATATCCTACAGTAATATTGTTTTTTTCAAGTATTCTGTTCTTCTAAGGATCAGTTAATTATATATGTTACTAGAGTAGCCCTAACTCAAAGGTAGTTAAGAGTACTCAGTTATTCACTGCCATGTGAATAAAGCTCATAGCTTTTCTTAAGGTGAAATTAATTAGCTCAGAAACAAGTAATTCCAGGTAGGGACATGAAAACTCTGCAAAAATAATTGATAAGACTAGAAGTGGAAGCAAGGTCATCTAGTTCTTGCTCCTCTACCTAAAACATGAGATTATTCTTCCTTCTGTGCTTTGAAACATCATCCCATTCATCAAGTTAAATATACAGTGAATTAATGATATGAATATGCTCTAGCCAAATTATTTCTCTTTTGAGGTTCTGTCATCATAAATGACAATATTATTTCAGTAAGCTTTCATATTCTTTGTAACAATGATGAAAATTTTGGACAATATTACAGATATTCATCAGATCCTTTCAATGTAGGTCTAATTTACAAATTGTTTGTTTCCTTTCTTCTCTACATAGATGAATGTATTATTGGTGAATAAAAGTTTCCATTATTCCATTAGCTGTATAGATAATCAAGTAATGTTTAATTACATGTCCTATTTACATATTTCCATCAGCTGATACATGAACTGATACTCATAAATAATTATTTTTATTATTGAACCAGCACTTTAAAGGATCAAATAATATTATTAAGTTAAATTCAGTTGCTATCAGCAAATGAAGCAGTGAGTATTAGTAAGTTTTGTTTTTTAGTATTTCCTTCAATTTACTTATACTATGAAGCTGTTTAGAGATCTTTTTGAAGGAGTCTTTCATACACTCACACCAGATTTCATCTTCCATTTGTCACTGAGCTAGACTAAGGCAGAAGTATGAATCTCGTGGGCTAGAGAGGAAGAGAAGTATGCCAGCCCGTGTTTCTTCACTGTTAATGTGGGGCTAACTGTGAACCACGATTTTAGCAATACTTTATCGTATGGTCCTTTCTCTCTACTATTAGGAATTTTAGACAACCATTAGCTTTGCAATGAATAGATCCACAATATTTGTGTTTTAGTGTTATTAATGATATTAATTGGAATTTCTTATTCAGTCTAAAGTCAGATTTGCATCTGTTAAAGACTTTTTTTTTATTTTCAAGTCAGTTTCCTACATTTTTTCACCTCCATTTTTATTTGGTGTATTTTGTTTTCAGTTTGACAAGGTGTTCAAAAACAGTGCTATAAATGTGAAAGAATGTTAGTATAGGCATAAGACACTGCAGTGCTCTTGACAGATGGAAAAGGTTTACAGGGAATCTATCATTGCCCTATGGTGGAGAACAGCACTGTTCATAGATTAATGTTCATTTTATTACAGTCATATCTTACCCTCAATCTGTGTGTAGAACTCTCTAAAGTCATTTTGATCTGTGCACATCAATCAAGGGTAGCATATGACACTTAGGGCCACATTTTCAAATGTCGGCACTTGGCATCTGGAAATCCTGTATCTTGCTTGCACAAGATATTTGCTCATATGTGCAAAAATATAGGTGGATGTTTTAGGGAGAGAAGTAGTTAAGCTGTTGATTTTAACAAGTCAGTGTAGAAATGTTAGAATTGAGTTCTAGCATAGCCAGGCACAACTTGCTTAAGCCAGTTTTGCAAACATTAGCTTCATAGCTATAGCCATAACCGTTTCTACTGAGCTGTGTCATTTTACCAGCATAGGACTCTCCTCTAGCTAAGGAGTATTGTGAAGTGATTATATGCATATATGCATGCTCACAAACAAATCTAGCAAAGCCACAGGTCTATAAAGTCTTTGGGTGCTATGATTGTTTCTTAAGAAGGTTATAGAATTTGAGGATTTGTGGATCTGAGAATTTGAGTTAAGTAACTGTTGCTGTCACAATTGCTTAGAGTTCAGACCTAAAACAATATCAAGGTAGACAAAACAATATTAGGCAAAAGGCTACCTAAAACATCTGTGATGATTATCCTGTGCTTTATAACATACAGCAATATGAATAATAGTTTTGTCCACACTTTCTCAGAATGACCTCTATCCTTTGTGAAATCAACAATGACATGGATGGTTTTCCTCTACGGTGATATTGTTAGAAAAGTCCTCTAACTGTTGAGATTTGAGAGAAATAATTTACCGTCAATATAATTTCCTATATCTCCCTTTTTGATTCTGTAATGAAGAAGTTATTATAGTTTGGCCCTTCAGCCTATGACAGATTGAATTTTCCATGGCTTGATGATGTGACAAAGTTATTGCTCAAAGGCAAGCA
Organism: Crypturellus soui; assembly: GCA_032275445.1. NCBI lineage: Eukaryota > Metazoa > Chordata > Aves > Tinamiformes > Tinamidae > Crypturellus > Crypturellus soui. The sequence goes on from JAUBNY010000878.1 coordinate 1,948,719, forward strand.
CACTTTGTAACTCAAAACTAATACAAATTAATTTAAACTTCAAGTGAACTTAATAAAAAAGCATCTTAGTATTTTTTTAATTCAAGATAAATTAAAAGCTAAGCAATATCAGAATTTATGATGGATCTTCAGTGGTCTCAAGAAAGCAATGAGTATGATCTGTGATGTAAAGAGAAGCATTACTGCAGGATTAGGGAACTTTTAGAACTTTAATCTTGTATTTTTCATATTGCTGGACTATGATGGCGACCAACGTCCTTTTAAGAAATTTGAGCTATATCATAGCCTGATTTAGGATGAAAGGAAGAACTGTATGTAAAAGTAATTTTTTTTTCTTGTCATGTTCATATAACGAATATATGAATTATTACTCTCAGCAACAAAGCTTCATCCAGACACTCAATTCACTTATTTCATTGCCTTTAGGCAGAACTCTGGACAAGAGTTTGGTGCTGTCACATATCCTTTTCCATCCCATTTAAGTGATCTGGTCTGTGTTTTGGGAATGAATTTTTACTATGCTATTAAGCCTTGTGTCCCCTACATGAATATTTCATATATCTACTAAGTGCTTTCATTGAATATATTAGCCCCTGGTTTTCTCTTCTCTCCTTCTCTCTCTCTCTCTCTCTCTGTGGCCTAAGTATACATGAATAATGCCTTATGGGATTGAAATTATCAGATGCCAAAAATAGCCACTTTGTCAGATTTTGGCTAGATTACTGAAAGTGTTTAAACAAAATCTGTCCGTCATATTACGTAAGCATTTTCTATTTATATCTGCTTTTACCAGTCCACAGCAAACATAATGAGCAATAACTGAAACAGTCGCCAAAAGACACGTTTATGACTCATTCAGATGCCAAGGGACCGTCCTAATATGGGCACTGCTTGGCATTTCTGTTAGTCACAGACCAGAGGGTAACACTTATTTGACAGTATTTTTTGAAGTTTAGGAATAAAGCCTAGACTTTCCTCATCTTTATGTAATTAAATGTTTAAGGTTCAGCTGACTTCTTCAGTTAACATTACATGCACCACAACAGAGGCAAACCTGACGGTTCAAGAGATCAAACTACTGCTCATAGCCAAAGTATGATATAAAATAAAAGTAGGATTTGTCCTCACTGTTGTAAAAGGGAAGCATATAAATATCCCCATTTGCTACTGTTTGAGTAAATACTTCCCCTTTTGCATGAGACCTAAATTAAATTAACAGTGGACTTGGGACATTATAATTTTCTATGAGTTAGTCTTGACTATGATAACTAGAAAAATGTACGAGCTTATTCCACCCATTCTTGTGATGGCAAGAATATTTTTCAACAGTAAATCTACTAAGTTTATGTAGATTGCATCTGTTCAGGTGAAAATGTACATACAACTCCCAATAGAGATTTTGAGTTGAGGATGAAAATGGAACAAAGGAGTCCCTAAAATGGCAACAAAGGGGTAGGATGCTTCTAGTCATCTTAGAAGGGACAATCTGTGTTCTTCTCTCTCCTCCCCAGACACATCAGTCAAAAGTTTAAGGAGGGATGCCAGGGTTAGAGGACTTTTACCTATTATTTTTCTCCCATTCACTCTCTGGAATAAAAAGGCGAATTTACACCCATCCCAAGTAATGTTCCAGAACGAACTAACAGGTGCTAACAACAGGGAAGGAGCAGATGTGCATGAGCTTTCTATCCTATGTGATATTCTTGATTTCTTAAGTATTTGATATTTTATTGTCTGTCCTTTTCAGAAAGTGCTGCATACCCTGCTTTGCTAAGTCATTCTAGTATTATCTGTAAAATTATGGACTTATCTGTGGAAGACTTCAAAGTCACAAAATGAGCTGACTAATAACTCTGAAATAACCAATTTCTTGACTACCCAAGATAAAAAAATGTATTCTAACATCCCAAGTCTTCTTCCATTTCAACAGAACAACTTAGGTGAAATCGGCTCTATGGTAATATCTTCTGACTGTCAGGTAAAATGTTTTGCATAAAATCAATTTATTCTGGTGCAAACAGCTTAGTTCTTTCTTTCTGTTCCTAATAAGAGAATCTTTTCTATGCCACATGCAGAGCTTCTTTGGCAAGATGTCTACATGCAGCTGGATGGTAGGATGTGGTCTTTTGTTTGGGGGATTTCAACTAAAGTTGTATGTCAGAAAAGAAGAGGTCATATATTTTTGGATAATACATTTGGAATATATTGATGTCCTTACTAAGACATCTCTATTAAAACATGAGTGATGTGGTTCACGCCTCAGGTATTTATTAGATCACTTTTCACCAATAAGCATGATAAAAAAGGATTTTAGAAGTGAGGAGATGCTCCAGATCATCAAATGACACTCTTTGCTATATATTTTTTTAAATTTATATTTTCTTTTCAGTCATCTGCATATGAACATTTGATTAACATCCACTTGTTTAAGAGAGCGTATCAGGTTATCTGGCTGAATATAACCAATCTTTTTTCAATAAAAGCTTGAGAACAACTACACAGATGTGCTTGAGTTAAAAGGATCTCACTATCTACTTTGAGACATGTAGATGGCTTGAGTATTTAGGAGAAAACTGATCCGAAACATCATGAAATAAAATGTACGGAAAATATAATATTCCATAATTAAGATTTCTAATGAATTGCTATGTTAATCCATACAGTGCATGCATGTTGCAAAATTTTCCTGGCTTAATTAGTGCACTTGCTGATTATGTTGATTTCCTGATGTACACACTGATTAAGCATTGTCCATACACTGAGGCTTGAAGCAGGATCAGTCTATAAAATAGTACCTAGTCATTTAACCGGAGACTCGCAATGCAAATAGATCAACTTATGTAAAATTAAATTAGTTATAATAGAACCCATTTTGACTGAGCAGCTGGTGACACATTATAAACAGAATTCTCTTGTTATGCAAAATAAGGGACTTCTGCTAACAGATGCTTATATAGTTTTGAGCTACAAAAAAAAGTCAGATTATGTTTAAGGTCTAAAACTAATGGAAGAAAATAAATTTTGAGCTTGTTAGGTAGCACTCTGCACTGTGTCTTGGCATTGCTATTTGAATAATGTGCAAGGTCAACTAGCCCTTTGCAACGCTCCGTGTGGAAACTTAAAAGTGAATAACTGTTAAATCATTAGTCTCTCAGCTAGCATATTAAACCTGGTCTTTTTAGTAAGCACTGTCTGCCAGTGGATTTTTTTGGAAGAACCATTAAGATTTTGGTACGGACCCATAAAAACTTAATTATTTTGTTCTTTCAGTAGAAAGTGACTATTTTGCCTTTATTATTCTCTTGGAATATCATTTTAAATTGGCTATAACACTCAAACTAGACATTAAGAATTACTGGTGAGATGTTCTTGATCAATACTTGACAATGAAGTGTACTTTTTTTTTTTCCAAGAATGTTATCACCTACATTTAAAAGTGTTAAAGTTTCACTATTTTTTCTTGGTGACAGAAGGCCCAGTGGACTGCATGAATGAGGTGGATGTATTTTTTAAACAAGTCAAGTCTAAATGCAAATTTTCTTGTTTCAATGGATTTAACACTTACCATGGGTTTATTTGAAGACAGAATTTTGTAAAGTAGACATTTATAGTGGAACTTATGGGCTATTTGGTTCAATGATCATTTTGTTGTTCTGTGTTTGAGAGTACTTGTTCCACCAGAATTTCTGTCCTTAACTGGCTTTCTAAATACACCACAATACAAAGTAATGCATAGTAATCATTTAAAGAATTACAAAGTGAGTAATATCTTTAGTAGAGGAATTAGGAAAATAATGGAATGTTTTTACTTTTTATTTGTGACTTTTTAGTGATTCAGTCAAACCTCCCTACTAAGAAGAGTTAATAAATTTTGGCTGATCCATTCGCAGTCTGGCAGTTCTTTCTGGGCTTACTGAGTTCTAATTTAAAATCAGTGGACTCTACATAGATACAGGTCCAGAGATTTAAATCATAATATTTTAGACAATGCCAATGTGGAACATGGTCCAGCATGGATAGATATAAATCATAATGATTTAAATCTCTGATTCTTACTGTCATTTAAATCAGTAAGAAATAAATCATAATGAAGTATGTATATATGTGTATATATATATAGATATATATATAAAACTCTGTTTTGCATTTGCATTCCTTTTTTTTATTTGTTTAAGCAAGATTTAACAATGAAAGTGTAGCTTTTTCGGCTATTATGTTCACTACTTTTCAATAAACTGGACAATGCACTAACTTCCCATTTAAACATATCTGATTTTTTTTTTCATTTATCTATTTGGTGCATTTTGTTTCAAAAGGCTAAATGGCATTTATTTCTTATTTAAAGGACTTAAATATTATTCCTGAATATATATCCTTTTTTTTTTCCCCCACCAACAATAAGAGCTCCCTTTTTAAGCATGAAATGCCAAATTTTAAACTGTCTCGTTTGCAGTAATATTAGGAGAAGACAAATTTGGAATGAATGACAATACTCATGAATATATAATAGGAAAATATATAAGTTTTAACAGTGATGTTAAGTTATTCTTAATCTTGAATTAGATGTTAAAAAGCAATGTGTGCCTCTTCTTTCAGACAATCTATATACTAAAATCTTCTTAAAATAAAATCTATCTTTAGATACAGTTCCTTATTCTATCATTAAGATAATTTCCTCCATAATCATTTAAGATTTTAATACTACAGAAATGAATTAAAGTTCATGGGCATTTTGGGAGCACTGTTTGGTATAATGCAGTCCTAGTCCAAAGATTTTTCAAGAAAAACTCCACTAATAAAAAAGTGCCTTTATTTTTTGCCTAGTGTCACGCAATAGTTGAGTGACTGGCCTTTATGTTCTGTTGGTGTGTCTGTTAAGTATGATAGGAATGTAGGACTAAAATTTTTGAAGGATGCTATGAACTAAGGGTATAATGGAAGATTTTAAAAACTGTTCAGTTCAATAATCAAAGATAAAACACAAATTTAGCTTAATGGGTTTAGGAAATAGCAACATCAACAAAGTACTAGAGGAGAAATGAATTGAATCCAAACCAAAGTTTTGTAGACAAGGATAGTTGTTTGGTTTTGTAGACACCTAAACCTATGGTCCGTCAATGACCACAGTACATGTCATCCTTTTACACTCTCTCAAAGATACTGGGAAAAATCAATCTGACTTTTAAGTACTTAAAATCAATCTAAATATCTAAATACATACATATCATTATTCTTTCACTTTTGATTCTGTTTTTGAGCAGCATTTAATGGTGATGAAGCATCCAGCCAGCTAGAAAACATTTAATGCTAGCTAAGCCTTTGTACAACAGAAGCAGAGGCTAATAATCTCATACCTGGCCACTGGTTATTGTGATCACAGTTTACATTCATGAGACTGTCTCTGTGGTCTCCCTCTTTTATGCCCAGAAAAAAAGGAAAAACATCCAGCACTCATTCCAGACTGAAATTTAAACAGCCAAAAATCATTCTACTGTTAAGCAAGACAATACAAAGCAAGCAAACTAAATCCAAATATGTTTAAATTATTGCTTTATTCTACATAGTCTTTTCATGTGATTATAACAAAAATGAAAGGAAAAAAAACTAAATATCACAACCATGAGAAAATGCAAAGCTTCATATTTTTTGCCCATTTCTAAAACATATCAACTACAAAATGTCGGTGTGTTAGATCAAAATTAAAACCACATGAATTGAAATATCAAACTTCCTGCTCAAAAGAACTGAGAAAGTTCCTGAGACACAACCTTAATTTAAAGAAGTAAAATTACAAGAAGTCATGCAGAGCAGTATTCTCCTGCTCTCCTTGGAAATGTGCAGCTCTTTATTATGGAAAGGAAGTAGCCCCTCTATAGTTAGGGTTGCAATCAACTTCCATTATAAAACCCTATTCTAGCCCCCTGTAACTTTTGCTTGAAAAATTGGAATACAAATTGCCATATTTTCTCTAAATGAAAAGAAGAGTAAGTGAGGATTTTTTGTTTGGTGGGTTGGGAGGACTAGGCTTTATTTTTACTTTTTTGTGTGTGTGAAATTGAGGGAAAAATTCTTAATAGTTACAAAGTTTAAGCTCCTAAGAAAAAATTACCCTGATCTGATTTTTTCTTGTTTTTTTTTGTCTGTTGCTACCACATCTCCCCTTAGTAGCTGACATGTTTCTTCTGCATATTAGGAGGGATAGGCTTAATTCTGCAAAACATTCCTATTGCAGTTGCCAAACAGGAATAGTTTGCTTGTGTCTTCCGTAAAAGTAAGTTCAGGCAACCTGAACAACTCTTTTGAAAGCAGTTCACATTTGGCAGCGTGGTATGTGAAATCAAAGTGAATCATGAAGTACATGTGGATGCCCGTGAAGTTTCTGAGCAAATGTCCAGTCTCCCGAGATCTCTAGATGTCCTTTATTGGTGTTTCAAGCAGGAGATAAATAGGCCATGACTGAGTGTCAAACTAAAGGATAATTTAAGAAAGGCCAGAAGAAACCAGAAACTTGGTCAGGGAGGGCTGAGGAGGACAATCCAGAGCCTTCCTCCAGCCACTGTGGTGGATACCAATCACATCCAGCATTCAGCCTGATTTATCATACTTGGCTTATTTCCCAGGAATGGCTCCAGAATTGCCACTAGCCACGTAGGCTGCTCAGCAAACTGTGTGAGAAAAGAAGGGCAGCATAGTCCAAGCAAACGTAGTTCTTTATGATCAGAGATCAGGCTTCTTGTAGATCTCTCTGATTTACTAGGAGAAAAATATGGCTTTCCCATTAGTTCTGTGTAAGCTGTTTAGAAAAGGTTTATAGTTCTGCTTATTGTCATTTTATTCAAACAATGTATTTAGCATTAGAAGGAGTTTTTTGTTTGTTTGTTTGTTTGTTTGTTTGTTTTGTGTCTAAGGACTTTATATCATTTTATATGAAAAGTTACATGTGTGTGTGCATGCATGCATATAAAATATGGGCATCTTTTTATAGATAGAAAAAAAAAGAATTTATTTTGCTTATGCCTGTTTTAGCAGTATGGATAGACATAAGTTTATTCTGCACTGTGTTATAATATTAAGTATTATAAATATTTAGTATTTTGGAGTGATATTTTTTAATGTTGACAAAATGTCTCAGGATGTAAGTTTAGATCAAAACTGTGATTATGTACACACAGTTTTGCATACATAGCTGCTTCTGCTATGTCAATGTGAGATCACTGTCTGCTTTGTGGCATACTAGGCTCTTAGAATATGCTCTAATAAAGTTAAACCAAGTTTCAATATGACAATTGCAATAATAATAATAAATACATTATAATTTTGAGATTTTAACAATGAAATATGTCAAAATTTTAGTAGTATATTAAAATTTGTGCTAGGGAGATAGCTCTTGATCTAATCAGACTATTTTCTGTAGGATTTATCTACAAACTCAATGCTAAAAATGCATTAAAAGTGTTAGCTACTTTTCACAGAAAGAAGGAAAAAATTATACTCGATCTATTAATACTTGATCTCTTTATATCCAGACAAGTTTTTAAGCTTCATTTTTTTTAATAACTAACTTTTCTCGTAATATTCAGACATATTTGAATCTTTCTTTGTCATTCACATTTCTTAAAATCCAGGAATAGTTTATATGATAAACACATGTAGAGAGAAGGGCTAAAAATAATATGCAGGACTTTCAGAGAGGAAGCATATGTCAGGTATCAAGTAAGACATTGATGGCAGTGCTGTTAGGTTTTCCTGCGAATTGGTGAGAAAGTAGCAGAAGAGATTGCCAACAACAGTTCTTAGTATGTGGCTATCAGAATAAGAAGGTTTGAGATGGAAGGCTAGGGAGATCTGAGGACAAGAACTTAGATTGAAAAGTCATCATTCAGCATATGAAGGTATACCTCTTGCCTTCTAAAATCTGGAAAACTGTAATAAACTGTAGTAAGTAAGTAACAAAACAGAACGCAAGGGCTTGCCTGCAGACAGCTACAAGAGATGTTACACAGGAAGAACCTAGAGACCTTTTACTAGCAAAGCAGTGGATAGACTCCTGTGAAATGGCGGAAGGAAAAGGTATCATAGGAACTGAAGGAAAGGGATAATTGTCGCAGCTCAGGGTATACAAGATATGATGCATTTTGAACTTCTAAGGACAATGTGTATTGTGAGATAAATGGATTTTATGTTAAGATTTCAAGAACTTGTTTGTTCTGTTGGAAAGAATGATTTTCCCCCCCAAAATTTAGTCTGATGCTATAAATAAATATCTGTTCTGAAGTTTTAGAGGCTAATGCTGGAAATATTAGAGGTAAAATCTCTACTTATAATGACATTTTTGATAGTATGTGAAAGGTAGAAATGACATAAATTTTAAACATTTGAGTAACACAGTATAGGCAGCAATTGTTGCCTTCAATCAAATCAATAATTTACAAGTCAAAAATTCTCTAAAGTAAGGTCATTTAGCATTTGAGTCAAGATGTATAATAACTATAAAATTACTAAATTCTGACGTGGTATGACACTGTGACTCAAAAGAAATTTTCTGGATGATCAGCTATATAAATTACAAATGAATATTTGGTAGTATATGTGAAAAAAAGTTTCTAACCACAACAAGATTATTGTTTTATTATTGATGCATTTAATAATACAATGATTAGGAGGAAGAAGTGTTGCAGTTTTTTTTTTTAATTAGCAACAAGAGCTAAGAAAATTTGTTATTCTTAATATTGATCTAATTATGATTTTTTTTGAAAGGCTTAATCCGTATTATCGACATCTAATTTTCAGTGTCTATTAAATAACTCTTTTCACTTACTTATTAAGACTATATATTAGAGTAAATAAGACTACAAAGAGGAAAATATTCTGGGTTCCCAGTTGTAGTTCAGCATGAATTATTTAAAACTGTAACTAAATAGCAATGTTCTAATCACATTTTTAGTGAGGTACATTCTTAATCACAAAACCCATTAAGGGTAGATTTGTAGTTTTTTTTGCATTTTCAAGTGGATATTGGTCCCCAATAACTTTTTGAAGAATCTCACCTGAAATATCTGTTTTTGAATTCCACGGTAGAATCTATTGACATGAATAACTAAATCTTTATTCTTTCTCTAGGGTACAAATGAGTAAACATTTAAGAAAGGGTGTCAAGAAAAAAAAAGAAATCTTCCTGTTATTTAATTTCCTTGTTAACATTAGGTCAGATGTTGCTTCTTCACTTTTTTGTTCCTCTAAACTGACATTTGTGAAATAACACATTGTATAAAAGCAGTTAAGGTATTTTTTCAAATGTTCTTTCAAATCTGAATGTTTAATGAATTCTATGAGTTTTTCTGATATATATATATATATATATATATATATATATATCTTAGTTTCCTCAGTACAAGATTGCTAACATAATTCACATAACTTACTCCAGACTGATTTATTATTTTTATTCAACCAGGTGCTACATATGGGGTTGGCAACATTTTCAACGCTGCTGTCCATAATGAGTCGGCACTTGGTGTTTGACAATGCCAATGTGTACAATAAATTTACTGGCACCAGTAGAAAATATTTCACTCCCTTAGTATTTTATGAAGAATCAAGCTTTTTTCTCCCCTAATGCTTGTTATAAATGAGTATATCTTCTATAATCTATCATCCAACAAATGGTAAAACTTGAAAGTATGAAACAAAAAGTGAGGGCAGGATTTGAAGTCAGAGATATTTTTTTCTCAATGTGATTTGTCATAAATGAGTTCTCTCTTTTTAAGTTTATCTAGGGTATAGATTTGCAATATGTATAAGTAAGGAGTATATGCATTCTGCAGAGATGTGGAAACTTTTTCATTGTAGCAGTCTTGATAAACATGAATACAAGCCCGTTTAATGTAAAAACACTTAAGTTTTTAGTACTACCTAGTACAATATTCATAAATCATTTTACATACGTCATACATATTACACTTCATTTTGTCATAAACAAGCAGATTGGGATTTATTTTGACCCTTTCTTTACTCTACTCTTGTAATTCCTGTATTGCTATTGATTGGAGGTTCAAATGGGAATTTAAAACACTACATTTTTAAAAGTTTAAATGTTGTTATTAAAAATTTGCAATGCAAAGTTTTGATAATTTTGAAGCAGTACATTCCTTGTACATATATGTATAAATATATGTATGTAAAAATAAAATATATTGTCAACCCAAACACAAATCTTTACCAGTTTCGTGTTATCTTTTAGATTGCTGGCTATGCAGAAACAAAGTTGTGTTAAATTTGTACTTTCTAACGACTGATTTAATTAGAAAGATTTTTTTTTCTCCTTCTTTATGTGCCTCAGTGGAATTTGAGAAATAGATTTCAGAACCCGTTTTTCAGCAAACATTTTCGAAGCATATATGAAAAGAAGAATAAAAGAGGAAAAGAGAACCTGTATTCATCCAACAGTCTTCCCATGATGTGGGAGGACTTAAATAGTTTTGCTAAATGAGTTGTACCTTTGAGATAAATGAAACACTTAACAATCCTGGACTATATGTAACATAAAAAGAGAGTGACATATATGCTAATATCACTCCATGATCAGTTAGGATCATGCAAAGCAAATTAGGAAATAAAACTAGGGAAAAAAAAAAAAAACCCTCCATCTGGTTCTTAAGACAGTGGCCAGTCTCTTAAATAACACAAGCTGTCAGAAAAACATCATTCCTATAGTACTATTTGTTGGCTTTCTGTTTGATAACAGATCCACTTCAAGGGACTTCAGTTTTCCACAGACTTGGGCCACGCTTACCCTTTCAGTTCACCATAATAGCTATATTCGTGAGTTATTCTCAGATTAGCAGAGCTCAGAATGAAATGCATAGAAGTAAGAATGTGAATATACCCTATACTTGAATCCTATTGCAGAAATGATTTCAGGGCTTTCTTTTTTGCAGTTTTTCTGAAAGAGGAGCAGAAAACTCATCAGGAGCGTTAGATTTAGAAAATGGTAGTTACAAATTCCACACCACAGTATGAGGTAAAGATATAAAATAGACCACACTTGGCATTTGTTTGTTTTCTAAATACTTCATTTGGTAACTAATAAGGAGTTAGG
>JAUBNY010000878.1:1964816-1973880 GCA_032275445.1 Crypturellus soui
AAAAAATGCAAAGATATTATGCCTTTACTTTTCTGAGTTATAAACTTTGTCTTTTTTCCTTTCTGTCATCAGCCATTTTTTTTTTTTCACAATGCATATTGAAAACTCATACAAAAGTAATGGAGAAAAAAGTTAAGGACTGCGGAAGGCAAAAATTGGAATGTCTAGAGTTTTAAAGGAAAAATTATTTGGACAAATGCATCAACCGTAATTTGTTCTTTTAAGTCCTAGGTATAAATTTATAAAAAGTGTTGAAAGCCCTAGATGCAGGCGTTTGCCTCTATCTCTAAACCACAAACAGGGAGTGAAAAGTTATCTAAGGTCTTTGAACCTCGAGATGGTTAGTTGACTGCGATAAGGCTCTTGTTCACCTTATAGCAGGCACGCAGGTGAGCGTGCCTCTCATTACTTGTTGATGGATACACAGGGCTGATGAACCTGTTATGCTGAAGCCAGCTAAATATCTGCCAGTGCCTATTTTCAATGTTTCTGCTCGAGATGGCGATTTCATGAATGATATTTGGCTTTTCCTTTTTTCTCTGTAGCCCATAGCTCACTGTGGTGGGTTTGTTGGATTTACTATAAAGGTTCTGTTTGCACCCTGTGGGTTGGGTTAAGAATTAGGATTTATGCATTTACTTCTACTGTTGCATTGTTTATACAGCTTTGGTTTAGTTTTGATCCCTTTTTTTTTGCCTTTGAGGCTCTTCCACAGTGTCAGCTGCTGACTGATAGTAGGAGAACGGCCTCGTGGTGTGAATGAAAGGGACCTAGCGGTTGGTAAACAGAGATAAGGAATAAATAGAGCACAGGCAAAAGGAGATAGTTCTGTGGGAGCCCAGATTGCCGCCAGTCTGTTCAAGTGAGATGCAGTGCCTGTCCTTTTCCCAGATTAAATTAGTGTGCGAAATCTCCAGTGACCTCCTCCCCTTCTCCCCATACTCTTTAGCCAAGCTGAACAGCCTCTGCTGTAAAGTATTCATTTTATCCAGGGACAAGTTGGACAATAGAACTCTCCCTGTTACTTATGGACAGCTGTCGTCATTCATAGGGGCTTTTCAACATTTCATTTTTCATAAGAGTTAAAAAGGGTTTTACCTTGTAACTGACGAGAGGGTAGAAATGCAAAAATGCCAACCCTGAGGTTGCCATACTGAGGAAGTTAATAAGTAAATGCCATTCTCCCCCCGCACACACATCCCCTCCCCAGCATGTGAAAGGCTGCGTATTTTGGTACTGCTGCTGCTCTTATTTAAAGGGGTTTAATTGTGATAACGCGATTACACTGAAGCATGAGCTGCATAGAGAAATTAGCCAGCAGAGACACAGCGATACACAGGGCCCCCAAGGTTCCCTAAATTAAAGGTGACCAGGACAGACCCTGTGGAGTGCCCCTCTCTCTTCTTTCCCCTTGCTTTTACCTGTATCTCCCGTCACTTTATTACCTGCAAATAATGTAAAGTAAGGAAAAGTAAGTACTCATGAGATACCTCTGTGGTCCCGTCTTTTTTTTTTTTATAGTGATTTACTGCAAATATATTCAGCATTTTGACTGATTAAATAGACCTTCGGCAACCTTGAGGGTCACTGTGTAGAGTATGTACATAGAAAATGCATCAGCCCATTGTACCCTGGCAGCTAATGAGATTGGTCGTTAAGTAAATGACACAAAGCCTACAAAAAAAGCTTAGCAGCTCACTAGAGTATCACAGAGTGTCCCTGCACACCACACAACGACACAAACAGTGGACTAACCTAGCCCACCCCTGCTTTATTCTACATCACTGCTTCCCTGATGTCAGCGTGAGAGGCAGAACAAAGGCTAAAAGGCACACGGTAAGTCAGTCTGACAATTATGCCCTAGGGAGAAAGTAGAGCAAATCTTAGCCTAACCATGGGGTTGAAAGTCCGTTTCTAGACAAGTAGGTCATAATGAAGGGATTGTTTTCCCTGTCACTTCATGGAGGGGAGGAAAAAAAAATGTCACTGGAATCAAGGTTGGGTTTCTTTCTCGTGGTTTGTTTTCTTTTCTCTCGTTTTTATTTGCCAGCTTGCAAAAGTTTCTGGAATTCCAAAAGTAGTGTGAAGCAGGATGTTTTGTGAACTGGATATTGTAATTAAGGCATAATGAAATAAATATTCTTTGTAGGAGCTGTCACACAATAAGCACCACCTCAGATGTACATTAACATCAGATGAACTTTACAGGCAGAAAGTTTCTTTTTACTTCTCTCTAAAAATCTGCTGAAAATATATAATGTGTGTGAGTATACAGTTCAATCCACTAGCCTGCTGTTTCCACTCCTGAATAAATGGTACAGCTGTTAGAATTATGCGGACATAAATTAATTTGTTACTATAAATTTATTTTTTTCCACAGAATTTTACAGGATGTCTCTCTCAGTGTTGCCTTTTACATGAGCTGAAATTAAAGAGTTGAAGATCTGTTGTTAAGCAGTTTTACAGTCATTATCTATTTTCTTTACACAGCAGCAAAATATTCAGTTTATGTCTTGTAATAGCAGTTGCCTGTCTGTGTATTCAGTGATAAAATCTGTTCTATCAGCTTTTGAGTTTAATATCTCAGGTCCTTTATTTTGATGAAAAATGGCAACAGGAAGTTACCAGAAAGTCTTCTTTACATTACTAAAATGTTTCTATCTGCTTTGTAGTTTGGATGCTCGGGTTCAGACTCGAATGAACATGATGTTATTACAAGATGTCTACGTGAATTAAGATTTTGGTTTTTTTTTCCTTAAAACATTGAAAAGCATACAACAATTTTGTTTTAAGAATGCTTTCTCAAATGTAAATAGTTTAAAAAGTGGAGTTAGATATCAGCCTACTTAATAGCTGGATCTTGTTGCTTTTGTCTAGGAAGAGTTACTTAATTTGGGAAGATGCACAAGAAATGTTTGTATAGATGTGTCAGGATAACCTGTTTGTTTAATTAAAACTCTTCATAGGACACAAAAGTCACTTCACCGTGACGTATTGCTTACACAGGAACATTTTCAGTACACAGGCAATAGAAATATCATTGTGGCTCATAGAAACTAAGATAAAAATGTGTCTCTTTGCATGTGTTTGGGGATTGTTTGCAAAAGTGAGTGTGTGCATACAGATGAATCTACACATGCAGTTTGATATAGCAGTATGTATATGCAAAAGACTGCATTCACCTATACAGTACTACTAGTAAATTGAGAATCACTATATATTAATTAACAGATGATGTCTGCTTTTTACATCTTACAATATTTCCAACTTAGGAAATTTAATGAGGGAATAAGCAAATACAAGTGAAATTCTGTATTAATTTTTTTACATATGTCTAGATGTTTGCATCTCATCAACATGTTTTCCTTATGTTATCTCAGAAAATATGCAGGCATCAGAAAACAAGCTTGCTTTCTCAGCTGAGTCCCTTAATTCATACCTAATTCTCAAATCAGCAGAGACTTAGTAAGCTACAAGGTTCTGATACACTATTGGTTTAAACTTTGCTAATACTAAGTTTCTCAGTATGTTTTAACATATAAGATTTGAAAGCATTTTATGCTCTGTTGCATCAACGAGGCTTTTAAAAATGTGGATGTGCCTGTTACACAGTAATTAAGATTTTTACATGACTGTGTGAATAAGAGTAGAGGGTATTTGGTATTACAGTATCCACCACATTATTGAACAAGTTCAGTAGTTAAAAGTAGAGAGTGATTTCATAAGGGTGATGCATATGCAACAGTGCTGCAAAAGTAATAACAACACTATAATCAGACAGGTTGAGCCTGTTTCATAGTTTTTCGTAGCTTCATTCATTTTTATCTTGTTTGTCATTTCTTTGGTATAACTAGGAGAAAAGCAAATAAAACCTTGATTTATGATAATTAATATTGACATCTGAGCTCTCATATAAGCCAGATAACACACCAGATTTTTAGAAAATAATTTTAGATATAGACTTTTTAGACTTCATCTTCTACTCTTTGCATATATCTTTGTGCCTAGTTCTGGGAAATACCAGTTTCTATCATAAAGTGGGTCTGAAAAGTATTATGGTATTACACAATTGATTTGAATAAATCTAATTCAGTATTTTGAATGATTATATTTTTTCAGGCCAAAAATACCAAAATATCTGATATTCCTGAAGAAGTGAGTATTTCCAAGGTCAGTTAAAAACTATGCTCTTGAAGGCCCGACTCCGCCATTCCAAAATAAAATAACATGCAAATTAAACTTTATGCCCAAGTACATTCATATCTATACAGAGCATTTAGACACAGATTTGGGAGTGTACCTAGATAACTAAGGCTGGATCATTTCTTGAACTTGTAGTTTCTGTGGGCATAGTTAATAGTACATTATTAAAAACTCCATAAACAGAATGAATGCTTCTGAATTTTAATTATTGCAAATTATTTCTGACTAAAGATACTGTTTAATTAGCAATAAAATCTTCTCCTCCTTAACCTTGTTTAGTAGTTAAATAAAACCTCTTTGTAGCAGAATTGGTCTCATATATGTTCATGGAAGTCTTTTAAAAATACTGGCAACTTTTACCTTCCAAAATCACCGATTTCTAATTCACAAAAGATGGTAACTTACCATTAAATATTGCCTTGTAATGAGAGCAAGGTCTACCTTCTCAGGTAGATGATTACTCACTGAAGCACTTGTATGTGTGTGAGTGAGGTCAGATGGATGGCTCACTTCAGTGAAGTAAAGCAGGTATGTAAGTGTTCTGAAAATTAGGTTTTTATTGATTTAATAGATTTTGGGAACATCTACTGGCTAATTTTTCAGGTTTGACTTTATACATGAGCTTTTTCCTCCATTGAGGAACTTATTTTAAAAGTACCCTAACCTCCCACCAAACACACATTTACACTTTAAAGCCATGTGAATTTTACTACATTGGAAAGCAAGATCCATTAAAACTTTTGCAAATTAGCATTTCACATGAGGATCAGATTTTCCCGTTTCTTCCTAACAGTGTTCCTACAGGTGTCAGTATGTTAGTTCCTTAAATCTCAGGAGAAAATTGATACCTTCATTGCCCCATCACCCCGCTATCGACCCCCGCTTAGAGCACATGTACAGCAGCTGGATTGGCACAGCAAAGTCGTAATGGTTCCAAAGGCACCGTTATGGACTATCGGGTCAATAATCCTTATGCTAAGAAGGATTTACATGATACAGAGTAATGGCTCTATCATTTCTCAAGTAAAAATCCACTTTTTAACTAGCATTAAAATACTGTTTTACACTCTTGATATTAGAGATACTATGGCAGTAAAAAAAAAAAAAAAAAAACTATAGTCTGCAAATAAAAGTTTGCAATTAAATGTTTTAATAAAATACTATAGGTGTTATGTAGACAGGTAAAATATCTCAAAATAACATGTTTTTGAAAAAGCACCTTGGCTTGTTTTCAAATCTTTCTTGTTATAATAGAAAATTAGAAAAGAGTATTTTATGATACAGTCTAGAAATAGATTTCACTTGGGGGAACTTCTGTTAGTTTTGTTTTAGTTTATTTTTCTTCTATGTAACTTTCTCCAACTTCATACAGAAGTTGTACATAGTTGACACAGTCTAACACACACTTTAATTACTAAAATAAGTTCTAAGGTAAGAAAATATTTTTTCTCTAACACTGCAGTAACTCAGGCCAGATAAATGAGAATACAAGCAGTGGAAAATCACAGATCCTAAACTGAAAGAAGTACCGTAGCAATAGGAATAAAAGAGACTAAATACATATATTTTTGCTGCATCTCTAACGTTCTATAATATTAAACATTACTTCGAATGGATTCCTGGTTTAACAAGAATCATCCTATCTATAAGTATCAAAAAATATAATAATCAAAATGCAACTGAATGTATAAATCACTCTAAATAACATTGACACTTGGTCAAAAGAAAGAAAAATGTCTAAGGCTCAAGTGTTTTGTCAAACTACTTTATAGATAGCCCTTCTATTATTTTTGTGAGAAACAGTGCTGTCTACAAAAAGGGTTAAAGAAAAAGCATTCTGTTGCATCTGCTTACTAAATCCCTTACTTTAGTAGAAATTCAAATTTTGTAAAGATTATTCGTTTTATTGATGCATATAATTATAATCACAAGCCATCTGCTGATTTGGCAGGCATGGTTAAAATTCTCTAACTCTCATAACCTTTCAAGTACAGTGCCCTTGGGACTCTATTTCACTTTTATATTTTGGAAAACATGTAGGGACAAACAAGAGAGGTCATCTGCCGAAAGTCAGACTTGCAAAACATTAAAAGAATAAAGATCATGATGACTGTTCTTGTTTTAATAGCCAAAAAAAAAAAAAAAAGAAGTATTTTGTATTTTACTTTTGACTTCAGGAAGGATTATACTGGTTTCCATCATGCACTTTGGGAATTTGAGTTTTTCTAGGGATTAAAGCTCTCTCATAGCACTCTGGGGATCTGGGTTCCAAGTCTAAACTAAAAGAACAAATATTGTTCATTTTGGTTGTCACAGGTGATTTAAATATATTTGACTTTGGCTTTAATTTTCATTTTAAACAAATCTCATTACATTTATATTTGAAACATTTTAACAAACGCTTTATTGTTGCACACTTTCCTTTTTTTTGTTTTTGAAACTTGAGTATAATGAGTGTGACAAAGGAGCATCTATCATGTATTTAGCTTTCCGTCTAAAGCTCAAAAAAGTATTTTATTTTCGAAGGCATTATTCTTAGTACCTTCAAAGATAGGTACCTTAGTATCTATCTATACCTCACTACAATAAGGTATAAGGTATAGAATGAGTAACTAATATTCTTTTCCTTAGTCCTTTTAAAATGCACGTCTATATTAGCTTACCATGGGCAGGTGGAGAGCCACAGTTACAAATGTTTGTTTTCATTTTGGCCACAACTCTAGTTTTCTATTTTCTTAGGTTTTTCATTATGTTTGGCCAAGCTGTTTCAAACTTGATTTTTTTTTTATTTCTACACGTTAAGTCCCCCTGCTCCTTCTAGCATAAAACATCCATAAGGAAAAAATATGTTTATATATATACATACATATACAGAAGATATATGTATATATAAGAGATGCTGAGATCCTTTACGTATGAGATTTCACCAAGTTGGAGGATATTGTCAGTATTCTGGGCTAGGAAACAGGGAAAAATACATGAGGCTGTAAAAACTTGATGTAGAATGGGATAATCTAGCAATGTTAGCACAAGGCAAAGAAAAGCATCTCAACAAAAGTGTCTTGCAGAATGCTGTGTTTACATGTATCTCAGAGGAACAAAAGATGCAACTTGCACTTCTGTTTAATTAGTATATCCGAAGGTCTGTATACAGCACGCATGCTGCTTTACTCCTTTCGGGGGCTTGATTCTCACCCCACACCCTCATTACGATGAGCAGGAGGGAAATGCACATGTTTGAAAGTGTCTTCACAGCTGAAACTAGGGAATCAGGCCGAGAGTAGCTCTGCTTTATTTCACAACCAATTAAGTATGACATCTGTTGAAACTCAGGAAATAAGTCTCCCTCCCCCCTGTACATATACTTACTTAAGCTGGCAGTCTTTTGTTGGGATATGATGGATTTTTCTTTGAGGACTTTACCTCTTCAGAGTAAATACACAAAACAAATAAAACCAGGTATAAAGGCTGTTTTATTTTTTTTTAACTTGGTTTCATGAAACACATGTGAAAAAGTCCTGTTTGGCACACAGATATTGAGCAAATGATTGCGTTAGTAATTCTTTGCCTAAACACTCACCTTGCTTGCTGAAAACCACATGTTCATGGCAGGAGATGTAAGCATAAAAACATTTTCATTTTTGAAAATCTGTCTCTTGCTGTTGATTCTCAAAGGCCATTAAGAGTTACTAGAAGGAATTTGGATTTTATTTCTTTAAAACTTTTCACTGAGAACAGAGCAAGGCATGTGGCATCATGGATGGTTAAAATAAAGAATAAATGCAGAGCCACTGTTATTGATAATATTTTAGATATACCTCTGTGATTTATCTCTTTTCTCTCCAAACTTTGTTTCTCAATCTTTAAGGTAGTAGAAAGATAGACTAGGTGACAGTTTTAGTTCTTTGAGTGATTGTAATGACTCGATATTTCTCATGTTGTTATAAAACTATCATGAAGCAAAGTTTCATTTTAAAAATTCCAGTTACTGGGATTACCCTACATATATTTGCATTTGTTTTTGAATCTGAAGAGCTGTGGGAATGCAACTTTTATTTTTTAGAGGATTATGTGTCATACACATAGCTTTAGAATACAGGGTTTTTTAACAAGTCTTTGTTCTTTAGACTTCTAAAGGAGTCTACTAAGACTTCTAGACCTCTTAGAGGACATAGTCAATATATAGCCCTAAATTATACCATGCCTGGCACAGATTGACTTTCACAGATTGACTGAGCCATAGCTACATCTCTCAAAAGTTTTTCACCTTCTGTACTATTTACCTGAGTGGAGACAGCTACAGTGCTAAACTGTGTATTTCCAGTAATATTTCCACATATGATCTTCAAAATCAATGAAAATGATGACCAAAATTATGAACATACGATACAATACAAGTGCAATATAACACCTCCCCAATAAGTATAGCCCGTTAGATTAACTTAACATTTATCTTGAAAAGGTCAAATGGCTCATCTATACTTTACTCCATTTTTTCTCCCCATTGTCAGTATTTTAGTGATTGACATTAAAAAGTGCATTTTAAAATATCCCTAACTCATTTTAGCAACCTGGGAGAGTAATTATCTTTAGCTTTGAGTACTTCTGAAGCCAATATTATTGGTAGGAATAACATTAGTAAAGCTACTTACTATTGTTTTAATTAATAATAATAATTGCAACTATTCACAGCAATTAACACTGTAGTACTACAGAAATGCAAGTTTCTTTCAAGTCAGAGCCAACCTCCACAAGGTAATTTTTACATAGTGGGGTAAACTCCCTCCAGATCACACTTGTCTAATTTGTGGAATTTGCTATTATTTTTATTTATTTATTTATTTTACATCTGTGATATTCC
>JAUBNY010000878.1:1973980-1988629 GCA_032275445.1 Crypturellus soui
TCCCATTTTTCCTGCCTATGGATCAAGAAGGCAGAACGTTCTTAAGAACTCAGGAAGAAGCAAGACAGCAACACATGAAGACCTTTAAGGAAAAGGAGTGCTATCCTATGCTATCCTTGAGAAAATAGGAGTGTGTTACAGTGTGCTGGATGAAAAAATACGTTTTGAGCAAGGAAGGATCTAAGGTGAATTACACAGATTGACATTATTAACCTTGTTACAAATTATTATTGCATAATAATACTTTTCCCTGGCCCAACTTAAGTGATCAGAGGTTTCTGTAAATCATTAGGCCCAGCTAATGCACCTCCAGGAGATTTCTTTATGCAAAAAATTCCAAAATCAAGCAAAAAAAAAATACTTCTAACAAAGCAACAAATAACTATCTTCTATTTAAAAGGTCACAGCTACATATGTTTTATGTCAAAAGTCCCAGCTTATGTTTTCTCATTGCTCAAAATGACTGACATGGATGCAGCTTTCATAACTTGAATGTGGGAGAAAGGGGTACTTTATGGTGGTAATATTCAAAGAAAAATACATGATTTACTTCCCAGATGACTGTTCCGGTGATCCCTTTAAATCTCATAACTTGTGTCTTAATAATTTCAAAAACAAGTTTATCATATTTTGAGCTACTAACTCTGCAAAGTTAACTTGAAAAGTTTATCTTTTTTCCTATATCGTCATGCACAGAGGGTCAAATTCTTCCCTTAAATTTTGCAATTACCTTATTATTCTGTGACAGAAAGCTGGGAAATCAGCCTCAAATAGTATAATCATTAATGATTCTGTTAAAAATACAACTGCAAGTAGTTAAGTTTATTCTAATACAGTATGTACTGCGCTGTGTTCTTTCCATGCATTGTGAAAACTTACTTTCCTAGCAGGTATTTCCCTGAGGACATCAGCTCTGATGAGGGCAACTTCTATTATTTAGCAGGGATGCCTTTTTGAAGACATTGCCAGGTTAGAATCCAGCCCTCAGCAATGCGAAAAGCAAAACTTTCTGACTTTTGACCTGAGCCTTGGAAGCATTGTCACTAAGGCCAACTCTAGCCATACATTTTTTAGAGTCTTATGAGGAAGCTAGAATCACCTAGTGATTAACTGTAGGTGCTCAGTATTGCTTTGGGAATCCTGGATTCTTATTTGGTAATAAAGGTACAAAAGTATCCTTTCCTTATTGTTAGAATCAATGTTTTAAAATATTCTCAAAATTTTATACAGTCTGTAAAAAGGACATATAAAGGAGATACATGAGGATCTTCGCTGATCTTACACAGCTGCAAAGAATACATCCTGATCATCCCAGCTGATACATCTTGTTCATCCCAGCTGGAAAACGATGTGTTTTATTTGCTTGCTGTTGAATTACCTTTTAGAATTATGTAAACTCATTAAAAAGAGGTTACTGAAAGTCTTAAATCATTGTCTCATTAGGTTTTGCCATAATAATAATGCAAACTCTTTCCTTAAACCCATTATTTTTTGCACTATTATCCTTCTACTGGTTAACACAATAGTTAATAAAGAAGTTTTCCAGTTCATAAACCAGCAAATTATATATATATATATATATATATATAAAATCACATTCTCGCTGCCAAACCACGCAAGACAAGATGGATAGGTGTCCAAATCTGAACTGCCCTAAAAAAAGTATGCAGTATTACTAAAGTGAATTTTTATTAGTTCCTATGTCCTTTGATTTCTAGTCTTTTTGATTAAATTAATAGCATTGGGAACACAAGGTTGGCCTGAAAAATACAGTTATTTTCATGAAAAGAGGCATGGAAATGAAAGGATTTTTACTTATTTTTTTAAACCGCTTTTCAAATTCTTTGCACAACAAACCTCACCAATATGTAAACAGGGTTCTAGCTACTGTGTTTGTCCACAGCTAGAGCTACAGATGAACACAGTGTAGTTGTGTGATGACAGGAACAGCTGACTCATTAGTAGAGAGCAGTGAAAGGTAATTAACCCTGGGAAAAGTACAGCTGCCATGCGAGCTGTTCCTTTCTGTAGAATCTGATTAGAAATTAGTGTTAAACCACTGATTCTTTAAAAAAATGTCATTTATAATTCAACTTCTCTCTCAGGTGTGGCCCCTAAAAGGGGTTTAGGATAGAACTGGTGTACAAAAGGTCTTCCATCACAAACAGCCTTTTCTGAGAGGAGTACACACCTGTTTGGCTGCTTCTGGAGTTTTCTTAACCATGAATATTGTCCCAGCTTTGAATGTTTTGAGGACACCCTCCAAGTCTGTGGGCAAGACAGAGAATGCATTGCCAG
Source organism: Crypturellus soui (assembly GCA_032275445.1). Lineage (NCBI taxonomy): Eukaryota > Metazoa > Chordata > Aves > Tinamiformes > Tinamidae > Crypturellus > Crypturellus soui. The sequence continues at coordinate 1,976,279 of JAUBNY010000878.1, forward strand.
CATGATTTAAGATAGAACGTGGTTTACCATAATGGAGCTCAGAACAAGGCTGAGTATTTAAAAGTCATAGCTACTGCTTCTTGCACTGGGACAAAGAATCCTCTTTGGACAAGGGGATACAGCTCTCTTAAGAAAAAAAAAAAAAAAAATTGTCTCCTGAGGTAGGAGGGGATCTGCCCTGGGCATAAAACAGGAGCCTCCCACCCTCCTTTTTCTGCACATACCTTGGACCTGCCAATAGAAGAGGCAGGACCCATGATTATCGTGATACCCAAACAAGAAGCCAGTCTGTTACTACATATTCAAGGCACCTGATACATTCCTACTTATCAAGAAAATAAGCCAAAATAGAAATATTTCAATGTGCTATTGACATTTCTAGTGTATTGTCTTTTATTTGCTGTATAATATCCAGAAGAGTTTTCAATGATCATAATCTGTAAGATCTTTTAGCCAGGACTGTATCTTTGTTTATCTGTGTAATTCATTCCTATTAGATCCATGAGAGTTTTCTGGTGTTTTTCAATGGAGTCAAGCTTATATTGTGAAGTCTGAAGGAAAACTGTTTAAACTGATAAAGTGTATAACACGTTCATAGCAACATTTTATCTTACTGTCAAGTCATGTTTGCTGGAAAACAAACACGGATTTACCGTAGTAGTATGGTTATTGGATTACTATTATTTATCCAATATAAAATGATAGAAAGATATGTTTCTGTGGCATCAGTTTTAACACAGGGTTATTAGTGATACAGTGGGCCATTTTCTTATTCTGCATCTAATATGCTCATATTGAGAGTAACTTTTTCTTTTTTTTCCTGAATTTCCTAATTAAATGTTGTACTTGTTTCCTGGGTGCAATATTTAAACTTAGGGTTACCACAAAAATGTTTACTGGATTGATGCAGAATATTTTCAGCACTGAGAGCAAAACCATTCAAACCAAAAGGGCTAAGGATATTTTCTGAAAAAAAAAATTGTTTTTCTTTATGAGAAAATAGGTAAAAAAAGAATTTTTAAGACAAAGACCTGAGCATGCCAAGAGTGTATTTGCCTCTTGTTTGCCTAATATGTGAAGGGACCAGAAACATGTTTTAATTTTTTTTCCATTCACCATATATTCCTTAGTATTTATTCTCAGAATTATTCTTGTTTTGTTGTTGTTGTTTATTTGTTTTTAGTACATGCACTTGAAGAGAAAGATGAAACATTGAAGCATCCTTTTTTTTTCTTGGAAATCCCAAATAAGAGCACACTCTTCAAGTACCAAATTGAGTTTCGGAGGAAGTGAAAACATGAGTTTGCTATTAAATTGATGAACACATGAGGATGAAAACAATATTCAGTACCTTAAAGCATGGTTAGAAATGCACAAAAGCACTTCACAGCACTCTACATCATTATCCTCATTTAACTGAAAGGTTAAGAGACTTGCTGAAGGTCACAGAATAGATCAGTGGCAGAGACAAGAATGGAGAGTTCCTGAATCCTATATATTTTTTGTTATACACTCAGTCATGGCTTAGTCTTGGTACCTCCTGCTTAGGCCCATGACCAAAGAGAGACATCTTAATATGAAAATAATATTTACCCCTCTTCAAGATCATAAAGGCTCCCAAAATAGAGTTTAGTCCATCATCCCTGGAGCCCTTTGCCTCTTGACATAACTGAGCAGGCTAACCACCGTTTTCCCTGCTTTATACTCATGATCCAAACTTTTGCTGAGCTAAACATTTTTAGACAGGAAGTCTCTGTCAGTGACCATGTTACATATACAGTTTTTTTTCTTTTTCATAAGCTTTTCAAAGTGACGTTTTTGTTTTCGGAGCTTTTTTTTTTTTTTTTTTTTTTTCTCCTGTGCTGCTCAACATGCTCCCAGGATTTTCAGGGCAGTTCAGTAGTGCAAGCAAGTCCCATTATCTTTAACAGTTAGGGTCATTACAAGTGTTTTAGATGGTGGTAGACTGTACTTCACATGGCACTCTTGAAGTTAATGAACATATGTGATTTGCATGTTGAGGGAAGGCACACTTCTTTGTGTGACTTTCCCCTTCTTGGGACATGTCTGTCATGCTTAATGAAGAGAGCTTGCTATTCAGAAAGGCAAAGATGAATGCATATGAAAGCAGAATGTTAGTTGCATTTCTTTTTATAAAAATAGATTATATTTCTAGATTCAGTGTTCCTTTTGACTCCGTGTTATACTCCAAGAATGTTCAATGAGCTAATTAGCTTTTTGTTTGTTTATTTGTTTTTGTTTTGTTTTGTTTTGTACAGTGTAAATATTACTATGTCCTGATTCTAGCTATTAAATAAATCCCATAAGAAAAATGGTTAGAACTGGCAGGAATGATAGCAAAAGAATGTAGTAACCTAGGTGAAGTCTATGAGTACATGAGAAGCGATCACTGGGACTGAACATAACCAGCTCCAGCACTTTTATAAAAGTTCGGTGCAACCATAGTAACGCCCCCCGACTAAAACTGCCCTTCAACCCAATGATTCCCAATGAATTTTCTGGAAAACACGTGTAATACAAGGACTGTGACAGCAGCCCCAAAGCACTGGGTTGTCACAGTACCACAGTACCTTCCGGTTATCGAAGAAGGCTGTAACAGAGTAACTAAATTACTGTATGATTTTACAGATCTTAGTCACACTGATCTATGTGCCCTGATGTTTCACTCTGCCCTCAGTCCTGCAGCTACTACGGATCCTTTCCGTGAGCTTACCATGCTCGGCTTGTAGTGAAGTCGATAGCAGTCCCCACACGCAGCAGCTTCCATCAGAGATGAGTCTATGCAGGAAAAGTCATCCGGGCTGAAAAAGAGTAAACACGCTTTAAAATAAAACAAGCCGTGTTCCAGAATCAATGATGCATGCTCTTTGAACTTTCCTTTAAAATTGCTCTGAAATCATAAGGTTATTATGGTGTGGTTTTACTCAAAATAATGCATATCATTGTAACACAAGCCTTGAAGTTAAGTGGCTACTTTAATGAAACATAGTTACCATAGTTACCGCAGGAGAACAGAGAATAAGTTTTAGTTCTTTTGAAGCTATGAATTAGTTCAAAAAGAGGAAAAGGAATAAACAAGCATGCAGAAGTTTATTATTCAGTGTTTCATGCCTGATCAACTCCAAAAAAGAAAAACTCTCCCTAGACTAAGGCATTAACATTTTCCAGCTAAAATCTGTAATTGCCCATCAACAAACACAAAATCACATTTCAGTTCTTCAGTATCTCTCTTTCCATGCTTTTTTTTTCTGAATCAGAGAAGAAACAGATTTTTTTTTTCCAAAATTCTGCCCTTAGAATTTTGTTAGTAAATTACATTTTCCAGTATCTTGGTTTCTAAAAAAAATGGCATCCTAAAGGCAGTAATACATTGCTAAACACAACTCATGAAATCTATGATCTAACTTTATTATTCATTATAAACACTATCTTCTTTAGAGCCTAATGGGAGGGAAATAAAAATTTATCTCAGTGAAGATGTCTTCCAGGACGAGCTTCATTGTTTTTCGGTTTAGCATTGAGATGTGCTCTCTCCCTGAAGTGTTAATGGAGGTCACTGTTGTTGCTCTCCTCTAGTGTGTCAAAGCAAAGGAGTTCCTACATAGTTGACTACTGAGAAACAAAATGATGTACTTTCCTGTATATCACCTTCAACTTATGAGCCTCTAAAGCAGCGGTGATTAACAGGACTTTTACAAAGTTTCTGTGTAGTTACAAGGACAGCTTCAATCTTCTGTCATTTTTTTGCATTAGCTATGATTATGCTTTTACCACCAAAATGCATTTATTTTAAAGGTAACAATACAGACTCAGAGAATAGCTTATGTTTCATCTATATTTATCAGCACTCACTGTACATTTGTGTCTTCATTACCAGGAAATATTAAGGGACATTGTGCCATCTATTCCTGTTTACAGTTTATTATGCAGAGATAGGAAACACTTAGCATGTAAAATGAATGTAGAAATTATTCCTGGATAGAAACACGGACATTTCCCACTCGTTGGCTCTTTCTCCTCCATCACCGGATCAGAGTGTAATTGTCAGTAATCAGGCCTGCTTGCTGCTGATAAAACCACTCTGAATGCTAGCAGCCTTCTTTGTGTGATGACTCAATTATTCCAGAAGTGCCTCATCAAATCTGCCCCATCAGCTGGGCTAATAAATAAGGAGAAGAAACTGGCCCCCCAAAGCAAATTATAAATCCATTTGCATTAACCATTTCGCTGGTCCATGATCTAGGCAGAAATAAGCATGGCAGATTGTGTTAAGCTTATTTGAATATGTTTATAATGTTTACAGCATGCAACCTTTTTTTTTTTCACAAGGTGTTGGAATTATCAGTCATGAATAGCATCTAAATGCAGTTATGTTAATTACAGCAAAGCCTCAGGCATCTTTGAGGGATAGTTTGTAGCTTAAATCAGGTGAAAGTTAAACCCTTCTGCTAGGCGAAATATGATCCTGCACATGGCTTTGAATTTACTGCCATGTTTAAAAGAGGGAATAAGGGTAAGGGATGTGTTTTTGCAGGTACTGGAAGGGCAAGGGCATGTGTTATGAGGCTGTCTTGCACTGGTAACATGACCTCTGTTCATCTCAGTGTGGATATAAGTAACATAAAATTAAGCCATGTCTGGAAAAGAAAATGCAATAGTCAAACGTGATTATGTTTGATAGCACAAATGTTTTGTGCACTTAATAAAACAAGTGCAAAGAGTAGTACTCTGCCCCAAGGAAATTCCTTTCTGAATCCCAGATTACAAATCCTGATGCATCCATGTTGTCCTCCTCATATTACCAGGACTTTACCTGTGTACTCTGGTCAGCTTGCTGAAGTGTAGTATCAGAGGGTCCGGAGAAATTCATTTGTTTTGTTATGTGCTGAACATTTCATGTGTGATTAAAGATCTCAATGCAATGCCTTACAAATCTGTGCACAACAAAAAAACTGTTTTGAGGTGAAAGTGGTGAGTGCACTGGATTTTGTTTCCTCAGCTATTACTTCTATTCTCAGTTAATGAATCACAAACTCTTATGATAGTTCATTTTCATATTTGCAATTTATCAACTAATAATGTAGTAAATACAAGAAAATCAAATTAATCTGTTGGAAATAATAGCCATTATGCTCAAAAACAAGTTATTAGATGTTTTTCATAAATGTAATGGAACTCCGTGTACTGCAATCCTGACAGAGACACTACCTCAGATTTCCAGTGAAATCATTTATAACTGTGGAATATGCATTTTTCTCATTATTAAAGTTTTCAGAAACCAGTATTTTTAGGAAAAAAAAAAGTCCACGATCTGATAATCTAACCTGAATGAGTGGACTTTCACCCACAGACAACGGGTCAACAAGAATGCTTGCTTGAAGGGGTTTGTCACACACTTCTGATCTGAGGATCATGGCTCTAGCAGTGATTCACATTGGCATACTGATATGACTCACAGATCCCAGTGGGCTGGGACTTCAGAGTCGGTACAAAATCATGTTACACTGGAAATGGCTATAAACCAAAGAATGAATTGCAAAGGTTCCAGGTGACTTCACTGAACCATTACATTGACAAATCAAGCAACTCATTTATTCCATCTTTGTGGGCTTATAAAGTTTATCATTCTAGTTGAATTGGGATGCTGGTTGACAGGACTGGAGTTTTTTTTGTTTGTGAGCAGGCAAGCTTCACCCTCTGGGTTAAAAAAAAAAGAAAAAGAAAAAAAAAGAGTTCAGACAAATAGGGAGTTTAGGTGTAGTCATCAATTACCATCTGTAAGTCATAAATTTTTGGCCTTCCCCATTCTTTGATAAAATTGGTAAATGAGCTGATACAAGCCATGGATAGGTTGGCCAAAATTCTTCATGTAAATATATGTGTGTACTTGAGGTGGATGTTCCCATCAGAGAACATTGTTTGACAAATAAGTAAGTTATTTCCATAATAAATTATATATATTAATACAACATGTTTCTGAATAAATTATTGTATTAGATCTTGATGTTCAGGTAAGTCAACGCTACCTCTTCTCAAGTGATTAGCTACCTGAGTAGCATATCTCAGAACTGTATTTGAAATCCAAGTTGCTTTTTGGAGTGTGGTACAGATGACATGTGTTTTTTATGTCATTAGGGCTGTGTCACATCCTCTGACACAGCATAATCCTACACACTCTTTTTATAACATGACAGATACATGACACTGTATTAGAATTTTTACAAAATATCGTATCTTCAGATGTGGAGATTCACCCATGAATCAGCTGAATGGCAACCAGTACATTGTTACATGAAAAAAAAGAAAAAAAAATAAATAAAAAAGGAAAATAAAAAGGAAAATAACCCTTTTAGACTCATTTATCAATAAATTCTGTAGTAATTAAAACAGAGGAGAGAGTCATTTTTTGTACTTTATATAAGTCTTGCTTTTGTCCTACTACAACGCTCTTTGCTTTACAATGATAGCTGATGATTTCGCATACAAGACAGATGGGAATAAAATAGCAAATGGCACTGTTGCATGTAGTTTTCCAGCACTGTTTTAACCTTCCCTCCACCCAGCCCAGACTCCTTTTCTTAAAAGGACCATTTTCAATGTACTTGCTTATTATGTAAAAGTAAATGCAAAAAGTTTTGTATTTTTTTTTCCTGTCCTTTGTGCACTTTTCTAAGTGGATCTCAGCTGTGCTGTCTTAACTCTCAGTCCCTTAGGATGAGAGAGACAGCAGATGGGGTTAGGGCAGAGGGCTGATGCTTCTGACAGCAAACGGCCTGGTTGCTGAGTAGAAGCTGTGAGCGTCAGGAAGCTCCTTTTCCCCAGAGAACCAACTAACCACTGAAGAAAGTTGAAAATGAGCCCTTTGAGAAACGCTATTAAAAGTAGTAAAAAATTGCAATTGTGCAGATGATGTGCTGCTGTGTGGTTATTCGGATGCTAATGAGCTTGACATTAGGGAACTCAAAGGGTTTACAGCTACTCCCTTATGTGATTTAGTTCTTTATTGGCAATCTTTGAGAAAGTAAATGAAAAATGTATTGCTAATAAATACCTAACATGATAGGATTTTAGACAAAAATACGCTAAGTTTTAGGCTTGAGAAAGAGCTTTTTTCAGTGTTGCGGCTATTCCTAGAGTTTTTTTTGGTTTTGGGTGCATTTGGAACAAAGAGGAAGAGACAGGTAGGAAGCTTTAAAACTTCTCTAGGTTCTTTTCATGGATGTTGAAATAGAATAACAGAAAAAGAGGCCTTTGATGGTAAAGAATTTATGTCAAAATGTATCTGTGTATTAATACTAGTATACTCTATGATATTCTTTTGTAGTATTTCATTTTTCTCTTATAGCTTTTACTATATTAAAACAAGCTTTCTACAAATATCAGGTGAATAACTGGGAAAAACAACTTTTCCAGGAATGTGCTGGCTTAGGTATTGAGCTGTTTTATTCTTTTTGGATTTTTTTTCCACCCTCTTTACCATGCTGCATATGTTTACTGTTTTGCTACTTGATAAAAGCTTATTTAAATTAAAAGTTATTGATGTGATGTAACTGGTCTAAAATTTTATCTGCTGGGACTCAGGCATAAATCAATCTAAATAAATTCTAGATTCCCAGTAAAGCTGTTTAGAGTTAATCTTTCCAGTAAGAAAAGTTCAAATTACAAATTTTACAAACAAAACTTTATCAGACATCAATAAATGAATACATAATGTCTAGTCTTGAAGTTCTGAGTGTTTTTGTTCAACTTTTCCATTAACCTATACATAGAATAGGTAGAATGAAAAAATATATTTTTACGAAATATGCAGGATAGAGTTAGAAAAGTACCTGAGAAGTTGCAAGTGATAGTGAAATATTTATATTTTGATCACCAATAACAGAAGGGATGTTGACAGATTGTATTTAAATAACTAATCACAGACTGATTTTCCAAGGTTACAAGTGCCTAGAATCTTTCCTTAAAATATCTGCGGGTTTGTGTGTTCATTATCTCTGAGTACAATATTGAACCCAACTCTTCTCCCTTCACCATTATCATTTATTTAGGAAGAGTTTCCTCACAGAAAAGCAGAAAAAAATGCGATATGTAAATGTCAAGAATTTCCTCCGGTTTGCTTCCAGTGAGAACATTGCCAGTCTGCCAGACTTTAAATACTGATTTTCAAAATCACATACACACAAAAAAATCAGAATTTTTCTGCTACGATTAAAATGTTTTAGAATCATTTCTAAATGTTTCTTATTCTAAATCCTGTACCAAATCATGCTACTCGAAGGAAAGGATACAGATGCAATAGAGATATTTGAGTCAGAATTTCTCTGTGTATAAATTATAGGTTACTGTCTATATAGGAAGAAAAACTTTTATTTAGATAGGTCAAATTCATAAGCTACTGGAGAGAACATTTATAATATAAACAAAGTATCTTAAAAATAAACATTTGCTTTTATTTCTGCCCTTTAAAAGCATCACTGATACCCCTATATCACATGTTAGAAAAACCGCTCAAGAAAATGATGTACCTAGTTTCTTTGCCTAGACTTTCCTGTTTCATCTATGTTATATTTAGCTTGGCTGTTTCTGTTTTTTTTTTGTTTTCTTCTTGCAGAGAATGAATTTCAGGAGTATCTGTTAAATCAGGCAAGACTTCTTGGTCAGAGTGACAAATTCTGTTCTTTGGAATCTGCACATAATTTCACCTGGAAACACGCGAAGGTGGGATAATTTATTTATGTAAAAGATTTATGTCAAAATGTATCTGTGTATTAATACTAGTATACTCTATGATTTTCTTTTGTAGTATTTCATTTTTCTCTAATAGCTTTTAATATATTAAAACAAGCTTTCTACAAAAATCAGGTGAGCAACTGGGAAAAATGTAAATATTTGTAAATATCTACAATTTTTAGATTTTTAGTTTCAGAATTACACTGTTAAGATAATATACTGACAAATAATATCTTTGAATATCTTTTCTTATATGCATGAGAATGTATGCTGAAATGCACTGCTTACGTTTAATCTGGGAAGGATGGTTCCTACAGTCTAACGTATAATGATTCAATATTTTAACAAATGTCAACAGGGTAGAATAACGTGAAAGATCTCAAGGCATCAAAGCATTATATTTGAATAAAATTGACACTTTTTTTTCTTCAACTAAAAAGTATATTTTTAGTACATAGTATTATCATATTAAAGAGTCTCAGGAAATAGTGACAAGATATTAATTCTAAGGAAAAAAAAAATTTGAAAAATAACATCACATTTCAGCTTGTGTTGAGATGAATTTCAGGAGGATACAGTATATAATTTTTCTCTGAATTTATAAAGCTAACAGTTGCCCGTTAATTTCATAAAGCTGTGACTCTGCCCTCTAATGCCTTGGTAAAGCAGACTAATAGAAATACTTGGCACACATTGGTTACCTAAGGGAATAATAGAACTATTTGCTGTAGTCGTTTGGCAAAAGGACATAAACATATGGCTTTGGTTTATATTCAGCACTGCCAGTTGTGCAAAGTTACATGGATGAAGTATACAACAGCAGTGACAACTCAGAAATCAGAAGTGAGAATCAAAATAAATCATCCTCATTACAAAGCTATTCAGGCTTGTCACTGATTTAAGGTTTATTTGACTGTCACATATTTTCAAGTAGTGACTTCATTATAAAAACCCCTGCTGCTAAAAAAATACATATACCATTGTACCACATTACAAAATACTGCATTTTTGATGGTTTACAAACATTATGAACTTACTTTAAAGTTTACAATCTTGAGATACATCTGAAATAATTATTTCTGAAATAGTTATTTGGCTTTTTCTATAGAGAAATCAAGAATATTATTGTATAAGCTAAAGCAAAATTTTCAGAAAATATTCTTTTAGAGTATGCTTTTTTTAGTATTTTTTCTTCTTACTGATTATTAATGTGTGATTAAAAAGAAGAAAAAGAAGAGGGAGGGAGGAAACTTTAAGCATCAGTACAGATATTGTTCCTGAAAATTTTGTCTGCACAATATAGTACAGAAATATTGAAAAATGAGAAAGACTGCTTTTTCACTTCTATGAATCAGAATGTATAAGTTTTGTCTAGGTGCTATAGATATCAATTACATTTTCTTTTCACTTTGCACTTCATACTTTCATTCTTGCATTAATATTTCATATTTTAAAAAGCTACCAACCATATAGATAGAGTGACAAAAAGATGCGCTTGCATATTTGCACAAATAGCTAAACACAATTATATACTACATATTGTACAATTCTATACTGAACAGACTAAAGGATATTTTCTTGTTTTATGATTTTTTCAAAAGAAAAAGTTCATTATGAGTACGATTCTATATTCTTAAATTACTTATTGAAAAGAAACATTAAAAGATGGATGCCAAAACAACTGAAAAGTTTTCTCAAAGTCTATTCTTTACAAGGAGAAGGACCATTTTCAAACACAGCATCATCTCTTCTTAGGGTATAGTACAGCACAGATGTGTTCATAGTGCTTGGCCGGGTCCATTTCAACTTTGAGGTCTGAGTTTTTTGATGAAACTAAAAAAGCCGTCATTCTTTTCTACATATTTCCATTGGTCTAACAACATATGTCCTCCAATTATATCCATACCAACCAATGTATGGCTAACTATAAACAGGTTTATGAATACAGAAAATCATTTTTTTTCAGATCACTCAAAATCAGACAAGCATTGTTCAGAGAAGTTATTTGCAAAATTTCATTTTCAAAATTAGACATAACTTTTGCTGGAAAACCACAAGGAAGCATCGATTTTTATACTTACTGCTAGATGAACTGATGATTTTCTTCTGTCTAGTTTACAAAAGGAAACAGACTGCCACTCCAGGAGTCTGAAACCCACTCAAGGAAAGTCATACTTGTACAGAGAAGACATTAGAGGATGCAGAGCTCTTATGTTAGCTCTTTCCAGGAGGTACACTTTCCTTTTCTATAAGTCAGAAGTACTGATTTCCCCAGGTCATGCTTTTTTTTCACAATAATACAGTAGTGGTTCCGTTCAGCTTCTGAAATTAATATTTAAAAATGTGAAAATAAGCTGAAGGAGTCATTATTATTAATATAATTGTTAATGTTATTAATTTCACATGCCCTATTTCAGATGTTAGTCATATTCTTGGATCTCATTGTGATATCAGCACATGCACGCATGCACAGATATGCTCCAGGCATGCGTAAAAACAAACTGAGAGCCAAATCTTGATTCTCTCATTCAGGGAAGTATTTCCAGGTCTTTCTCTCAAATATTCTGGGTCCTCTGAGAAGCAGTATTTTTTTTTTTTTTTATGGTCAGGAACTTTGAAATAGTTTCCTTGGCAAATAGGTTTGCTACTGTTTCAATAAACTCGTCTGGAGAAAAATGAATATCCTACAGCATGGACATAGCAATTTATTCCAGTTCCAGTCAGGCAAAGTTTGTCAGTGACTCCAGTTTTCTGCTTTTGTCATTGACTTAGCCTTATATCTCAACCTATAATGAAGAAAAGAGGAAGGGAGGGTCTCTTTTCAGATTCATAAGTTCAAATCCAAAAACATTTGTAAACTCTGTGAGTTTTGTCAGACCATGCTTCCTGAAAGCAATTCAGCATCAAAATCCAGAGTAAATTTTCAAATTACAGAAATATGCATCTAATGATAGAACTCAAGCACTAATAAAGTCAAGCACTAATTTCTTAGTCTGATTTTGCAATGATCTAGGGTTGCAAATCTGCTCATTCCCTGTATGTGTGTCTATATTTCTGATTGTATGTTTCTCACTAATTTCTTCACCGTTTGTTAACAAATTTCAGCTAATTTTGAATGGAAAGTATTTGGATGAGGGGCTAAACCCTGTCGTATCAGAGAATCTAATTATAAGTACAGTGGATTAATCCCCTTCTTTATGGACCTACTTGTTATTATTGGATGTATTTTTCCTCATGAAGCTTGCACTTGCAAAATATGAAATTGTAATTCCTGATAGAATTTTCCTGGGAAGTACCTAGATATGTTCATGTTTGCTAAAAAATTAGTAGAAACGTATCAGCATAGGGCTTTTGCGCACTCTTGACATTCTTTTTCTCCCATTATGGCTTCTCTCAAAACATCACATATATATGGTGATTACATATGTATATATATATATTACATGACATACATATCTGATGATGTGATGTCCACTAGGGAGGAGGTGCAACTACCCATCACCTTGCACAATGTCAAATCTTCAGTGTCTATTACTCTCACAAGATATGTGTCCCAAATTCACACACTGATAACAATTATCTCTAAACACTTTGGACAGA